>VXBC01000975.1:568-94945 GCA_013399945.1 Ploceus nigricollis | reverse complement strand
CGGGGATGCGGGGCAGCACCCACGCCGCGCACAGGTAGAGCCCGGGCGGCTCCTCCGCCTCCTGTCCTGCGTGGTCCTTGTGTGCGGGGCAGAGGTCGCGGCTCTCGCCGACTTCTCAGGTACGGGGCGGGCACCGAGTGACGGGCTCCCGGGGGCGGGGGGCTGCGGAGCTCCGAGGGGCCGGGCGGAGGCGGACACGCCGCGGGCAGGGTCTGGCGGGGGCTGTCAGCCCCCCGCAATGCCCCGAGGGGACCGGCCACATCCAGGGCAGGGGCCGCGGGCTCCCGGCCGGAGCCGCGTATTCCCCGGAGCGCTCCTGCTCCGTAACCCCTCTGCGGGGCCGTGTGCCGGGCCTGCACCCCGGGGAGCGCGGGCCCGATGTGCCGTGAAGAAGGCAGGAAAGAGGAGAGGGTTAAGGGCTTCCAGAGGGGCCAGGTGGGAAGGGACACGAGGAGCTGAGCCGTTGCTGCGCGGTGGGAACGCTGGGCGTGGATCGGCCAGGGCCTGACCAAAAGTGCGTGGAAGTCCCTGGAAAGGTTCCCACTTTCTCCTGGAGACTTGGAGTCGGGCCCTGAGGGAGCGAACAAGTGCTGCACTTCTCTCTGCTCGGAGGGAAGCCTCGTAGCATGAAAGGAGTGGATGAGGGGAGTCTCTTCCCAGGGAGCAGAGGCACCAGCTGTCACCCAGGAATCACAAACCTCTGGCAAGGTGCTGCATCACTGCAAAGTGAAGTGACTGCAGGAACTGGGAAAATATCCTTGTTTCCATCAAGATGAGAAAGCAACCTCTATTCTTTGTTTGTGAAAACTGCACTCCTGTAACTTTTCTAGTGCTCCAGGACATCGCACTGCTGTTAGAAAGTTACTTAGAAGAGTTGCCTCTCTCCTTTCTATGTGTCACAGTGAGCACAGCATATTCCTGGCAGTTGGAAGTTTAAGGAACTGCCTCTAGGGCAGAAAGCAAACCTTACCCGTATTGAACAGAGCACAACTTCCCAAAAGCCAGTCGAGTGCACTGGAACAAAGTTAATATATAATTAATAGCCAATATGTGTTGTTATGCATTTTAATATAGTTCGTGTTGATACAGTTCAATATGCTGGTCATGGTTCTGTAGAAACTATTTCCTCAGCAACAGAAAAATACCGTTTGTAATTTTTAAAATTGTGTCTGGTCCACAAGCCTGAAAATTTCTAAGCAAGCAGCCATGAAATATAAAGACCAGAATTACGTATTTGGATAAGCTATAGTTCTCATATTAAATTCCTTTCACATGTAAAAGGCTTTTAAATGCTTGCTGTCTCGTTCTTTGGTGGTTTTTTTTTTTGCTTAACTGCTGGTTTGGGATGTTAGTTTTGGAATCACATGGTGGTTCTCCACAATAACATAAAACAAATGTTCAAATTTTCCTTTTCAACTAGCCACTGAGTTAAAAATTATCCCTTTATGTAGGAAAGTTCCTCTCACAAAAGTCTGTTCATTTTTTAAATTATGTTATTTAGATAAGGTTATCCAAGATGAATTTCAGAAGTACAGCTGTCTTCAGTATTCATTGTGCACTGAGCTTTCCAAATAGGTAGAATGACCAGAGAAAAATGCTGTCTCACCCCAGAGATCAGTATTAAACATGACATGCAGACGTTTTAGCAAATAAAATGTAGAAAAGGAAGGCAGATTCCAGAATTCCTACCAGACTGGGAAGTTCCCAGGCCTGAACAAATTCTGCTCACATTTTAATTTTAACATGAAGATCTAATCCAGAATGACAGAAAATACCAAAATGTTACTGTAAGCTTTAAAAAAAACATATGCAGAGCATAGGGAGTTTTTAGCTGCTTCAAAAGCAGGTGCTGTGGACCAGGAGTTGGCAGAGGTGAGATGACACCCTGCAGTGCCATCCTCAGGCTGTTTAATACTGTTAAAGAATTACAGGCTCCATAACAGCAGCTGCAGGATGAGTTTGTGGAGTTGCTGATTTCCCTTATTTGCTCCCTCCCTCGGCAGGAACAGCAACTCGATTTTCCTAAACTCTGCTGAATATACACGGCCACAAACCTGGCCCGTTTAAAGTGCCTTGCAGCCGCCAAGTACAATAAGGCCTCTACCCCAAAAGCCCAAACTCTTTTCCTCTCTCCTCACCATTCTGACAGCTTTCCAGAGTTTCTTCCTATACTGCTGCCAGGTTCCAACACCTGCCTGTGTCATCTCTGTTGTTCCTTTAATGCAAGTCTTAATTGTGCCAGCAGTCCCGCCCTGCCCAGAGCCCCTTTGTTCATCACCAGACCTCGCTGTTTTGCTTGTGACAACCCAAAGATGATCCCTCATGGGATCTGTTTGATGTTCTGGAAAGGAGAGCAGGAAGCAGTGTATAGTGAAGGGTTATTATTACTATTTTTAAGTTTGACTTGTATTTGTGGTCTATATCCTTTCTACTACCTAGAGCTGCAGGTTCTTGCTCTTATCTGTCTAGCTTTTAACTATGAGAAAAAAAATTCATCTATTTTGTTGGGGGGTTTTTTTGGTTTGTTTTTTTTTTTTTAGGAGAGACATTTCTTCACTGTGCAATAACATGTTGTGGATTGGTATTTTCTAGAGGAGAAAAATGTTCTGAAATAAGACACCAGCAGCAGTTCAAAATTCAACTCTGTGAGAACAACTCAATAGTTTATCTTATTGGAAGTAATGTTGACACAATAAAGATCTGCATAATCTATGTTTATCTAGCAGCTTGAAGCAACAAACAAGAAATTGAAAGGTTGCAGGTCTTTTCCAATCTTAATGATTCCATGAATCTATATTTATTAGTTCCATTAGTTACTGAAAGTGGAGATGTGCTCTGAGGTCTGCAGTCCTCAGTGTGATTAATTTTTCAAAGTGGAATCCAAGTATTCATGCCCAAATTTAAACTGAAAGCTGAAGGTTTGGAAGAAGAGACATTTAATCCACAGTTCTTTCCTTAGACCTTCATGAATATGAGAGTGATTCTACAACTATAGAATTTTCTTCCCCTCATGCCTGTTCTTCAAAACACACCTTTTAACTAAAATATTTCTTTATTTTCTCAGTGATCACTAGTAGCTTTCACATTTTGGATCAGGTCCCATTCCAGGGGGCTGCTGTGAATTTTGCTGGTTTTCCAGTCTCTGAACACCCTGGGCTCTCAGGACACTATCAGAAGAGCCATTTTTCAGGACATCCATCAGGGCTTCATGACAGCTATTTCCTCACAACTCCTCTATGTTCAAGGACTGATTCCCAAAACAGGCCAAACAAGGAGCTGGAAAAACCAGCAAACTTCTTTCCAGTATTTCACACTGTAGGTGTCCTGGTGCTATAGAAAGCCCAGCTTCTGAGAGAGAGCTGGCTTGGCTGGGGATGGTGGCATTTTGTGGGTACCTTCCCAACAGCAGGGATCACTGCTCCTCAGCTCCTCTCATCCCCTTGCTCTCCATGCTGGCAGTGGGAAAAGGCCTCAGCTCTTCATTCTATCCCCACTCTTTCTCCCACCTTTTCCCTGTCTGCTGACAAAGTGAACTGACCCCTTATCCATATGGGAACAAACTCATTCTCTCTGGCAACACCAAGGAACATCCATTCACCCCTTTTTTATGCTCCTTCCTTCTTTTTCTGTTCTTGCTGCTCTGAGCTCAGGCTTGACCTTGCCTCCTTGGCTCACTCACCAGTCAGTCTCCCTTTCTTTACCTGAGTCCCAGCCAGGTTTTCTGGGCAGCTTTCAAGAAATGTGGCTGTAACTGAAGATCAAAAATGAAGTAATTGTGATTGCATAACTGGGGTGAGGAATGACTTTCTGGATGTTAACAGAAAGCAGCCACTGCTTCAGGGTAGAACCTTTTAATCTCTGTCCACTGGTGTCAAGTTTTCTGTCTTTTCTTCCAAAACAGTTCAGACAGAACTGAGCATCGCTTTAACTCCATAGACTTGGTCTCCTGACCCAACCACAGAAACAAGTGGATCTAATGAAAAAGCAAACCAGTTCACCCAAGAAACATTATCTGCTCCTGTGACCTTTCTGCATTAAAAGTTTCCATTAAGTTCTGCGGCATTCACCCATCCCAGATTCCCCCAGGTAAAAGGAAAGCAAACAAATGCTTTGAGCAAATGCTTTGTTTGTAGTAACGTGGCAGGATCAATCACTACCAACCACAATGATGCAGAGGTTTTTCTGTTGGCTTTGTTTTGGTCAGATAAAATCCTATACAAATTTTCTTGAGTCAGTTCTGTTGACTCACTGTGGCAATTGTAGCATGTCCTTCAACCAGGATGTTTAAAGAAGTGCTAGAAGGAGTGATGCAATGATGCATCTTCTCCCTACTGCCTTGTATTCTGCAAGTGCTCATTGCTTTAAAGAAAAGCATTTCATTTTAGAAATGTGTTTCATTTCAGTAATGTATGAGTTAAACCTCAAAGTCTGGTTTAAAGTTTCTCTGAGTGAAGTGGGCTTTGGTCTGGGATTTGTTCTGTGGAATAAAGAGGTGTGTGTCAGAACGGAGATTTTAGTTTAGATCATGGTGCTGAGACCCAAGGTTTTGTTTCAGGCTTTTTCCTGCAGTTCTTTTTGCCTTTCTGAGGATGTGTAACTTATGAAACCACATTTCAGATGTGCTAATATTTTTTGTTAAATCCACTGATGAGATTTAGTTATCCTTGTTAGAGAAGTAAAAGCTTTGGTCCTGTCAAGTTCTTACACATTTTATGAGGCCTTTACAGTAAGCTAGGTCTTCATTCCCAAGAAGGGCCACTGCCCCCAAAGCTCTTCCAAAATGAATTAAGGGATAGTGTGATGCCCTTGCCCCTACAGATGTTGGGGAATTCAGACATGAGACACAAAACTTAAGTTCCTGAGCTCCACTACTCAGAGACCAACACGTTTGAGTCTATCAGATCCTCACAACTTTGGGGCAGGAAGTTTGGGGCAGAACTCTCTCTGTTCTCCCTGGGCAGATTGCTGGCACCTGACACACCATATGCTATTTTTATTCAAAATAAGTAGCAGGGATTAGCTCCCCTGTGCCCTCCTATTCCATCTGCTGCTGATACCCTTCCCAGTAAGGCAGAGCTTCCAGTCTCACCTTTATTAGAGAAAGGGACTACAGACTTGTTCCAGATAAATACTCAGCTTTTGTTGGAAGTGTCCCCAGACAAAGAAGGCACTGTCTGACCAGTCAACACTTAGCAGAATTCTGTCATCTGCCAGCCATAATCTACAATTAAAACAGAAATATTTTGATATATTACCCAACACAGAGAAAATAGTGTCTTAAGGGAGCTGAAGAGCAGAAGGAGGCGTGGTTACGCCTTATTTGTTCAGCATTGGTGAGTCATTTAATCTGAATTTCTAGGCATTTTAGGAGTTTTGCTTCAAAGGTCTATTGTGTGGCTTCTGGCAACAAATTAAATACCAGTGAGGTTTGGCTCTTAATTTAGAATTAATTTTAAAACATCACTCACTATATAAGACCTAATTGAAAGCCTATGGTCACTGGAAGGATTCCCAAGGATTTCACTGGACTTCGGATGAGGGTCTCAAACCCACAAATATCTGTTTATTTTTCTTCATTGTGTTTAATCTTGGATGGGAAGACAAGAATTATTCTTTCGGAATAGTTTTGCAGTTTTTTTAACTTTTCATTTCTTCAGGATAGAACTGAGTAGAGGACAAAGAAATGTTGATATAAAGAAAATCATCAAGTGCTGAGAGTGAAGTGGGGAGTGTAATTTTGCTTTTCTGGCTTGGACTTACTGTACTATAAACCATCATAGCACTGCAAATCTGTGAGCTGCCAGATTTCTGATTTTTTCTGATCTTTTCAGATTTTCTGCTTTTTTTCTGAATGTCAAATATAAGTGGGGATACAAAAAAATGCAGAGCTTGAATCAAAGTTCTGTTTGCAAAACAAAACCTGTGTTTTGTTTTCTGAGGTGGCAATGAACAGCCCCCTGGCTCCCTTGGGGAACATGAACATGAAGGTTCATGATCATAAATCTGAGTTTTCAGACAAACATTTTCCTCTAGCCCCTGAGGTTCTCCTACTTGCAGTCTTTGGGAATATTAGAAGTTTTTTGTCTTTGGGCATAAAGAGTCTCTCATTCTGTCTCCAGAAAGAGTTGCTGCCCACGGAGCTTTTCTCTTGTTACTTCTTGTTAATGGCACTAGAAGCGGCTACTCTGTCTCCAGTTAAAAGGAGGATTCTTGGCAAGGGCAGAAAAGAGCTTTAAAGTCTCCCCTAACCCATGCCTCTTGTCAGCTTCTTTAGATGGGATGGAGAAAATCTTCCTTTTCTACTGGTGCAGTTCCATTTTAGGTCCCAGGCCGAGTGTTTGCCCTTCTGGCTTCATGGAATAGCTGAGAGAAATATAACTGACTATAGGGTGGAGTTTACTACAGACCCAAGATTTTGGGGATCAAGAACAGTTTGCCTCTTCCTGACAAAAGAAGGAAATAAAAACAGAAAACGAGAGAAAACAGAAGTGCATAGGGATCTCTCCAATTTCCTCAGAAAGCCATTGGGATACAATAAACTCCTAGGCATCATTCCTAGGAGACAACACAAGGGAATGGGAAAGTGTAGATATGAAGCACAGAGAACACCTGTGGGAGGATGTGAGAAACAGAATAGGCATGTGGTGTGTGTAAGTGCAGGATTCATGGGCTTTCCCACTCTGCAAAAATGTAACTCACTTAACTGCAAGTCTGAGCTGAGTGGCACGGAGAGGAAGAGGTTGTGTGGTTCCTGGAGAAACTGGGACCAAAAAGTTACAGGTCTGTTCTTTATTCATGATGGCTTGGCTTTGTTTTTCTAGGAAGAGCTCACAGCTTGGCTCCTTGTGTGTGCTGCTGCTCTCTGAATAAACCCTGTTTAAACTGGAGTGCAAATGAGGTTTTGCACTGAATTATCTGCTGGTTACCTGGCCTTTTCTCTGGCTTAAGTAGAATCAAACTCTTGCTTAATTTGACCTTCAGATTTAACACACAGTGAGAATTAGTTTCAGTAAGGTGGTTATGATTCATGTTATGACCCATGACATGGAAAAAATGAAGACAACCTCCTTAGGAAAGCATACATGTGGCTAAAACAATTCATGGAAAATGTGACTGATATCTCGACCACTGCTTTGATTGCCATACTACCCCAAAAGCATCCTCACTACTAACTTAAGCATTTTCTTCTTGCAGACTTAATCCTTCATCCGTCAGTAAGGCCAGTAGAAACAAATTGCTCCATTGGCATCAGGCTGATGGCTCTCCAGGATAACCATCCTGTCTCTCCAGTTGCCAATTCACTTGCAGCATTAAGTCATTGAGACTGAATTGAAAGTGGCAGCTCAGGCTTCAATTTCAATGAAATTTGTAGGAACTTAATTTCTTTGAGCCCTGCACCCCTCAGGTTTGAAACTGGCCATTAAGCTTAAAAGGTGTTGAGTTGAGTAAAGGAATGGCAGATGGACAGAGGCCAGGATCTCATAAGCTTCATATCCTTTAGAAATGGGCACCTGAAAAGTCTCAAGGACTGATTCTAAGAAAAGCAACAACTTTGAGTGCTCTGAAACCAAAGTAGGCATTTGGAAATGGAATGGGGTTTTGTGGTCACTAATTTATTAGGGAAACTAGATTATGCCTAGTTTTTCCAAGTAAACATCTATCCTTGCTTAAAAAAAGATTTAGATAATACAAAAAAATAGAGTGATTATATGAGAAACATTTTCCTTACACAGAAAACCAACTTTTCAAGCTATCTCTGCAGTACAAGTGAAAGTTTGAAGTTGGTAGGATGGTAGTCACTAACAAAGAGAGCAAGGGTTGAGAGGAAGAGTGGAAAAAGGCACACTCGAAAAAATAAGGCATGGAGGGAAATTAAATCAGATTGGTGACATGCAAGAAGGCATATATTAAGGAATTACAGATTTTTATGTGCATGTGCTGAGTAATGCTAATTGTGCTAATTTCTGAACAGCAGAAGAATAAACAATGCTTCTGTCTAAGTGTTTTTCTTACTGATTAAAGATTACAACATGGAGTGTGGCTAGAATGAGTCAAACGGAATGTTGACAAGGCACTTAAATAAAAAAGAATAAAATGATGAAGCAAGAAACATATGTCATGAATTTTAGAGACAGTCTCTTTCCTGGGTAACATTTTGCCTTCCTCAATTACTAATCCTAAAAAACAGCTGCCACAGGCAGAATTTGCAGACAGCCAAGTGAAAGGGAATGCCAAGAGATCCTTGTCCCTGTGGACAGAGTAACCCTGGCACAGCATGATGTGTGGCATAGCTGCCTCGAGACCAGCAGAGGGTATGGCAGATGGGATTGGGGCTGAAACTCAAGAGTTAATTTCTCCTCAGTGCTTCCTTCACAAACCAGTGGAGAAATATTGCTGGAGAAGTACTGCAGCTGGATCCCAAACACCAATCAATATCAGAGTCGTGCCTCTAATGGTGTTTATTACTATTCTGCTATCACTGCATGAAATACCTTCCTTCAAATTCACCAAGCCGACTTGTGTATTTTTAATGAGTGTTGGCACAATTCGTCACAGAACTGTGGGAGCTGATGGAGATTTACCGGATGGATTAGCCTTCTGGGACTCCCACAACGATACGCGTGCTATTTCTATCTATTTTGATCTAAAATAGATTGGGATGTCTTTAAAATGAGCTAGCAAATTTCTGTGCTAATTAAACTAAATTGAACGATACACAGGAGCTGATGTTACTAAATCTGTGTATGAAGTCCCAGTTCTGAGAACCTTCACAGCTTGTGGACTACTCAGCCTCAGCTTCTAAAGGTACTGCATTGCAAAGCTGCTCTCTTACCCAAAATACATTACCTGAGCCAATGCTGAGATTGCTTTTAGTGTGTGCTGGGCATTGGGCTCACAGCCTGAAATGCTCTTCTCCTTGATCCTTGCATCTGGGGAGCTCAAACATACACAGAACTTTCTAAGTTCCCAGATTTTCAGTGTTTTTAAGCAGAAAAAAAAAAAAATTTGGATTTCCATATCTTCAGGTCCACTGCTACCCTTATTGTTGCTATTCAAAGTGATTCTGTCAGGAGCAAGTGATTAATGAGAAGCCATAAACCCTTAAGAATTCTTTTTCATACAAAGAAGTATCTATTTATTCTGCTATGCCAGTTTTTTTTTTGTCAGTCATTTTTAAAATCATTTATCAGTTCTCCTTTTCAGTAAAAAGTGATCAGTAAGGCTTTGTTCAGCTGCTCAGCCTCAGTGTTTTGTGTGGTTCTCTGGTGCTATGTTTTTTTAGTTGAAGTTCTTTGTCAACACAGTGGGTGCTGTGACTAATTTGGCTAATTCTGGAAGAAAGGATTACGCTTGGATTCTGTACTGGTGTTTTGAGTCTCAGTAAAAGATTGCAATGAATGAGTAGTCTGGGTTAGACAGACAGTTGGATGGGATGATACCTTCTGGCCTCCAAATAATGGGATCTTTTTGTGCCTGTGTGCTTTAGGCTTAACTTCTGAGCCAGTCTCTAACGTCTCGTACATGATTCCAGATGCAGAGCACTCCATACATTGCTTATGAATGTGTGTCCTGGATAAATGGGAAAGTGCCTAGTGGGGCTTTCACACAGAGGTGTAGTGATGTTAGTGGGACACTGCAGTATTGCCAAGGTTTTCTAATTTAGACAATTCTCATGGTAGTTAACTTTTTTGGTATAGTTTCATATTGTTTTAAAGAGTGACATTTATTATTTCTGAAAAAAGAGGAACTTTATAGTCCTCCTCAATACAGAATGACACTTGGAAAAGTAACTGGTGCAGCTGAACAGCATCTCTCCCTCCATTACCTAACCCAGAAAAAAAGGAAAAAAGCCCAACATTAGGTTTAAAACATTAAGTAATCTAAGGTTTTTTACAGGGTCTGGTTACGATTCTCTTTGCTCAGGGTAAGAGACCCCAAAACTCACAAGTCTTCTGATGGCCCAGCCCAAGTGAACACAGAGCCATAACCTCACTCCATCCATGCTGGTTGTGCTCCAGCCCTCCCTCTGCCCTGCTCTTCAGGGAAAGGGAATCTCCTTGGCCATCTAGAAGCTAGTGAAGACCTCTCTGACATGCAGGGGACCAGGACTTGGAGGTCTGCTGTAGTCCAGGAACAGCAGACAGCTCCCATATTTAGATAGTAAAAGAAAGTTTTCCCCAAATTCACAGCTAACTGATATTGATGAAGTAAACACAAAAGGAGAGGACAGGAAGCTGCTCCAGGAAGAGTTCAACCCTCACGATGCCCTCACTCCTGATCACTATGGCTGTTAGTAGTGGTAGAGATCACACCCGATTCCCCCCCAACTCTACACTGTTGTTTGGCTGAATTTGCTCCCTCTGGGAAAATCTGTTTCTAAACAGAAGTCAATACACAATATAGGAGTACACATGGTCTCAAGAAGGTGAAGCTCCTACCAGGGCAACTACAAGCCACACTACACAGGAAAGGAGGAGAAGCAGCAGCTGCTGAGAAAACTGATGAGTGCAGGGCAGGCAGTGCCTGTGAGGAGAGGGCCAGCATGAGGACAGGAAAGAATCTGGAGTTTTTCAGAGAAGGGTAAGAGGAAATCTTGACTTTTGGAGTGGGAGTCCTTCCTCAGCATGGGCTGTGAGCTGCAAAGGACTGACTGTTCCATGTGTGTCTGTGTGTGCAGTAATGAAAAATGCAGGTTTATGTGGTCTGCCTTGTGAGAAGAGCAATTTAGATACTATGTCACCACTCCTCTTATCAGAGAACATTAGGTTTCAGCAATTTCCATCACTATTTTTATCCCTTATTGTGTGCAAATACACAAGGATTTTAGTAACAGTAGAGTCATGTTTAAGCTGCTTGGAAGGTTGGAATGCAAGGTATCTTATTTTCACCAGTCCATCTAATGTCATTTTTACAAGTGAACCATATTGCTCCTACAGAATCAGAGCAAGTTTTTTATAAAGACATTTTCTTAAAGGATTGAATAGTTGCAATTGTTGGAGAAAGGTGCTTAGATGCTGGATTAGGAATTTGCAGGATCAAAGTAGCAGTTAAGATGCCAGGGAACTCATCCAAATCACAGCATAGCTGATATTCTTTAGGGAATACTGGACTGTTTTGTATACAGCACTCTTGGCCCCAAGTAACTTAAAACCTGAAGAATTGAAATGATTAAAAACATTGGGTCGTATCTGTGAGGGTGTTGAGTGCCCGCAACTCATGTAGGGCTGAGCACCCTGACACCGTGGCCCTTTATGCCACGATGGTGATGCCAGGGGCGTTCAGCAAATGCCACAGGAGGCCCCTCTGCAGCACTGGCCATACTGAAGTCACCTGGGTGCAATTGGGCATTCGGCCCGTTTTCCTGGCAGCACTCGGCATCTCTCAGGAGCGGGCTGACAGAGGAGGGGCTCTGGCAAGGAACTTCAATTATTTGTGATCTCAATTACACAGAAAATGTAGGGGATGGGTTTGGTTGTGGGCTTGGTTATTCTTTTTAACCCGTGAGAAGCTCTGGGGATTGCTGCTGGATTGGTCTCCTTGAGATCCAGAGTGCAAATGCAGGGCATGAAATTTTTTCTGTCCCAGTTCCAGTGCCAGTGCTCACACTGAGGTCAGTGAGGCGGGGAACTCAACTACAGCTCTGCTGCACTGGAAGCTGCATCTGCCTGACTCCTGTCTTCCCCTGGGCTCTAGACCGGGAACAGTAAAGATAACAATGGAGCAGGCTTCTCCTTCCTCCAGACTTAATAACTGATAGGGAAGCTGATTTTCGTTATCCAGATGCACAGCTGGAGCTGGAAATTATGCCAGAGAATTGACATGTTTGACCCATCCCTGGAAGTGTTCAAGGCCAGACTGGATGGAGCTCTGAGCAACCTGTTCTAGTGGAAGGTAGCAGGGGTGTTGGAATTAGGAGATCTTTAAGGAACTTTCCAACCCAAGCCATTCTATGATTACATGATTTTCCTATCTTTTGCTTGGAATACTAAAGTTTCTATTTAAAAACTTTTTTGAAAATTGCTTGTCTTTGGGGAAAGTTTATGAAGGGCAGAAGTGTGAAAATTAAATGGCACATTTTACTTTAAGGGCAAATTTTAATTAAATAAAAGGAGTGAGCTTTTTTTCAGTATTGTCTTTGAGAAAACTAATTTTTGTTTTAATGATACAAAAAAGCCCCTGATTCGGCCACAACAAGAAAATGTTCCCACAAGAAAATGTGAGGGTTTTTATTCCTCCATTATACTTAAGAGTGTGTGAAACACAACTGCCCACGAGCCCAATAGCGCAGCACATCCTTTAACAAGATGTATAAGGAATACCTTAGGCAGCTGGAATGTAAGAACCTGGCCCAGAAAACCCAGTAATACCCTTCTGACTGCTGCAGACACGCCCTGGGATCGTGAGCAGCCACGACTGGCAAGGGCCTGAGCCCGCATACTGTCCGTACAACACATCCTGCTGCTGCTGGAGTGCTGGGAGGGCTCGCACTCCCTGCCACGAGACCTTGTGTTCTCCAGCCCAGAGTGCTGTGAGCACGTAAGGGGTGACCCATTCAGAGAACTGGGTGGCTGGAAGCCAGACATATAACCTTGACTACAATGCCCTTTCCGGAGACTGACTGTGGTTTTCTTATTATCTAACGAGCTTGTCATTTCCTGTGCTAGTTGTAACAGAGCTGAATATTTTCTAGGTTACCTAACGAAGCTCCTGCAGAATCACACTGCCTATGCCTGCGACGGGCAGCACCTGAGCCTGCACTGCCCTCGGCACTCAACCATCAGTGTCCAGTCAGCATTTTATGGGCAGGACCCCCACATGTGCAGTGCTTGGGAGCCTGAAACCAGGATGACAGAACCCAGGAACTGCGTGGCACCCACCTCTTTGCAGGTACCGCATGTTGTAAAGGTTCATAAGGTACAGAATGTTTTTGATGGTTTCCCTGCCGTTTCTGTGAAAGTCTTCTCGACCTTGAATGACACTGTACCTATGGCAGTTTACCACCAAAAGTGTTACAGCTGGAAGGGTTTGTCTGGACAGCAGGGTATTACCATAGGATTGTGAGAGCTTTGAAGATTGGCTTCCGTTGTGATGAACCTTGCTTTGGAAAACCCCATTCTTAAAGTTCCCTATAATAGTCTGCTCCTTTCTATTCAAGGGCTGGTCATGACTGAGTTGACCAGTCTTAATCTATCACACAGGCCCTCCCTGACTCCAGGGGAGGACACAAGCATTGGACAGAGCGGGGTAACAAATCCAGCGAATAAGATGACATGCTGGTTGGCATTTGGCTTGTTGCATGCCTGTCTTCCCTCACTGAAAAGGCAGAGCAACAGCTAAACAGCAAATCCCAAGAATTTCTGCAGATGCCCGCATTTCTGTGACTACTTGATTTGTTTCAGCAACAACCTACGGTTTGTTTGCTGGGCCTGCTTCAGTATAGCTTAAAATTATTTATATTTCATCAAGTATTACTTTCTGCTGTGGAGACTTTTGTAACAAGGTCTGACGTACACTGCTGTCAAAGGCTTGTTTCATCTTAGTGAAAAATACCCAGTGTTGTTCCAAATTCAGTAAATCCTTGCAAAAATGAGTAGTCGGTGGAATCTGAACATGTTCTGTTTGTTAAATTTGTAAGTGCTTTACAGAAGTTTTGATGGAGTTTGCAACATTTCTGTCTATAGGCCACACGTTCCTTCTTGACATCATGGAATGTCTGTTCCCACCACTACTGAGTTGAAGGGTATTATGAAGTGGTTTGGCAGTAATATCCTCTCCCTAGAAACAGTATTAGGGCAATTTTATAAGTGTGGCTCAACCATGATGTACTGCAATTTTTGAGGACATTCCAGACATGACCTATGGGCCATGTGAAAGTACATCTCTCCACCAAAAACAGCAGGCCAGATGCATCCTTAATGTTGTATTACTGGCTGCAGTAAAGTGGCACCAATTATTATTTTGGGCTTGTGAGTGCCTTTGTGAGGTCTCCATGGGCAGTTTTTTCCCTCAAATATAATAAACACAGCATGGGGTAACTGTTATATAAACTACCATCATCATTTGGGCACTGTGGCTGATCAAAGGCATGAAAGCATTTTGGCAAGGCCATGAATTTGTGTCAGATACAAATGCTCTGCATCTCAGGGAGTTCCAGTTCTGTTAAGGAGAAGGAACACATCTTGTAAACTGATTTCTTAGAAAAGAGCACCAGTGATCTCAACCCTCCTTCCCTTCTCTTTGGAAGTGGATCTGCAGTCTGCACAGGCAGCTGAGATGATGCCCTGTAGCTGGGAGGAAGCATCACAGGCACGTATTACAGAGACCTCTTGTCAGAGGGATCACCGCAAAGCTGGATCTGGCTAGAGACATTAACTGCCCGGTGCTATTTTGAGTATCATTGTTTGCTTTTGTGGCTGCGTGCTTTTGCACAGCATCATGACAGAAAATGCGACTGCTGTTTACATTAGGCAGGAGAAAATACAAACAGATGCACAGGAGATGATTCAGCTCAGGTGCAAACAGAAGGTGACTCAGCAGGGGACGGGTATCTCTATTTATTAGAGATGTAATTCTCTTTCACTGTTCTCTTCCAGAACTATCCCAATTAAGGAGGAGGTTTTTTTTTTTTGACTTGCAACTCTGTAAAAGGAAAATTGACTGATAAAATTAAGTCTGCTGGGCTTTCCTTCCCTTTTCAACTCTTTAGAGTGCATTTAATGCTGAAAAAGTGTTGGATGCATGTCCTCTTCCTCTGCCAATGGGAGCTGTAGGATCACTGCAATGTGCTGCCAATGTGTGTCATTGCTGCTTGGGAGGGAAGGTTTCCAGTGATGACAACAGAGATCCAGCCACTGCCAACTCTCTCAGCCTGGAAATAGGAATGCAGCTTGTGCCACCACAGTGGTAAATTTGTGATTTGGTCTCTTGGTATGACTGAGACCTCTTCTGATGAGAAAAAAGGCAAAAATTCCCATAGATTTTGAGCGACTACCTAAAACTATCAGAATGGTCTATTACAGTTACTCCTGTTAAGAGTGGGGTGACCTGGAGATAACACCCTCCTTTGTCACAGCCTGCTGTGATTTTAAACATCATGAATCCTGTGTACAACCACACAGACTATCCAAAAACAGTGTCAGAAAAGCCCTCTCTTAACTGAGTTTCGGAGGTGAATAAGAATTTCCTAAATACACTGCTGCATTTAAACTGGGTGTTTTTAGGTCTTTTGGCTTGTGACTGTGTTAAAAACTGGACAGAGTGGCCCTGGCAATGTCTTCATATTTTCTGCAGCTACAGTTTCAAGAGCACAGCTGGAGTGGGAGCACCAATGTGAGCAGTACAAGCACTCAGTCCTTTTGCCAGACTGGGAGAGAGTCCACATAACACTTTGTGTATAACACTGCTGACCTGTTTGTGGTCTTCCTCTGCTGCCACTCCCAGGGAAGCTGCACTGTAAGAACCAGGATATATTGCTGGGCCAATAAATTTGGAGTAGATATGGCCTTAGAACAGCACTAAAAACACCCCACAAAACAAGACAAGGAGGCTGAGGATAGATTTGCACATCTGTGCTATCCAGTCAAACCAATTCTGAAATTTGCTCGTGGCAAGTTAAGTAAATATCTGATAATGTGTGTAACTGCAAGCGAGAAGGAAGCAGGAGGTCCTACACATGGCTTAAAGCTTGAGTTGCACTTGTCATTAGTCAGAACTCTTTCAAGTGAAGATTATTTACAGAGTATGTTCAGGTACATGTGAGCAGATCAAGAAGAAATGGTTAAGAAGACACCTTTTTTGTGCTCAGGAGTGTACGACTGCCTCAAGTATGTCAATGAGACAGCTGGGGGCTTAGTGTGTTTCCGTGTGCTCTGGGCTCTGCACCATCGAGGCTGTGGTGGCACTCAGGGGAACTTGGCCAGCCTCCCCAGGGGCAGAGGGAAAAGTGACGAACAACAACAAGTTGGTAACATCCGAATTTGCTGTGAGCATGGCTGTGATGAATGTGTCCCCATAAAGTTCGCCGTGACTCCAAGTCCAGTAGAGCTATGGCCTACATCCAACGATGCAGATGTTTCTTGCATGTTTATAGCCAAAAAGTTGTGATTTCTCTCCTGTGTAGAACAAAGTACAACTAAGTGTTTTCATTGCTGTATAGCTTCATACCTTGTTGTCAAGACTATCCTTTTTGCCCATTGTTCTAGAAAGTACTGGATGAATGCCAAAACCTGAGATCCTGCCAACTCCTTGTCAATAGTCGGGTTTTTGGGCCTGATCTGTGTCCAGGGACCACTAAATTCCTCCTTGTCTCCTTTAAATGCAAACCTAGTAAGTAATCTTTATCAGGCAAATGTGTTTTTCTGCATGTTTTGTTGCTTGTTTTGGTTAAAATGCCACTGCACAAGGCCTTGCATAAATCCATGTGAGGTTTTGGGGCTCTTGGATTGATAACAAATTGTTCTTTTCTACTTTACCTTAGCTCTCCATTGTGTTTGCAGCTTCAGGGTGCTTGCTGCCAGTTTAACGACTAGTGTAGTTTGGCAGGGGCAGATGTCAGACATCAGACTAGAAAGGAGAAATGTTATGGAAATTATTTTTAGTGAGGTAGCAATGATAATGTCATCTTAGAAAGAGCTGAACAGCAAAACCAGATGCTTGGGCTAAGGATCCAAATGAAGAAGGTATCCTAGGAAGGAATATGCAAAAAATACTTAAGGAGCTGGGCCCAAAGCTTTCAAAGATTCAAAAATACCTCCTGTTTATGGAATAATGGCCAGAAGACACATGTGCTGACTTGGTTAGAGGCTTTTATTATAGAATCACCTGTGCTCTGTGCAGGTATTCGATGCTGATATGTGAAGGGACAAATCCTGCCTCAAAGAGAATCCACCTTGTAAACATGAGAAAGGGGAAGAATGATTAAGATAATCCTCATGAGGTTTCCTTTATTGGTGGTTTTTAATCGTTCTCATTGTTGCTATGGTATGTGAAAACAAGCTCCAGTAGCCTGGGGGCTCAGCTCTTTCGGCAGTGAATTCCTGGTGTGGCTGAAATGGGTCCCAAAGAAAACAGCTGAATGATGATTTATGGGTAGGTTCACCAGCCAACACAGAAATACCAACCCACAAGCAAAGGAGAAAGCACTAAGGGGCTTTTCTTTGATCAGAGCACTAAGATAGATATCAGTGGTAGAACAGGAGTAGGTGGCAAGCAAACTGAAGGGCCAGCTCACAATGGAAAGTGGAAGTCAGAGCAGAGAAATGGAGTGGAGTAGGCAGATGTTACCCTTGGTAAAGCACTGACTCAAGAACTCCCAGGGAGATACAGCAGGCCAATCATTAGAGGGAAAAAATGCCTGAAATTTAAAATTTTCATTATCTGTTTTATTATATCAATAGTTTAATTATTTTTGTATATTGCAATTATCAATAGTAGATTAATAGTCCATTATTAATAGTAGATGGATTTGAATATCATAGCAGTGTCTGTGTCATTAGAAATCTCTTTTTGCTAATCAAAAGTGAATTGGGATCCTGTTTATTACTTTCAGAAGCTGCTTAATATTTTTTCCCATAGGACATGAGCTTCTTTGAGTATATAGTATTTTCTGTGATCTCAATTTTTAAAAAGCTGGTCAAAAGCGTATTCAACAGCAGCTGCTGCCTTCCGAATTGAGGAATAGTCCAATTCCAGTGCAAATGACATGATTTCTACTGACAGGAAATTTATATTTGTAGGTAAGATACCAGTATTGTTAGTCTTGGCAGTGGGAAACATCCTTACTCAGGAAATCACTTCAGGATAACTTCAAGTATATTTTGCAATCTCCTTGCCTTCAAGTGGGCACTTAAGCAGTTGCCTAAATCCCTTGTTTTTTCACCTATTTAGAATTATTGTTGCCATATCTTTGCAGAGGTTTATGTTGGGCTCTTCTCCTTGTCTGATACCACTTGGGGTTATACATACTTTCACAGCCTCTCCAGCATAGCCAGGCAAACTCAGAGTCCAGCTGTAGGCTGTCAGTCCTTGGGCACGGACCCCAGGTTTTTGGCCTATTTATGTGTGCACAGCATGGCAGGTGCATCTGCAGAAGTCACAACCTGCATAGTGAGGAGTATTTTTCAAAATGTTTTCAAAATATTTTTCAAAATCCCTCCTTTTTACTCTTAAGCTCATGGCTGTTGATGAGCTCAAATGGAAAAAACTGGACTGTTACCAAGAACATTAACCCATTGTTTTATCTGTTCTGTTTTGGATGAAACAATAATGTTTTCATTCATGAGTAGATAGGAGGTTTTTCTCTCTCCAGTTCCCGAAGGACCAGCATCCACCCTCTGTTCACAGGGACACCACTCACTAACAATAAGGTTTCCCTTTTCTTCTGCTCAGCTCAGGAATCTCCTTTTCCTGTTTTCACATTTTTGAGGACCAAAAAATTGGAGGAGAATAAACTCTTCTCCCTGACCTTATCTGCTGTAAAAAGGTTTGGCACCACAGCTCAACCAGAAAGACTTAAGAAGGTAGAGTGCCATGAACAGAGTGGCTGCTTAGGCCAGGAAGAGCCCTGTTGGCCAGGTGGCAGATTTAAAGGCGTACCCTAGGAGGGATAAGCCATGAAGATGAGCGCAGTGCCTTCCCCACCTCTGCTGAGGGTGCTGCCAGGGTGTCTGTGCCAGCTGAGCAAGGGAGGGGGGGGATTTTTTTCAGGCTCCTAATTCACATCACTTTGCCAGCCAAACTTTCAAATGAGCCCTTGCTGGATAGTGCCGCCCAGGGAAACCCACTGACCTTGGTGGAACAGTGCAAATACAGCTGAGAGCACTGTCTGGCTTGGGATGGGGACCCCGTCCTGGCCTTTTGTGCTCCCATTGTCCGTGCCTTGCCCAGCGCTGTCACCGAGCAGTGCCAGCCCTGCCCGTGATTGATGAGGGTGCAGAGGCAGCTGAGGCACGTGTAGAATGCAACAGTGTCCCGAGGAGAGACAAAAGGCGAGGATGAAGCTTCTCTTGCTGAGCAGCAGTGGAAAGAAAGCCAGGAAAGCAGGGAGGCTGTTTCACTGGGAAAGGAGATTGGCAACGTTCGGGTTTTCTATTCTGTTCAAGATGGAGCCACAGGCTCTAGACAGTCACTTGGGCACAATTCATTTGGAAGAAGCGCTCTTCTCTTGACTTTGTGTCTAGCTGTACAGGTGCCACGTGTCACTTGCAATAGCATTTGCAGGAAAGCTGGTTTCTGTCCTGCTGCTATTTGCTATTAACAGTCCAGCTATTTAAATTGCCTCACGCTATCATATTGCTGTTTGCTTCTACTTTAGCTGAATACAAAACCAAATCAGCATGTGAAAACCAGGAACTGAAGCTCCACTGTCAGGAATCCAAGTTCCTTATCATCTACTCGGCCACCTATGGCAGATGGGCGCACGAGGAGAGCGTCTGCTCAACAAAGGCGGAGCACACACCCCCCTTTGGTATGTTTGGGCACCACTGAGGGACCTTCTCTAGGCAGGAGCACAGGGAAGAGAGAGCACAGGTGGGGAGAAACTTCAGGTGCAAGAGCAATGGTGTTTTGAAAGCATCTGTGATGGAAAAGTGAGAGATTATTTCTGAAACTCAAACAAATTGCCCAATATGAGGGAGGAACATAGAGTAAGAAATGCAGCAAAGTAATGAACTTTCATATAGTTAATCAGTTCTTAGTATGATTAGCATCAAAAACGAGTTCCCTTGCCTGTCTTGAATTTAGGTGACATATACTAAATATCAGCTGTTTGTCTCTCTTCCTCCTCCAGCTTCTGACAATGACCAAGTGACCCGAGTGTCATGATACTGTGTCTTACTGCTCCTTCTTCTCTGATAGCTGTTTCTGCCAGATATTCCCTGCATTAGCTGCAGACTGTACAGAGAGGGTCCATGGGGCAGGCAGGGCCATTGCTTTAGGTGCTGTTGTATGACCAGATCCCAAGGCTGTGGTGGCACACTAGAAAGTTAAATGTACCTGGGACTTCTCTCTGGCACCGAGTCAGGAATGTCCTACATACCTAGTACTAAACTGAATAATACGTTCAGTGGTGACACCAAAGGCATGAAGGTGAGAAGGCCAGCACGAGATGAGTGTGCTGTTCAAACCCCTTGGTACTACACAGGGAAGGGCTTGCATGACTGATGCCAGCCCTGTGCAAAGGCTTAACTTTTGCCTTGATTGTTCCTAAGAAACATGCTTTACATGTCGCCTATGAGAAGCATTTCTGAACATCAAGAAGAGATCAATAATTAATCTTAAGAGCCCTTTGTCTGCAAGCTAATGTTTCTATTTAGTTACACAGATGCTATTAAAAATTTATTGGCTGAAAATCGCAATCTGTTCTTAGACAAGAATCTATTTAATACTGCCAGGTCTGTGTTTCACACTGGCTGTCTTGGGCCTTCACACAGACTTAGCTGTGCCTGGCTGTTCTGTGGAGAAAACATTTTAGCAGGTCTCTGACAGGCCCCCACACCCCTTATGACAGTGGCATTAACAGGTGACACAAGGCAGGGCAGAGATGTCTCGGCTGATCAAGAGAGGCTGCCATCACACTTACATCTTGCATTTCACTGACCTCTCAAAATCATTCCCTTGCCTCTAATGTCAGCACTCACATTTCACAGATCAGAATTCTGCAAACCTTTCCTAATGGATAAAGTTTCTCAGCATAAATAGAAAGAATTTGCAGCAGTAACAAGCTCTGCTGTGGCCCCTGTGTACAAGCACCTGTGCAGCAACACCCTGGCTGGCACTGGCTTTGTGTTACGGAAAGCAGCCTAAGACAGTAGCAGTAGTAGGAGAGAGCACAAAACCTGAGACAAACACAAAGTAGACTTACAGAAGGTAGATCCTTATATAGATTTCCTACTACTTAATGGAAGTGCTTGGCCTCTTCCTGCGTGGTACCAGTGACTTTCTGCAGGTGGTGGAATTTCCAAAAGCCCCTGTGTGGCGTGGGAGTTCCCATTCAGTTATCACAAAAGACTTGGCATTTAGGACCCAGACCCAATTGGCTCCAGATCTATCTGTCTTGAGCCTGAATCTTACTTATGTGGTTATTTAAGCACCTACAGATGTAAGTGGGTGCATGATTAGATTTCTGCAATGACTGCGTACCTTTCTCTCAGAGAAAACAATGGTAATTTGAATGTAATGACTTGAGACAGCTCTTCCCTCCTGAATCAGAATCCATGTACCCATTAATGTTTGCACCAAAAGCTGAACTGGCTCCAACACACATCCATTCTTGTTTCTGCTCACATTGGTGCAACTCAGCCTAAAGGCTGCGCTCAAGCCATTCCAGTTTTTTCACTGCATCACAGAGAAACTGTGAGGCAATTTTTTTAGCACTGTGCACAAGAGAAGTTACCCATAGCTCCTAATGACAGGCCCAGAAAGTCTCTGGTGAGCTCAAAAGTTTTGCATCTCTCCATACTTGATATGGTCCTGCCAGGTGTACTGGGTATTGAATTGGCTACCTGCTGCTATGTGTGATAGCAGTGACAAAGAGCAGCTTTGGGCTGCGACGGATGTGTTCTCAGGCATTGCTTTTCTGTGAACCACCTGTCAAATCACAGGACAGATTTTCAGAGCTTTGCTTCAAAGGGAACCCAGGAAAACATAACATTTCTTTGGCATAAAGGCTCTTCTCCATATAGGAAATAAACTATATAAATCCATCTCTGCTGTGGGAGGGATCTTGAGCACTTGTAGGATCCTGAGCCTCACCCTCCACATTTAGCATGAGTATCTACTCAAGCAATTGGTTTTCTGAGCCTGTTAAATGGTAAAAGCCAGCTTCTGCAGCTGTCCAAATGCCTGGCACTGTTAAGCCTGTACAGAATTTCCAGCAAGCAACTTTCCTGTTTTACTAAGACCATAAAAAATTTCACAAGAAAATTCTGGGTGTGGTTCTGTAGCAGATGGTTCTGCCTAGAGGAATCCATTGTGCCCAGCACCAAAACAGTCTGTTCCTGTGAGAACTGCTGCCTTTTTTGACCCATTATCTCTTTTATATTTGTACTAACATGTGTATGAGGAAACAGAAAATTTATTGGTCAGAAAAAGTTAAAGAATTGTGCCAGAACAGGTTACCATAGAGAGCACCAGGAAGATTCAGGTCAACAAACACCTCTCAAATAATAAATTACTCTTGTTAATACATGAAAATACTTGAAAGAAGGCTTGGTAGCGGGTTTTCTCTAGGTTCAACTTGCAAGCTACAACACTACAATATCCTTCCCAGAAATTCCTCTGGATGCACATTGGCTGGAGAGATGTATGTTCCCTCAAGCACCAGTGGCCAGCAGAACCCTGAATTACACCCCTGTCATGGTTCTCATTGCTGGAAGGTGGGGTTCTTTTCAGTACAGCCCTCTCTTTTTCCTTGTCCCACTTTTGGAAGGTTGAGAGGGGAGGTGGAGAATTCACAAACTCTCATCACATCTTGTGCTATGCCAAGACATACCCTGGGGTTGGGCTTTGTCCTAGTCTCCTCTTTATTCCCAGTGGAATTCAGGTAAGAAGAAGGGGTGAGAAAGACAAGCAAGGGGGATTTTCAAAATCCTGTAGGTTCCTTCCAGTCCAACTAGGTGCCATGATTTTTTTAATGTAACAGAATTCTATGATGCTGTGATTCTTCTTGTTTGTTTGTTTGCTTGGATATTGTAGCCAATTCAAAGGGCCTCTTATTCACTGACTGATTGAAAAGCTTTTGGTTTCTGTCTCTTACTAAAAGATGTACTCTATGCAGGTGTGAGCCTGTCCCCTGGGAAGGTCTCTTGAGAGCAGAAGTAACAGCAGTGAAGGTACAAGCAGCTTTAGGCAGATCTGGAAGTGTTTTCACACTGCCTTGGCACTTTGGGCATGGGAGACAGGAATTAAATGAATTTTGTGGATGCAAAAGCAAGGAAAAAATAGTTCAATTTTGCTTCCACCACAAAACCCCTTAAGTCAGCTGTCTCTATGTGCAGACATCAGATATGAAAAGGTCCTTGCCTGTGTCAGTCCGAGCAAACTGAGAAGCTAAATAGGTGCTTCGGGCCCCAAGAGGTGCCAGTGGGAGCCATTGCACCCCTTTGCCCCAGTGAATGTTGTCAAGACAACCCTTTGAATGTTGTCAAGCCAAAACTCCCTTAAAGGAAGAGGTTTTCAGTGCAGCAGCAGGATGAGGAGTGAAGGCAGGAAGAGACCAGCCACCATTTTTAGAGTCCAAATAACCTTCCTCTGAGATGAACAGGGAAGATCAGATTTCGCTGGTGGAAGTTGCTTGGAGCACACATCACTTCAGCCAGTAATGTTTTCTTTACCAGCAGTTCAGGGGCTTCTTGGGTCTATTTTTTTCATGACTCACATTTGAGAAAGGTTTGGAAAAGTACACTTGGCCCTCAAGTCTAAAAGGAGCCAAGGAACTCCTGCCTGTGCACATGCAGGAGCAGGGAGTCTGGTTCCTGCTGTCAGGAAATGGAGATCCACACTTGTCTCTTGCCCTTGGTGTTTGGTGGGGTGGATCCCCCACTCTGCACGTGTGTGCAAGGGGGAGAGAGACACCACGTTTGGGGGATTTTTTGTACAAAAGTGCTGCCGATCACATTGTGTGTTTCTGCTGGAATCAGCAGTTCGAGTGGCCCTTTTCTGATGCATAGGCAGGACCCTGTGTGCCATGCTCTTGCATAAATTACCATATTATTTCAGCAACTTTCTTTAGGAGTCTGCAGTCTTAGCTTGCTCCAAACTCCACAGTTTCCCCTTGTCAATTCTTGTCCCCACAGCTGATATCTGGGCTCCACAAAGCACAAGCCATCCTGATTTGGAGGTGTGAAATCTTTGCTTTCAGTTGATTTTGAAAGCGAGCTCCTTATTCTTCTGTGTGTGGGCACAGCCCAGAACACATAAAGCGGCGTAAGGAGCAGTTGGGGATGAAAGCAGTTGGAAGCATTTGGAGAGGGTGAGACAGGACGCTGTCGCTGGAGCCTGGCACAAGATGCTCCATCACCTGCAGGTTTTGTGTGGCAGGGTGGAAAGGAAGGGAGGGGAAGCTCCTCCTGTCTGAATTGAGAGCAGCTTTAAGAAACCAGAAGACAAATTACTTCTCATTAAAGCCTGTGTGATTTATGGCATGTCATTTGCATGCCAAAACTTTCCAAAACAAAGCTAATTAGGGAGCTGAAAGAGCCTTTCCTCCAGAAACAAGGCTTTCTGCTCCAACTGTTAAATAGCTGCAGTCAGATTGCATAGTTTATTACTGCATTAAGAACCTCGTCCTGACACCCGTGTCCCCGTGCCATCCATAGCACTGTCTGGTACAAAAGATCCACCGACAGTCTTGGTGTGTAACAAGCAGCTTTGGGAGAAAGGCATGGAGAATGGAGTGTTTTCCCAGCCACATATTGCTGCCTTGTCCGCCACCGCTGGATGCCACCAGCCTGTTAGCACTCTGGGAATGTGCCTTTCCAGAGGCAGGTTATTGAAAATGTCTTGGTACCAGTCTAACAAGCCCCAGGGATATCTGTGTAGATCAAAAAGCACCTAGTCAGAAAGAAGCCACATTGTGTATTTATGTTCATCTCCCAGTTCATGGTTTCTTTGGGGCCATTCCATGGGGATTCCTTTCCTCAGAACACAGCGCTGACCTCTCCTCGTTCAGTCACTGGAATAAGGTGTTTGACCAGGAGGAGGGTAAGTTATTAAAAGTTAATCCCATCATAGCTGCTGGGAGAACTACTGGGAAGGTAGCAAGGGCACATGTAAACCAGACAGAATTTTTTATTAAATCACTAAAACCCAAAATCTTTTCAGAATGCAAGAAGTTTTAAATAAGTTTTTTTTATGTTATAACACTTTCCAGGCAACATCTGTCCCGTCCTGCAGAAGAAACAGGCCACGGTTTGCATTTACTCACCTGTGACACCAGGCAAGCCTTGGGAGGTTCTCCAAAAACTGGCCTGCCAAGAACCTGCAGGCATACAATGACTGGCTCCTCTGGTAGAGGAGCCAAATCCAACATGGATAGAGATGATAAGAAGCTATTAAGTCCCACAGAAACACGAGCAAAGGCAAAATGAAACATACACTTGCCGTATCACTGAATATGTAGAAAACCATCAGCACAGCATCCTCCGGGTTTTAAAAGGCACCCAGAGTAGCTCCCAGGGCACAAAATTCTATAGAAAACATAATTAAGTTTGCCAGTTTGCTTTTGTGCTCCCAATCTATTAATTTATTAATCACTCAACAGCTCCTCCTGATACTCTCCAGTTGGTTTTGTACTTGCCAAAGTAAGCTACTGGCTGCCTAAAATGTCCATCCAAATATATCCTTACTCATCTGGAATTGCCAGGGAGGGAAACTAAAACTGCTGAGTTACTTAATCAGAACTACTCAATGCTTTAGAGGTCAACCCTCCCCTGCCTTCCCAGCACTCTCTTGGGACACACAGGTTTTGGGATTTTAGGTCTCTGAAAAGTCAAAGAGCTCTGTCCTAAAATCCATGTCCAAAGCAATCCATGAGCCTTTTGCCAGACAAATCAGCCCAGTATCTCCTGATGGCTCTGCCCAGGTATAAGACTTATCTAGCACTGGTGTCAGGGAGTTAACTCTAAAAATCACAAATCTGCCCCATTTTCAAACATTAAATGTCAAGAACTCAATCTCAAACCTTCTCTTCTTTTCAAACAGATTTGAGGAACCTTTGGAGTGTCTTTGCAAGCAGTGTTTGTCCTTCCTCTAAAGAGGCACAAATGAGCTTCTGTAGTTGGCAGGTGTCTGGAGGCCATCCTTTATTGTAGGAAGAGGGACTATTTTAATCCCCAGAGAATGACATTTCAGACCTTGAGAGCACCCTTGCCTCAGAGCCTTGGAGTGAAACATATCTGTCATACACAGAAAGCTGCAGTGTGTGGGGTGATGCAAAAAGATTCAGAGAAGTATTACTTTCTCCAAGCTTGTCCTTTCTGCATCCTTTCTGTTTAGAAACCAAAACTACGGGATGTTTTTTGCTTTGCGGCTTGGAGTTTAGCACATGTGGATACAGAGAACTTAATCGCTTTTAGAGGCGTTCTTTTTTTTTAAAGGAGAGTGTGACTCACACTTTCCCACTCAAATAATTCCAGCTTCAGTGCAAAACCCATTATTGGAAGCCACATGTTTCCCTGGTTAAATATTGAGCCCATTTTGACCTCTTCATAGTAAACCAAAAGCTACTTTTTAATACCCTGAACTTCCCTGTAACCTGAGCTGTTGCAACACATAAAAATTGATCTCACCTGACTTGAACTGAACTTGGATATCCAGTTGACTCATCTCAGTAACCCAGGGCCGAGAAACAGACTTGGAAACAGCATTTCATCTCTCTTGATTTGAGATGGCATAGATGGAGAGCTATTTGGATGTGCTTATTTTTTTCCAGCACATCCTGAATGGAACATTGAGACCTTATATCGGGCACCTGTTTGGAGCTTGATGAGACTCTTTCTGCACCCTTAGTATGCACCTGTAAGGCAACATGGGAGAGTTACCTCGTTACAAGTTCCCATTTTTATTGCAGCTGACTTCCTTGCATTGACAAATCTTAATATTTAACCCTGAAATCCTGCTAAGGCGAAGTTACACCTGAGATCAGGTGCAGATTTGTATCTCTAGTCACGTATCCAGCAGCTCTCATTTCAGATAACACCAGGGTGTTGTATATTTATTGTATGTATTTTTTCTTTCAGACTGTTTGTCTTACACAGCGCTGGAAGTGTTATCAAAAAGGTGTTATGGGAAACAGAGATGCAAAATCATTGTCACTAGCCGGGATTTTGGAAGTCCTTGCCTACCTGGAGTGACAAAATACCTAAATGTCAGCTATGCATGTGGTAAGAGCAAATGCACAATCATTTTCAAGCCCTCATTTCTGCTTGCAGAGACACACACATGTCCACATATGGGCACTGAGCCTTCCTAAATATCCATTTCCCTTTAACACAGGAAGTTTGTGACACAGCCATACAAAATACGTGAACAACCCCCTGGGCACAGTGGCACCTAACAAAGACTCTGGCATTAAGGGTTTTTTTGTGATAAAAAATGCAATCCACCATAAAATATCAACTATGTAGTTCCATATTTTTGAGAAATACTATCAAGATAAGAGTTTGCTCCACAGAGCTCACCTGCAACAGAGCTAGGAAAAATAAACTGGCATTGCCTGGCATCAGTGCAGGTAAAACAGTCCAGCATAAGTGAAGCACTGTGTACAAGCCCAGTCCTGAAACCTGATTCATGTGAGTACATCTACAGCTCCTCCCTCACAGAGGGGTTTCCTTTCTCAAGGAAAGGGAAGGTTTATGAAAAGTAAAGGTTTGAGGTTATACATCCCTTGCAGGACTGAAAAGTACTTCAGCTCATTCCTCAGATAAGAGGGAACAGTTTTCCATATTGTTTGCTATAGATTAATATAATTGCATAAGAGGCAAGCAGAATTCCCTAAAATACTTCAATAGGAGCAGCTCCACAGGTACATACTGCAGAGTCCTTTGGCTGCATCCCTAGTGAGTAGTGGTCAAAGGGCACAGGTTACCTGAGACATGCTTTTAAGAATAACAGTGTAAGATTGATGGCCAGATCACCTCTACCTGAAGATCAGAGGAAAATGAGCCCCAAGAGATTTTCAGTCTCCCCAGGAATTGGTTTGTCAGCTGTGAAAGGTGGTGCAGTAATTCAGCTTCCTGTTATTGGAGAGATCTGGGAATCTGCCATTGGACCAATACATTATATTATTGTGCAGCTGCCTTTATGAATGAGTTAATGTAATTCTCTCTAATTAGCATGAGCATAATTACAACAAGTCATTCCTCTTTGCACGTCTGTGTACCAGAAAAGCAGAGTGAGTTTGTTTGCACTGGAATTATGCATTCTGTTATTTAGGGATGTGGTTTTGCAAAAACACGTGGGTAACAAATAGTGTTCTTTTGTGTTGCTGGCACATTTGGAGGAGTTTTTCTTCTGCCAAATCTTACTGGGCTGTGCAAATCTGAAGCCAATGATTTGCAGATCCGATTATTTTACAGATCATCTAATGAACACGGGAAGAATTCGGCATATTCCAGAATAACAGTTTCCATTCATTCTCCTACTAGAGGATGCCTGCTAATCTGATGCTTCCCAAGATAATGCAAATAGATCTCCCCCTGTAGTGACAGGAACTCAGCAGAGCAAAGCATTTTGGTTCTCAGGGCTGTAACACACTTTAAAGTATTTCCATCGTGGTTAGGAGTGTGAAAAAACCCCATACTCCCCACCCAGTGGTCAGCAGCTGTTTAGGGGTAGTTTGTCTGGCTGCATTCTTACATTTGCAGTTCATTCCTGACAGTAAAAACATGACAGGAGCTGGGAGGTGCTGGTTTCTTGAAGTCTCAGTGCCCCCAGTGATCTGCTCATCCTCCTCTCCTGTCTGCGCAAGGTGGGACCTCCTGACTCTTGCTGAGCCTGCACTTCAGGATCAGGGAATCCTCTCTCAGGAAACATGGCTCCCACAGCCCCATGGTGTATTGCACTCCCTGGCTGCCAGAGTCCCTTTGTGGGCTGCCTCTGGCAGCCTACAGGTGACTGACTCCTACTTGCCAAAGCAGTGCTGGCACAAGTTGTAATACAGATGTGATTATCTTAATAAAAATTCCTATGCTGGTACCAGCTGTTCTGTTCAGCAACCTGATGTAGCCTATACCAGTCAAAGTCCTTGCATCTGAAAGGCACCAACACGAAAACAAGCAATGCAAGCAGCCGGGGGCCCTTTCTGTCCATGCCATTTTGAATTAAACATTCCCCTGCAATAAATATTTGAATGGCATAGGGGAAAAGAGCAAGTGAAGCCCTGGGGAGCTCCCCCTAGGAGGAGAGCAAGAGGAACAGCAGCACAGGTGAAGGAGTCCCAGGCCACGCGACGGGAGCTTCGCACTGGAGACGGTGCATCCTCCCAGGACAGTGTTCACCACACAGGCGTGTTGTTCAGAACAGCCAGGCCTGCAAATGCAGACTGCAGGCTGGAAACAATCCTGCTCCCTGTCTGCCCCACACACCCAGGAAAGTATTCCGCCGCTGGAAAACAGCTACAAACTACCACGAGGTACAAGACAAAATAGAAATGAGCTTTATTTACCCCTGTATGTGTTGGCCTTCCACTGCAAACAGGAGCTAAGACTCCCAGAAGGATTCCTTCATCAGGAAAGGAAACAGCTCTGACTTTGAGCCCACACAGAAAGAAAATTTCTGCTCAGAAAGAAGTGCTATTTTTAGTTGTTTTCCAAGTGAAAACTATGCTAAGCTGCAAACCTCAGTCTACTCTGTTCCATTTAACTCTCTCAACACTATTTCTTGGCAAATGTTTCTATGTGGGATAGAGGTGAGTGTCACACTTGGAATTTCTTCCTTTTTTACCCCCCTCAGTCTGAAAATCAATCAATCTGCCTTCACATAGTAAAGGAACAGGTGCCAAGATCTGGGTGGCTGAAGGGCCCATTCATCCATTACAGAATATGTGAACTCTCAATGCCTGTACAGTCCACCTGTTTGTAGTTCTTTTAATTATTTGAAGAAGACTGTGAACACTTATCAAGGAAATAAAATAATGAAATGAGAAAGATGCAGCTCATTTATTCCCATCCTCCCCACCTTCCTCAGCAACTGTCCGTCTCAGAAGCTTCGCAAATGACATCACACAAGACTTCAACGTTTATCTTAGAATGACAGTGAATTATCCTCATCCAAACTCAGTACCTAGATGCAACTTAGCATCTGGCTGTAGCCCAGTTTATGCTGAATTTAGAGGCCAGTTTTGTCTCCATCCACTGGCTGGCACACCCTTGAGGGGCTGAAAACAAGGGGCAGGTTGCCAGGCTGTATGGAGATGCACTGATGTTCCTGGAGCAGGCTGGTGTGTGAATCCAGTCACAGGCCCAGAGCTGCCCTGGCTTCACACGAACCACACAATCATTATTGTGGGAAAAGGCCTCCAAGATTGAGTGCAATCTTCAATACCACTGTCAGAAACCCAGTTAACAAACCCAGGGTTAGCAGTGGGATTCATAATTAACTGGGGAGAAGGTTCTTAAAACTAACAGAACACGATTTATCTTTTGTCTTTGCAGTTCCTAAATTTATCCTCACAGCAGTCAACCCCCTGGTCCCTGATAACAAGTCTTCTGTCAAACAGAACGATGGTATGTACCACCACAGACACAGGGTTTGGGATGAAGTAGTGGAAACCCTGCTGAAAGAGCTGCTCTTCCTGTTGGAGAGCAGAGGACAGGCTGGGAGTGGGATGCGAACACAGTCCTGCAGTCACAGCAAAGCTGCTGGAATTATGACCTGCCCAGCCTGCCTAGAGCCAGCATGCTGGGAAGAGTAAAAGTGAAATTGTAGTTGTTTCAGGGTGAAGCATCTTTTACAAGTTATGCCAACACCAGCTCTTCTCGAAGGCCACAAAGTTAAGGATGAGGCTGATGCGTGTCCCCAGTAACAGGAGCACATGGTGTGGTTGGGCTGGGAAGGCCACTGCAGAACTGTGAAGCTTCATGAAGTAAAATTATTTCCAAAACCCCAATGGGAATAGACACAAGGGGTTTCACTTGGCAATAAACTGTGTTAAATGAATTAGCCCTTTTCTAGATGTTTGATATTTTCAATAATTTGTTAATTATACTTTATTTAACTTATCAACTGTTGTTTGGTCTAGTGTTCTGCAGCACCTTCAGCACAGCACTGGCCTGCCTGTGTTTTGGGTGGACTTGTTAGCTGGAAAGTTACTGGGTGTATATCAATTTAATAGCTTCACTGAATTTGCTTTACCTCCTCGTGTCACAGGTGTCGACCTTGATCCAAGGGAATCAAGACTTCCAAAGAAAGATGGAACTGTTGTTAGCTCTAACTACTTGGCTACATTCGCATACATTAGAGGTAGGAAAATGAAGCTGAGATTGTTTGGCTCACTAGACTAGATTGTGGCATTGTGGGAAAAGGTAATCCTATGTTTATGGTAATGATATTGTTACAATATAATCACAATCTTGTGGATGAGACAATCCCTGCATAATTGATATTTAGGGAATATTCCTTGCCTTGAAGGATTCAAACTCTCTTAGCAACTGCAGCCAAGATATTTTTAAATTTTCAGTGGGGACTGTTAGTTGTTCAGTAGTTTTGAAAACCTGGCCCTGACCTGTGAGAGCACTGGACACATCCATCTTTGGAAATGCTGGGTTGCATACATACATGGATCATCAAGGAGTAACAAAAAAAAGCAAAAAGCCATCCCAAACCCAACCATCTGNGATATTGTTACAATATAATCACAAAAGCAAAAAGCCATCCCAGACCCAACCATCTCTGCTCTGAGACGAAGCAGGTTCTGTGACTTAGCAACACTAAGTGCAAAGGAAGAAAAGTGCTCCCTACTCAGCCTGGCCTGGAGATGCTGCCGAGGCCCTGCAGAGCCCAGAGTCACTCTTCTCATGTCCCCTGTTTGTGAGGGCAAGGCCCATCTTGGCAGGATGGCTGGAAAGACCAAACAAGGTGTGCAGAGCTCTGGTAGCTGGTTGACAACAGCACCGAGCTGCTCATAAAGGGTCGGGGTCATGTTGTTACTTTACAATGTTATAACCAGAATTTATTTTTGCCCAGCAGTTCAGAGAGGCAGAGCTGGCAGGGTTGGGCTGTGAGTGTCAGGAGCTTTGGGTGCCTATGGTTACGGAACACTGCAGGAATGGCTGCTGGGGGTTTGTAACCAGCCTTGGCAGTTTGTACAGTGATTAAGCCCTGACTTTCTTGCCTGCAGATCACCCTGAAAGAGTCGCTCTCCTGTTTGTGTCCAGTGTTTGTGTGGGATTAATCCTCACACTGTGTGTCTTAGTGATCTGCAAGTTGTGTCCTACTGACATCCAGAAACTGCACAGGAAGAGGGATCAGCTGGTGCCAGAGAGTGCCAGAGCCTACAAGAGCAGTGAACAGGAGGAGGAGGAAGAGGAGGGGGAGGATTCCTCCCTTTCAAACACCCAGGATGAGACAGATGGACTTTACAGACCTTCTTACTCAGGTTATAACTCAGCAGAGGCAGCGGAACTGGCCGAAAGGATTGAGCGCAGGGAGCAGATCATACAGGAAATCTGGATGAACAGTGGTTTGGATATGACACCCCCTAGAAATATGAATACATTTTATATTAATGAACAATAAATGGCTTATTTTGGATGACACTCTACCCCTTTTTTTTAAAAAAAAAATGTACCTTCTGTGAAGGAACATTTGTATCAGTGAATATAATTATGTGTAAAATAAAAAGAAATATATACAATAAAAAGAGGGTTTCATACTCTTGACTGTCTATAAATCCTTCTGTGAAAAACACTCTACAGTTTTAACTCATGGTACAGATTACTTTTCAATGTAATTTAGTTTCACTCTAACTGCCAAATGCATGTTTAGGAATATTAAAAAAGGTGGAAAATATTTAATCGGATATATTCAACCATCAGAACAGACCTGCCCAAGATGCACTCCTGCTGTTACCTGTGCTGGCAAATCTGTGAAGGACAAGCTTCAAAATGGCTGCTGCTTTCATAAAAGACTCTTGAAATTGCCACATGCTAAGACTACTTTTTTTAAGGGAAACACTGGGTTCATTTTTCTGATCCTAAAGCAGGGTTAGAGCCAGCACTTGAATGCAGGTCATATTCTCAGGACTTTTTTATCAGTTCACAATCTTCACTTAAAAATTGTTAGACTAGTCAGATTTGGTTTCAGTTGGAGAGAAAATTAAATCAGTAATGTATCTAAGCTGAAACCAGAACAGCCTTCCTGTCTTAAAAATGTCTCCAATATTTTTGCTGCAGCCCACAGGGAATTTACTGAACAAAAGGAGGAAAAATGTCACTTCCTACTGGTAATACTTCATGGCTTCACTGTGCTTCCCCACTTAGATGCCATGTGCCCAGGTAGAGCGTAGTATGAAACACTTGGAAAGAAAACAGTGACATGACTTTGTCGTTTCCTGCTGATACAAAGTCAAATTAAGCCTGGAAAAACTTTAAAGGGAGGAAGGGAGCTTGCTCAGATGACTAAGGCACAATCCTGTGCTCAAATGGAAAAATCTCACCAGCAACTAGCATCCTATCAGCGGAAGGAAGAGAGGCTAAGGAGATGGATGGAGGGTTGAGGTCATCCAGAGCACTGGGAAACTGCAGGAGAGGCCGGGCACAGCCCAAGAGCTTGGCTGCAATCCTGCTGGTCCACTGCTCTCCCCTTTTCAGTAGGAAGTTGTCATAGCCTGTGCTATGCACGATATTGATTAATAGGTTTAGGTCTGGAGAAGCCCATGCCTTGGTCCTGAGGATGGAAGAAGGCAAGTTTGCCTTTGGGGAAGGCTCTGGGCCAGATCTGGCTCCTTCCTCCCGACTCCTGGGGCAGGTGCCACCCATTTCCCAGTCAGATACAAAGGGACTGATCTACATGCCAACAATTCCTCCTGCTGACAAACCATACTAGTGGAAAAGAAGTGATCCTCTTCTTTTTACTGGAGCGGGCTGGGCTCTGGCCTGCAGGGCTGAGGGCAGGGTCTCCATGAGAGCCCCTGCTCTCATGGGCTCACCAAAACTCTTGAGTCCTGGTGAAACTCCCTTCTGGAGAGCCTGGGGCTCACAGTCCAGCTGATCTTTTTTGGAAGTTATCTGTCCGGCGGTTAATGTTTATAGTTACTAAAATTTGTGCCTTTTCTTCCCTCATTTTTTATTGGAAAGCCTCAGTGGGGTTTCAGCCCCTAAGCAGACATCCTAACAAAAGCTGCGAGTTATCTTTCCTTCAGACTTCACTTTACTCAAGACAAGGTAAAGTCAGCATGCCCTAGGGGTGGCCACCTGCAGAACACCTGGTTCAGCCAAAGATGGGACTCCACAACCTTTCTGGGCAACCTGTGCCAGTGCTTGGCCACCCCCACAGTGACAAAGCGTTCCCCGATGTTCAGAGGGACCCTCTTGTGTTTCACTTTGTGTCCATTGCCTTTGCTCCTGCCACCGGGCACACAGGTCCATTCCCCACTTTGTTCACTTCATCCACACATCCGTCCATCTGATACCCCTCGTTGGGATTCTCAGCTGAAACCAGGCTCTTCACTCCTGGTAACAAAACAACTGCAGTGGTAGCAGATCAGCAGAAACCAGTTTGCAGCTTAGAAGTTAGTTCCTTCCTTGGGGCAAAGCGTTTTGCTTTTCCCAACTCCCAATCCTCTCCTTGCTTTTACAACCCTGGAGGAAAAAGACATTTTACATTGAAATAGTGATTTAACTGATGACCTGATCCCCTCCTGACTTTCCTCCCTGCCTGCCACCACTCACCAGCAGGCGGACAGTAGAAGATTCCTGCAGGTGCCAGAGAAGCGGCTGCTTCCCAAGATGGAGCATTCCACAGACACTGGGAATGTGTTTTGAGAGGGGAAAAAAAAAAAAGTGCAGTGCTTCATAATGCATGCCTGTTTAAATGGATCCTCAAACATAGTGACAGACCCTGTCCAAACCCCAGCACCAGGAGCAACTCAGCAGGGCAGGGGAAGCAGCTTTTGCTACAGGCTAGGAGGTCAAGCTTCACTCAGGATCTGTTCCTTTGACTGAACTATTTATAGTTCTGCATTTGAGCTGCTATTTTTTTCTTTTTGCATAAACTTTCCAAGTCTAACTGGGGAAAGCTGTCAATTAGTGGTTCACCTCATTTCCAAATATTCGCTGTTCACAGCAGTCTGAGAGTCAGAATGAAGATAAACATAGAAAAACCTGATAAACAGACATTGAATTATTTGGATCTTTCTGAAATAACACCCAAAGTATCCAGCAGACAAAACAGAAAATTAATGAGGTATGCACTTCTCTGTCCCAAGCCCTAAAAAACCAGCAGCTGAAGAGCCATAGCTGGAATCTCTCCAGGCTGAGGGCTGAGGTATCCACAGGGAGGGTGTCATGAGGCAGCAGCAGCAATGCTATGGGAAGGACACTCAGGGCTGGCTGTGGGATGGAGTTTCAGCAGGAAAATCCCTGCAATTTCCCAGAAGAGCAGCTTAAGGAGAAAGTCCTGCAAAGGAGAGCTAGCAAGTTGTTTGGACTATTTGGTTCATACCCCACACACAGCTGTGGACATGACACACATCTGGAAATTTTATGACGCAGCATCAGCATCAGAACTTACTGGAAGGCAACATGCAGTGGTGGTGAGACTGTTTGAACTCCCTACTCCTGCCTTGAAATTAGCCTCAAGTTTGTTGCCAGGAACACTGGGTGAGGTTGCAGAAAGCAATAAATACATCCTTCCAAATCCTGGGTGAGGCAGAGAATGGAGCAGTGTGGGAAAGCAAAACCGTGAAAAGGAAAAAAGGCATGAAACCAGGTGTGGAAACCATTTCCATTCATCAGGATGGTGAAATGGCCACAAAACAAAGATTTTAGTACTGTTCTGCTGTGTGTCTCCTTTGAGAGAGAATGGATTTTCTCCTTGGAAGGGCACAGCTACTCTCAAACTTGAAAAAATAAGAGGTTTACAAGAAAGACAAAACGCTTTTGCAAAGTTGTAAACCGACATGTGGTGTTTCTATCTCATGATCTCCTTGGACAGTCAAATACCCATAGGCTTTCCTGTGTTCTGGGACTCTTCAATCATTTTCCAGTGAGTTCATTCCATTTCAGCCACAATAAATGAATCCAGCAGATCCACAAACACTGTTGTGAGAACTCCAAAAAGGATCAATGCTATGGAAAGTTAGCTCAGCTAAAGAAAAAACCAGCACTAACTACAGCAGAGAACAGCAGTCAAAGGGGCGCAGAATCTGTGTTAAATATTTTCTATGCCTGCTTTTCCCTTACTTTCAGAGAGGAAATGAGAATATTATAAGCTCTGGGACACTGATTTTCCTCTTAGGAAGTGGAAGAACAAAGCGTTTTTTCAAAAACCTTTTTTGCCATGTGAAATAATTTCAAATGAATTTTAAACTAAAAATATCTGAAGTTTTTCAACTCAGAAATGCTGATTTTTCTTTTTGTAAAAAGTCATGTTACTGTAAAGTTGAGATTCAAGAAAAACTACCAGACACCAAACTTCCCTGGAAGTAAAAAAATCAGTGATTGAAGTAAAACCACCATTAATAGTTCGCTGAATGGCATTCATTATCTTTTCCACATCCAATCTTCAAGTTCAGCAAACACTTGACTTTTAACTTGATCGGTGTCTCTTCAACCATACTAATACAGAAAATTATGACGATTTTTTTTACTTCCCTCCTAAAAGATCCGGTCCTGTTAAACTTGGGTTTATCCAACCTACCTGCAAATGATGCTTACTTTTGTATACAAATTACTGTCAACCTTTATATACCAGCAAGAAAAACTAAACCCAAAGAATGAAAATGAAGCATTCCACGAAGATGTTATTACTAGTGTTTATATAAAAACACTTCCTTTAAACAATTATTAAGAGGTTAACTCATTTCAAAATGACAGTTTGGAAATAGCTATGTTGAAATGTGAACAAGCGCATAAAAAAACCTTAATTCTCCCTGGATTAGTCAGGGGACACTGATTTCCTACAAAATAAATTACCTTCTCCAGAGCACACCATCTAATAGTAATGCAAGAATGAGAAGAGAGTACAAAGACCACTCTGAACAACACCAAACATTCCAGTGCATATTTACTACATCTCTTATCTATGAAACAGATTGACATTTCCATATCCAAACTACAAGTTTCTAATAAAATAACATATGTCAAGAGAATTTGTTCATTTCTTTGCAGAGGAAAGTGCTGCTGCAGTCACAGAGAAATACGAACATTTATTGAACATCTAAGGCCACAGAAGTGACAATTTCAGGTGCTGTCAGAAGAATCTACCACACACAACACAACTCCTTGCTTCAAACAAGAGCATCAACCAAGCAGCTTAAGAAGGGGTTTGCAGAGCTTCATCTTGGACCCCATTTGATGTCTTTTACACCATGAAATTGCCTTTTCAGAGCATGGTTGTCTGCCCACTCAGCATTTAGAAACGAGTCGTCGTCCTCCTCCTCCAGTTTCTGTGGCAGAGAGGGGAGGGAGGCAGTGAGGGACGTAGCCTGAGCTCTGTCGGAGCAGCCCAGCTCTCGGGCACCAAAGGAACACTTACCTTCAGCTCCTCCTGCTTCCTGTGGTAGTACAGCATCATCTCTTTTTGCTCTTCATGGCTGATGACAGGCTCCCGCCCCGGAGCTCCTTGTCCTTTCTGGAAGGGAAATTGTAAATGTTGCTCATGACATTTATGAAACAAAGGAGAAGCTGCTGCACAAAGACATCAAAAACCTTTCTTCAGACAACTGGATTGCTCAGATTTAATAAGGCCCCTCAGGACAGGAAAATAAATGCTGAGACACTGTGGCTGCATTCATAGAATCACAGAATGGTTTGGGTTGGGAGGGACCTTGAAGATCATTTAATTCCATCCCCTGCCATGGGCAGGGACACTTTCCACTAGACCAGGTTGCTCCAAGCCCCATCCAACCTGGCCTTAGACACTTCCAGGGACGAGGCAGCCACAGTTCCTCTGGGCAACCTGTGCCAGGGCCTCGCCACCCTCACAGGGAAGTGAGGGTTATTTTTCAAGTGAACTTTATTTTTTCATCTCTGTATCTGAATCATGCTGCCAATTCTGTGGACATCAATGGAAGATGCAAACAGGATCAAGTCTATTTTACATAAATTTCCACTTTCAAAGATATAATAAATCTGTTTTAAGGTCACTCTAGATATCTAGGATGGGCCCATATCTTTAGCTCCCCTACTAATACAGACACAGGATGGCACAGGATTCAGTAAAGCAGGGAAGTAAGGGAGTTACAAACCACTGCAAATAAAAGGAAATTTCTTATCCAGGCAACTGCACCCCTGGAAGAAATTATGGACAAAGCAGAAAACATGTCCTGTCAGCGAATGCAAACACAGCATCTTGCATGAAGATGGTGGGTGCTCTCGAGAACAAACAGGGCCTGAGGCGGTTTAGGCAGAGAGGAATCCCTGTACTGCTCTTGCTCTTTGAGTAAGTCCTTCAACTGATTAAACAGACAACATTCCTGGGAGCTTACACTTCAGTGGCTATTGAGATGCCACACCATTTCCCAGTGACCCTGAGAGGAAAGAAAAAGCAAATCTGGTCTTCTAAGTGACAAACATATAAATCACCTGACTTACCTCTCAGGGATGCACCACAGAACCCACTGCAGGTGGCAAGATTTGCCATAAAACTTCCCAGTTTGTATTTCCTCTATTCTTTAAATACCTCTTTATTGTACTTCACAAAAATACTATGAAGCAAGAAACAGCAACTACAGTATGTAACCAACAGCCTAAGGAATTACTGAAGAAAAACTCAGAGTATAATCCATTCAAACCTTAAAATAGATGCACAGTTTTAAGATGCTCAAGCTGGAACTAATCTAATCCATTTTATACTCCTGTGGATAGTTCTCTTCCACAGAGAGCAGACAACCAAGGGTGAGGAACTTGTAGAGCAATCTCCCAGCAATACTCACTTTCTGAATCTTGACAATGATGGTTGTTTTCTCATTTTTGCCTACATAGTCAGACAGCAACTTTGTTTCTTCTAACTGCTTTCCTGCCCACCACAACTGTGCTTCTGATTCTTTTATAACTTCAGTTCCAGCCTGTGAGAAAATAAACAAGGTGAAGAGTTGGAGGGTGTTGTTTCTTGCTTTTTTTTTTCAAAACCAGATTTTTTTTCAGGGGAAAAAAAATATTTCTGGAATTCCAAACATGAAGTGTAATTTTACACTCTACTTCTACATCTTTCTCCTCATACTCATCTATGGCATTTTTATTTATATTGCATTCAATCTTGATCTAATATAAACACTCTGGGCAACAAATTCTCCATACTGGAGGTGAAAACAACTTTCACTGATAAAATGAAGAACAGCATAGCCCATGTTTAATCCAGGACTACATATAATGGGAATACTTTACTGCATACATGAGTTCCCGACAAGTCTTCTTTATCTTCGAACTCCATCCTAATTGGATCATGTGGAGGCAATCCCATTGGATACACAATCATGACAGCCCCTCGGAGCTGCTCCAATGCATCCTTCACCGTCTCCATATTAACACACACACTGGCCTGAACTTGTTTCTGAAATACAGACAGAGATCATTGGCAGTACAAGCAAACCTGCAGAAAGACTGCTTTGTGGCCAATTCAAAGGTTAAGTGATGGGATATCTGAGCAGAGCTAACAGGCTGCACAAAGATATTAGGAGTGCAAATTTCCTCATTGGAATACTGACTTGGGAGTACATGTCTCACCTTTGGCCCCTCTTACATGGGGTGGGGGAGAAAACAAAAAAGGGAGATCTTCACTAAACTGTGCAGGAGACAACTGCCTGTGGAACACAGGACTCAAACCAGGACACATGTGGCCACAAATACCAGACAGGGGTGCTTTGGCTCCAAGCACCTGTGATTCATGAACATGATCCAAGTCAGCAAAATTCAAGTGAGGGATGGAGAGGGGGCTTAAAACTTCAGAAAAAAATAGAGCACATGTGAGCAGAAGTGTAAAACTTGGTAAACTGCACAGCTCATGCAGAGAACTGTAAGACCAAGTACTTGAGATCATTCCAAACCCTACTGCAAGGATAAAGAAGAAACATGACACATCTGGAAGAAAAGAAATAAAGGTCTTCCCTGCAGATTTAACAGTTTCTTATGTACTAAGGTAAAGGAATGTTGCCTCCTTGTGGACGTTCTTGATCTGGTTAACTGGACTGTACAACCTCAAATAAACAGGCATGTTTCTTCTTTTTTGTCATTATAAAGTGGCAAACCAAACAAACCACTTTCCAAACTATCCTTAACTCCATTCATAATTATTACTAAATTTGTGTTTCAAAGTCATACAAAAGCTGAAACACAACACAGAGCAAACAAACAAACACCTACAGATGTGGCAATGTGAATTTGAATGCCTGAGATCACCGTCCCATGAGGGCAAACCTTGTGCTTGCCTTGAATACACACACTCAGCAGGTCTGAGCACGAGTGCAAGTGCTTGTCAAACCAAGGCCTAACCCCTGCCCCATCCCTGGAAGTGTTCAAGACCAGGCTGGATTGAGCTCTGAGCAACCTGGTCTAGTGGAAGGTATCCCTGTCCATGGCAGTGGGGTGGGACTGGATGAGCTTTAGGTCCCTTCCAAACCAAACCATTCTGTGATTCTGTGATAATCTAAGAGATTAGAACACATTTTCAATTAATTACACATAAAAGTCAAAAGACTTCATTAACTCCAAGAATAGCACAGAATGCAGTTAATTTTTCACCAGAAAGCATGACAAGCATTCACCCAAAGAACACATCAATAGCAAATTGCAAGGATAAAACTGAATGTGATTTAATCGTTCCACATTGCTGGTTCGGCTGCCAGCATTCCCTTGGAGTTTAGTATCTGATTCCTTAACCTGCCGAACCACCTGCCAAAAGCCTTAAAGAAAAACATTAACCAAAATGTCAGGTTTTATTAGACTATTCACATCACTTCACGGCATTTCTCAACAACTCTCAGCCCTTGCACCAAAAAAAGTCTGATTTTATTCAAGATGTCCAACTCCACAGCACTTATTAGGAAAGCCCCCACACATTACTTAAGGAAACTTACCTTAGAGATTAATGCCTTGGCTTCTTCTATTGTCTTCTTTATAACTTGCTGCATTTTTTCATTTGGAGCTAAAAGTAAGAGACATATTTCATAGTCTGTGCTTACTGTAAAGAAACCAAGCACATATCCTGTCCAGATTCCACTGTGAGCAAATGAAACAGTACTATATCATAAAGCAGGGGTTATATAGTTCATTCCTCTATTTCTTACTAACTTAAGAAATAAGCAGTATTTTTAATGGGACAAACAAACTTACTTTTCCCAAAGACATGTGACTGGTATTTGCCCCATCCCTGGAAGTGTTCCAGGCCAGGCTGAACGGGGCTTGGAGCAATGTGGTCTAGTGGAAGGTGTCCTTGCCCATGGCAGGGGAGTGGAAGTAGATGAGCTTTAAGGTCCTTTCCAACCTGAACTAGTCTGTGATTCCATGATTCTATGATCTGGAACTTCATTTGGGACAAAGGTCCTCAGTAGAAAGCAACACCCGTAATCCCTGCTGGACTACTGTGGGCTGTACTGGCAGACATCCTTTAACTGGGCATAACAGCTTGCAGCTTTCTGACTTGTCTTTTCTAATTAAAATCTCAATCTAACCATGAAGACAGTTTCAATAATACACTGTACATTTCATATCACAGTTATCTATTTCAATTGCTATAAAAAGCCTGTCCTCAAAAACAAAAATCCAGCTAAAGCATACTCATTCCCAGCTTATGTCCCCTTTGGGGGCATCATTTGATGGCACTTGGTTTGGCTTACATATACACACTGTTCAATTTTCTAACTTCGTCAATATCACAAGGCTGTCCTCCCACTTACAAAAACATGCTTGGTGAATCTGAATCCCAGTCAAGGAGAAAAAAGGAGAAATATTGAAAAAGAACCTGTTAATGTATCTTGGAGTTCCTGGGGAAACCCAGTTCTCAAGTGTACATTTACAAATGGGGAGAGTAAACTCAGCTGGAACAGTCAAACTTGCTCCTGGTGATTGTTTATGTGCTGAAGAGAGATACTGCTCTTTAGGCTTGTTAATCAGCATTACCCCAGATTCTAACCCAAGACAGAATTCCTGTGTGTGGAACTTATAGTTTGACTACTCCATTCCAGAATTAAGGATTTGCTGCTCCCTGTTATATTATGGATTGTCTATGTCTGAAGGGAAAAAAACAAGCACTGACATTTGACTTACCAAATCCGTTTCTTCGCCCCATTTCATCCTTCCTGAAGACGCTTCCACCGCTTGGGACACACTTCTCTGCCCACTCATCCTTTAACTTCAGCTCTTCGATCTGCTCATCTGTCAGTCCTTGCATATTGTAAGGTAAGGAAATACCATGCTCTGCCAGCTCCTCCATCTCTTTAGAGTGTTTACAGAACAACATTAAAAGTCTCTGTTACTATAGTCGATTTACAAAAGCCTTTCACTTGATGTACATGCCGGCAAAACTTGCCCCTAGCTTTTAGTTTGTAAGCAGGGAATAAAGAATAAGGGATATAAACACACATATATAGATACAGATGGTGTAATCATGTTGAAATTTATACATTTTACATACCCATAAAACAATGTAACAAATGACATGTGCAGGGATGTAAACTCTCATGGTACTTAGTGGCCATAAACCTTTTCTTCTTGGTATTTCCCTGGTCAGATTTTTTTAAATTTCAGAGCAGCATCAGTATGGCCTCAGACACCCCACAAACACTGTGGCTGTTGCACAGCAGGTGTGGGTGGGCTGCACCCCCAGGTCAGGCTTACCTGACAGGAATCTCTGCTCTGACAGCCCCACAGGGGGGCGGGAAATGTTTTTTAAAGCTGCCTCAGAAGTGAACTCAGCACTAATTCAGACATGTCACTGACTCTGTTGCGTGGCAGGGGATGCTGGCGGTGGCCAGTATAACCTCACACACACGTTGGGGCACTGCTGGTCACGAGGGAGCACTTCACAGTGCCCTGAAGGAGGACTTTGGACGAGGGCCTAGAGTAACAGGACAAGGGGGAATGTCTTCCAACTGCCACGGGGCAGGGTTAGATGGGATACTGAGGAGAAATGCTTCCGTGTGAGGGTGCTGAGGCCCTGGCACAGGTTGCCCAGAGAAACTGTGGCTGGTCCTAGAACTCTGGAAGCGCCCAAGACCAGGCTGGACGGTGCTTGGAGCAACCCGGGCTAGCGGAAGGTGTCCCGACACACGGCAGAGGGCGGGACTGCGAGAGCTTTACGGTCCCTCCCAAACCAAACCATTCCGCGAGTCCCTGATGTAGGCAGCCACTACCGGCACACGCAGCTGGAGAGTTTTCAGCGCTTTGCAGTGCCCTCCCTAAACACCAAAGGCGGGAATTCGCACACGACCCCGCGAAGAGCGGAGGCGGCGCGTTCCCGCTGCCCGGGCGGTTGCCGGGAGCCGTTCCCGCCCCCCGCGGCCCCAAGCGGTACCTGAGCACAGGCGCTGCACCTTCAGCCGCCCGTTGTGGATGCGGGCGGCGAGCGGCGCCAGCTCGGCCAGGCGGGCGCTGCCCGGCGCCTCCAGCAGAAACTGGCTCTCGCCGCCGCGCTTGACGTGCAGCCGCACCATGGCCGGGCCGGGGCGGCCCCTCAGCAACGGAGCCGAGTCCCTGGTTACCGGCGGCAGGGAGAGAGCGCAGGGACCGGCCGCGCCCGCCGCTTCGGGAGGCCCTGAGAGCGCGGGGGGGCCGTGCCGCCCCCGCCGGTAGCACCGGGATCCTTCGGGATCCGCCGGGACGCTCCGGTCCCGCCGCAACGGCGCCTCCGCCGGTGCCGCGACCGCTTCCACTTCCGGCCACCCCGTGAGGGCACGGGAGGCGCTTAAAGGGCCCGCGCGCCCTGCCCAGTTTTGGAAACGATAGAACGTCTTACTAATTGCAGGTAAGGAGTTTAATTACCTTTTAAATTAATTGTTCTAATTAATCATCACCTATATGTGTATCAGTTATAAATAGCGGACTATTCTTAATTACTCTCAGCCAGTATTTAGCAAAGTTGTTACAAGCTACTTTTGTGGGGACAGCTTGGGAAAAGTCCTGAAACATGCAGTTTTGATAAACTAACTCTGATATGTCCAATGAACAAAGCCCGGGAGAGAAAGAGGGACTGGGGAGGTTGGACATCGAGAATGCAGAATTTATGGATCACAAGGACACCACACAGAAAATACCAGATAAAAACTCAGTATATGCACTGGAAATTCCCTACTAAAGGGAAAGATATAAAAAGACTAAAAATATGGGCTAATTAGCATAAGAAGTGAGAAATCAACAACCAATAAATGACAGAGTACTAATTAATTAAAGATAATGATGTAATTTAGAGCCGATGAACGTTTATGTCTTTGTTTACTAAAAATGTATAAATAAGTGAAAAAGTTCTGTATCAGTGTCTGTGTGGAGGCTGGAATTTTGTCAGCCACACAGCCCCTGGCCCAGAATAAAGGAACGCCTAACTTGCTGATGCTAAAGAGTCAGTTGTAGAGGGTTTTATTTATCCTGACAATTTAGGAAGATTTGGTAACACGGGGACACAGAGAGAGAATGACCACCCAGACCATAAGGGTGGGAATATTTCAGGCATACCTGGATGTCCTGGGGGATACAGCCATGGACAGGTGAGCAGGAACACCGGGACAGGGAACATGGAGAGTCCAGGGACACGTGGGGAGCGGGTCTCACCTCCATCCTCCCTGTTTTCAGAGTGTCTACTGTTGCTCATTGCTCCCGTCAACACATGGCAGGGCCTTAATATACACATACATACATACATACATACATATATATATATATATATAGACCCTGAAATTTTGGAGCATTCCCTGTGGTCCCCACAGTCCTGTGAAGTGCAGAGGAGCCGCACGCCAGGTACAGTTCAGACAGATAATTTTTAATCACTGCAATTAAATATTCGACAACATATTTATCACGTGACTCCCACTAGCAAAAGTTCCCCCCTGAATTTGGTTTGCTAATGTAAGGATATACCAAAACATCAACCACACAGATGTTTGCAGCAACAGCATAAAACAAGGTAACTCACACACCGAAGCACAAGTAGTACCACTGCTGTTCCAAATGTACAACTTGAATGACCTGAACAGAAAAAAGCGCAATAAAAAACTCACTATCACTCCTCTAGGCGGCTGCAGCTCGTGGCTAACCAGGGGCTGTCCGAAGGAATAGTGGATTATTTCACGGATCACGTTGTGAGAGCATTTGAGGATTTAAAAAGCGTGCTGCCCTGGGCTATTTCACTACTCTAAATACAATCCAAGCGTGTTGTTTCACTCCCTGGCTGGCAGACTACATGGCCTGCAACTGGTAAATACTGCTTTGTATCTCAAAAACCAAGGGGACTTTTTTCCAGAGGTTGAGGAAAAGCTTGCTGTATCAGCTGTTTCCAATTTGTGGAAAAAAAAAAGAAGTATAGTTAAAATAGTAATGAATAAATGGATGATATGGAACAATTATTCTGAATTAGTGCTAGTGAGTGTATGTCACAACAGGATTTAATAACTGAAATGTACTGACACAGGAGATTAATTGAATATATTAATATGCAAAGTTTTGTTTCTATTTTGAAAGTAAACTATTTTTGTTGTGCCTCAAATTCAAATATAAGCCTTACAAATACCCATAGCCTCTGTTATAAATTAAACAGCTTCTAAACAATACTTGTCAACATTCAAATCTCATAAACTTTGGCAGCTCTTTGGTAAATACTTATAAATATCAACTAACAAAACAGTCAGAAGGGAGGGGGGGAGGCTACCAGCAGGGAGCCTCTTCTTGTGAAATACCACAAAGGAGAACAGAAGTGAAAGAGCTCCCTAAGCAAAATCTGTGTCCAGGATTGATAGGTTTTAGTGAGACAGTAGCTCACCCTTCTTCTCTTTTTGTCTATTCAAATACTATTACATCGAGATTTTAATAAACTTCAGACCATTTTTTGTGCTCTACCATATATACACATTCAAAATTTATACACAAGCTGAAGTGGCTGTTTATGAGCAGAGTTAAGTTTCAGTGCATTTAACAATTAATTATTGCACACAGAATAATCTCAAATGCCCAATTATTCTACTGGATAAATGTAGCAACAAATATAACCTTCTGTATCTCTGACCATCTATCTTTCTGTAAAATTGTGAGTTGGTGACACCTTGGGTGCCGGGGAGGGGAAGGGATCTGCAGGGGACCTGTTGCTGGTTGCTCTGGATGGCACAGGGGGTGCAGGTGGCTTTCTTGCTGGCATTGTACAGAAGCAATCAGTAGAACTTTTATTCCAGTCACCATCAAAGTTAAAGTCTGAACCAAGGAAAGTCTTTTGTTCAGCTCCCAGCAAACCTGGGCATCCAGCTGATTTCCCGGAGCCGAGTCGCTTAAAATCCGGAACGCTCGCAGATGGCTTTAGCTTCGTGTTAAAGTTCTCGTCCTCGTCAAACGTCACCCACCCTTTGGGCTGTATGTTTTCTACCTTGAGAGATTTACTTCGCAAGCAAAATGCATTTTCAGCTGCATCCACAGGAAATAGAGGCTTGCTTGTGTTCCAGCTGGGGGAGGGCAGAGGAGGGAATGGGTGGGAAGCAGCAGGTCCTACCAGTGCCTGTGAGGCTATCCTGGACTCCCGTGTTTCCGTCCTAAATGGGTTCCCAGCATTAGGAGTTCTTTCAGTGAATGGATTTGAGCAGTTCAGCCCAGTAATAAATGGATTTGGAAAGCTGTGCTGATGTTCCTGGGATGAGTGAAAGGTTGGAATAGGAGGCATTGCTGGCATGCAATTTACAGTATTCGAATTATCCACATTTCTTTGCCTTGCTGAAGGCAACTGTATCAACTCCTTTTGGTTTAAGGTTGGAGCAGGTGATGTTCGGACAGATGTCTGCATCTTGGACACGAGCAGCTGAAATGACAGGTCTTCAAAAGGGTCACTGCTGAGCTGGGGTTCAGGGTTAGTGCCGTATGTCACGATGGGATTCAGCTGCAAAGGAAACAGCGTGCTCAGGAATCATGCAGCTGGTTCCAGGTTATTCCTACTGCCCCCCTTCTCACTCCTCAGCTGAAACTTCAACCCAGTTTTGTTTTAACTAGAATGGAGACAACAGCCTGAACCCTCTGTCTAAAGAAAAGCCTGTAAGTTGTTAAACACTCCCCCCTCCTCAGTGGTGAATGCAGCTAGAACCTACTTCCTGCAGGTCCCAGTCCCAGCAAAAAACACTAAGTGAACTTTGGATAAGAAAATGTTCAGGAAATGCTACTGTATTCTAAGCAAGGGATAGCCCAGCACAACTATGAAATGAAAAGCTCCAGGTTACATTGTTTGGGAGTTTATCATACTGATGTTACAAGCAGCATTAAAGCACCACAATGAAAGGAAACATTAGTGTTATTAGTAGATGCAGTCAGACATTTCTATGTAGACAGGCATCCATAAGCATCTCCAGTGCTTCTTGGCATGAAAAGGGACAATCACTGGTTTCATAATTAAAATAACAAGTTATCCTTGGAGAAGACAGTCTTCTCCACAGAATTGCTCAGCTTTTAAAACCAAAATATTCCTGGTTTTATACATTGCTTCAAACAACAATGCAAGGTATTTTGTACCTTGGACAAACTGTCCAAAAAGGTGGAGTATCTACTTTGTTCAGTATGCACACTGACAGAACAGAGTTTGAAGCTTCCCCTTATCAAATGAGTTAAAGCTTCTAAGAGTTCAAATGTCACAAAAAGATTTTATGATTTTAACATATAAATTTAATATACCAATTGAATTGACTGTCTATAGTTGAAGTTTTTTGCAGAATAATATTAAAACAAAGGCATTGAGTAACTTAGGGAAAAATGTGAAAAATTGAACTGTAGAAGGAATAGAAATCAAATGCAGCCTGGCACCAGCTGGTTAAGTCCTGTGGTCAGTTGAAAGTACAAGATCCCAAAGAAACTATGAATTCAAATTGCTCCTTATTCTAAGTAAAAATTTGCTTTGAGTAATTCTGGAACCAAATGTTTTTAAAATTGTAACAGTTTGTTTTACTTTGGGTCACAGTAAGTTCTCTATTCCTTGAGAAATGTGATACATGGGGTTTATTTTGAAAAAGAATTTGGTAGTACAATAGCATCAGGATTTATTTGCATTAAAGAGAACATTTATTGCCAACACTGATCTTTTTTTCCCCTAACAGACCGAGAGCAGGAGGCTCAGCAGTGACTAAGCACCATAGCTGAGGGTCCAATTGTTTCATAAAAAGATGATGATGCAAAATAGTTGCTCTGGCCCTAATAAAAGCAGTCTCATTTTTAAATGCACTATGAAAGGAAAAAGCAAACTATGGTATGACAGTCAATCCATGAATGCAGACAGGTGGTTTTTAACGGGGATGGGACTGCAGATGTATGAAACCAACATTCATACATCTTTTCTGCTCGAATAGATGGAGACCACATACAAGATTGGTAAATAGTTAGATACCTGTTACCCTGATGGTTGCTCCTGCTTGTGAAAGAGAAACAGATATCAGAGGAAGGAAAATTAGGAAGAAAATCCAAGTAACAAAGCAACCTCATGTTAAAAATATTTTCAGAAGTTTTCACAGAGCCATTTTTTTGAGCTGTGAATACAAACCACAAGTATTTACTACACACTACACTAAATTTTCAATTTCTGTTGTCTTCTACTGTAAGCTCGACCATATAAGAGTCATAAAAAAACCAACTCAGGTCCATTCTAATGATATTTCCATACAGACACCCATTGTGCAGCTGATTGTGATACTTTTTGGAGTCGAATTATAAGAATCTGAGCACAGATGGTCTAATTCTAGTCATCTATTAACATGAAAAGCCCCATAGTTCTCATTCTGGGAACTACGTTGGTGTTATCCCTCATCTATAGTAATAGTTTTACAAGCTGAAAAAACCATAATGCCTCTCGTTCTATGGAACTCTAGCATCTCCCTTCTTTACAATAAAGAAGATCTATTTACAACAACTAATTCTCTTTTTCAATGTATGGATTGTATAGAGTCCTGAATATTCATACTGTACAAGTGATTATTTTTATAAGAACAGATTTCATTTCTTCAATATCAAAATCAAGATTTGCATAGAAGGATGGGCTTGGAATTCACTACCTCTCAAAAGACCTTATACTCCTTTAAAGACCTTTCCTCAGAAAACTGTACTTTTTGGTCTAAGATTCCAAAATGAAAGGCAGTTCACAGGCAAAGAAAGAGGTTCAGGAGAAAGAAAGGAAAAGCATTTAAAGATTTTTTCAGTGTGAATTCAAAAATCAGCTCACTGAGGACTGAATTTGGCTGCTTCACTGTGGTACAAAAAAGGCATTAACTATTGTAGCAAAAAAGGGCTTCAGATATAGGCATAAGAAAAAAACCTGAGCAGCACTGAAAACCTGCTTCTGCATTTTAAAGCAGTAGTAAGAAACTATGGCTTTTCCTAGAAAAAGTTGGTGTTTTTTTATCATAACAGTCTAAATGATCCCAGAGAACAGAATGTTAATGTTACTGTATGAAATTTCCACATTATGTGGATAAGTTTCTGTATTTTAACTGACACTGGGAAATGGGGAGAATTTTATTTCTCTTAAGTATTTATTAATATACTGATTTAATTAATTAACTTATTTATCAATATCATCTCCCTTGAATGAATGATCACCAACATAAAGCACCACATCATGCAATAACTATTTAAAACCTGTGCTAGCTACTTACTATACAGCTTGTCATGCACATATCATTATCAAATGAGATTTCTTAGACTGAGTGGTTTTCCATACAAAGTTGCCAAATGACAACATAATTTTAAGACTGAGCTGTCCATAAATTATAAGGCCATCACAAGAAATCCTAAATTCAATGTTTAGTATTTAAGATGTTAGTTATTCATGGACAATACATAAGCAATTATTACTCTCCTCGAGCCCCGTGACCATTGAATCCAGTCTTTGGACCCTTATTTTTGTTTCTGTGCTTGCTTTAAGGGTTCCTCAAAGGCCTGCAGCATCCAGTACAAGCTGTGTTAATTTACATAGTGAAAGAAGGTACCTACAGGGGGTTTTTTTACTTACTTGCTGCTGGGAGGGAGCAGGTTCAGAAGGCAAACTGTGAGATGAGCGGCTACGAGGTGGCGGCTGGGGGGGCTCCAGACTTTGCGGGGCACTTGGCTGAGATGGATGCGGTGCCACAGGGATCAGGGGCTCCTGCATCCTTAGCACAGGAGTGCTGGGCTGAGCAGGTCCAGCTGCCTGAGGCTTTAGTGGTTCAGGAAGCAATGGTGAGCCTGGAAGTACATTTGCCATGATTTTCATGGTAAGGAATTGTAACGAATCTTGAGGATGGCAGGATGGGGAAGCACCAGAGAAAACTGCAGAGAAGGGACTCTAAGAACAGCAGGTGTTCATGGCAATGGGACTGGAAATCATCAGAAACTCAGCAGATCTCCATTAAAAATTGTTACTTAAGTTTAAGCTGACAGAGGGCAGGGTTAGATGTGATATCACAAAGAAGTTCTTTCCTGTGAGGGTGGGCAGGCCCTGGCACAGGATGCCCAGAGAAGCTGTGGCTGCCCCTGGATCCATGGAAGTGTCCAAGCCCAGGGTGGATGGGGCTTGGTGGAAGATGGCCCTGCCCATAGGCAAGGGCTTGGAATTAAACAATCTCCAAGGTCCCTTCCAACACAAACCATGCTGTGATTTTACACAAAACACAAACCATGTCACTCCAAAATGTACTTCAGTTGTATTGAAAAGTATTGTGGAAGTCACTATTATAAAACGTATATTTTTATGCGTACAAAGATAAAGGGATTTTCTAAACTGTAAGTTTAGGAAGTTGCTTTGAGAGTCAGACCTAAATGCTATTCCAAATCTTATGATTACAGAAGTACCAATGCATAGAGTGTCCAGTGATCAATAGCCAGAATGGGACACACCAGCGTGCTCAGACCAAACACTGCAATCTTTGCACAGTTTCTCTGATACCATGAAACCTATGGGTCAAGATCTCATGTGATCTTGAGATTAGCATCTAAAAATGCAATACTCGTGGATGCTTAACACAAACTGCCAAATGCTATTACATCCAAGAACCTTAATTTCTAGTGAAAAGTGGAGACATCTGTTGAAAACAAAGCATTCAAACCATAGACTGTAGCGCTTGACTGAATAGTGACATTTATGTTTAACTTCTAAGGGAGACTTACCCCTTGGTGGTTCAGTTGGCTTGGTCTGAGTCTCAGATGCTGGTCTTGCCCCCGAGGGACGGACATGGCTTTGTGGGGCACTGATAACTCCAGCTCGAGGAGGAACAGTCTGACAGGAAAGTTGGTAAAATGAAAGTATTTTAGTCCAACTTTGGATCTGCAGTCATCTACTGCTAAATGATTCAGAATAATCAGGATTCTGTGAAAATAAATTCTTTGATAACAGCTGCTCAACTGATTTTTTTATGCACATGCAAGAACAAAGAATATATTTTCAAACCATGATGATGGTTCAATTCAAAGCAAAGGATTTTTACAATGCTTTTCAACTTTATATAAATATTTACCTGTGCAACAATGCTAGAAACAGTTTTTATTTTGCTAGTTTTAATAAGATAATTTACCTAAGTCTATGAATTGTAAGCAACAAAACCAACAAGAGCAACTACTTTATTTGGAGGTCTCCTGTTTCTCAACAAACAGTATTAATGAAACACACATGCTGCATCATCTGAAGGCTGAAGTCTTCCTGAAGTTGATGGAACAGAAGTTAATATGCTGGGAATGTAAATTTAAAAGTCTACATCAGTATTTAAAGAGACATAGGAAGCTATTCCAGATTACAATTGAAGCAGAGTAAATTAAAAACAACACAGTGAAAGCTGAATAAAAGGCCCTGGGATAAAAATGCCAGAGATCAAGGGAAAGAGGACTGTGAGACAGGAAGGATTGTGAGACAAGTTTGTAAGATTTGTTTCCTGTAAAATGTTGTGTACCAGAGGACATTCTAGAAATGGTTTTCAGAGCAAACTGCATTGCACAAATGTACACAAAAATTAATTACAAACAAGCAAAGAAACTTCACAACTATAAAAAACAGTATCATTCTTGATCTTAGTTTTACTAGATATGTCCCTGGCTTTGTATATCACGTGATTCCTTATGCTTGGCTGGGTCCATTTACCAACGTTCTGAACACTTTCAGCCACCTGACCTCTTCAATTCCTGTCTGAATTTCTGAATCTCTAATCTGATCTGAGATTGCCAAGATGCATTTTGTTATTTCTTTGAATATTCTGATAGTAGGCAGGGGGATGATTGAATTATACACCAAAATGTATTTTTAAAAAATAAAAATATATCAAAAAGGAACAGAAAAGAAAGTGTAAACCAGCTCTCAGGATCCCTCAGTGGGAAGCAGCACCCACTGTAGCTCCTGTCCCTGGTCCTGAAATCCTTGAAATGAAATCCAAAAATCACCTGAGACAAAGGCAAGCACACAGTGAAAAATGAATGCATTCTTTCCTAAATATACCAGTTTTTCTTTATCCAAATTTTAGAAGAGGCCATTTTACATTTCCAGAAAAATTTTAAAAAGAGCCAAGATCATTAATTGTTCACTGTGAGAATCAATCTCTTTGAGAAAAAGGAATCGGTAAAATTTATTTCAATGGAGACTTTCAACAGCAGTTCTCATCAGTTCCAATACTGGAATATGCTGCAAAGTCAAAGAATTATCAACAGACAATCCCATTACTCAGTAATTCTTTAAGAAGACCTGTAGCTATTAAAACACTTTCCTCTTCCCTCACATAAGGCTCCTACTTGCTACTGTTAAGAAAAAGCTAGGCAGATATATTTCATCTCTTGATTTCCTGTGTGGAGTGAAGCGCTCGAATGCCCACAAATCCCTTCATCCCCTTCCTTCAGTTCAGTTCCACAAATAAAGGAATGAAACACAGTACTAGTATTTGCCGAAACAATTGAATGTTTCATTTTTACACGAAGACCCTTATGAAAATTAGTCTTTAAAACAATGTACAAAACTCCATAACACATCAAGTAATCATTAGATGTCAATTGCATATATAATCCATTAATGCCCTGCAAGGAATTAACTGCTGTCACAATTTATGTTCCAGTACAGAAGATAATGCATTTTATCATGCCAAATCAGTAAGGACATATAATAAAAAGAGTAACTTTGCAGTTATTTGAAAGGAGATGTAAAATGTGTATTTGGGAGCCTATTATGTGACTGCAGAGTGCAAAACAATCAAGTCACATCCAGTCTGAACATACATGGTGGTTCCCCCCTGCCCCCATCCCGTAGTATTTTTCATCAGTAGACAAAAATTGTTGAGATAATTAACTCACAGAAACTGTAAACTGACCAGTCAACTATGTAGATTTCTTACATCTGTTATAACTAACAGAAACCTTGATGTAATAAAGAGCAGACACTTAGCAGGAAAATGATCTTAAAACAATACCTACCGGTCTGGTTGTACCCGCTGAAGGTGGAGGCTGATTACGAACTGTAACAGATATTAGAGATTACTGACTTAGGACTTATTTCAAAATCAACTTCTGTCTGTATTATAACTCGTACAAAGCATGTATCTATTACCTAAGTTCTCTTTTCTTTGCGTTCCGGGGCTTTTTTGTGCTTTGAAGCATGGAAAACAAATAGATTATCTGTGTTAGATAAGCCACAAATGGGTATTAGATGGCGATGTTACATTACTACTTCTGAGAATGGAAGCAAGGACGTACCAGTGATTTTTTCAAAATGTATTACATATCCACCAGCTGTCACTAACACACTCCTATCCCATGGCACACATGAAGTAATTTGACCCTTTTTATTACAGATTATTTAAATCACATCCTATTTGTTGCAAGCTAAAGACACCCACTTGTACAGGTACCCTGTGTTCTCAATTGTGTTGGAAGCTGTTTTGTTTTGTGGTATATTCTGTAGATGTTCTGCCAGCAGTGGTTAAAACAAAGAGAAATGATGTAAGAGTTCCTGACCCCACTCTCTGCGTTTATGAGATAAATGTGTTAGAGCACCAGCTTCACTATGGCCATGCTGATGGCAACCTTTAGATGCAACATTCAAACTGGGTAGTGCAAGAGATGAAAAAAATACCTTTAGTTCAGACAAGTACACCATTTCTAACAGGCAGGGAGGTTTAGGATTCTGGCTTGCGTTTCTGCTGCTTATCTTCCAGGAAGGCAAAGTCACCATGTCAGTGACAGTAAGTGGAAGGAACTCTGCGGTGCATCACACAGTCGATCAAATCAGCTTCCAGCTATCAGACTGTCCTGGAGCCAGTCAGAATGGGTTTCTGGGTACTGTTCTCAGTGAAGCAGCTCCCACCCTGAGCAACCTGGTGACAATTTACCCTCCTTGGAGCAGGAAGCTGGAGTGGATAACCACCAAAGGTGCCTTCCAACCTCAAATACTCTATGCATAGAGTGATTTTGCCAATTTAGAAAAATGAACCAGCAATGCAGCCAAAATTAATAGTAGCATACAGGAGGAAACCGTGCCAGTGACTCTATTAGGACTTGTATTGTTATGTGCTGTGAAGGACACATTCCTGAGAGACAAGGAAGAAACCCAAGCCCATGACTCTGCTGGCATGGCTAAAGCAGGACCCATCCAGCAGTAATCCCATGTACTCCAACCACAATGGTGCAAGAGCAATACTCCTCATAAGTGTGTGTTACACACAGCTGGCTATCAGAATCAAAATACCTACATTGTGCTCTTTAGAAAGAGGCAAAATATTAAATTATAGACCAAATTGTTTAAATGGAAGTTTCTCTCCCTAGAATATATGAATGTATGTAGTTCTTTTTGAAAAGTCAGGCTCCCTAGATTCCTGATTTAGTTACAGGTATAATGGTCACTCTGATGACCAGCCAGCTACAGCTTCCTCTGAGGGTCAGCCTTAAAGCATTCTTGATTAGAGCTCTCTAAGTTTTCACTTAGCTTTTCATAAATGCCTTCTGTAACAATTCCCACCACCACTGAAAACCAGGAAGCAACCTGGCTGGGTGAAAGCTATGCTAAATAGAAGAAGAAAGATCTTACATGATAAATACGTTAATGAAACCACCTTTCGTATCACAAGAGCAGTAATATTACTCAGATGTTAAATTAGAAATCCATTTCTAGAATACAAAAATTGTTATGTTACCTTCTACTTCTCTCCTAGCTACCCCAGGACTGGGAGGAGCTCCAAGACCTTTTCAGAGAAAGAAGAGAAGCTGTACATAGCATAAGAAAAGCAGTAGACTGAGAAAGAAAAAACAGAAAGAACACTGCCACAAGACAGCTTTACACAATTTAACTCTGGTCTAGATAGATTACAGTCACAATTGTAGGAAATAACTGTTTGTAGCAGCATGGGGAACCAGACTGGTGTGATTACAAATCATCAAGTACAATCATGTTTAATAACATTGTTATTTTAATTTTACATTACAGTTCAAAGTGAATTTAATTCCTTCAAAATGTTCACTCTCCACAAACGTTTGGCTATCCAGTGTGATCTGACATGCTGGTCTTGAACCTCTTATGAGCAGAGCACAGACCTGTACTCAGACACTGGGGAATAAATGAGCACAGCACTTACACTCTGCAAAATTAAGCCTGATCCCTGTCATTCAGAACACTGAGTAGTCTGTTTCTGCCAAGGTACATCTGAATAAGAAATCTGATGAAAGCGATACTTCCCACTTCATATAATGTATTGTATCCTGAAGAACTGTATTACTAAGTTGCCTCTACACAGCACTGTGCACTTGAGACAGCTGTACCAATTGGTTTGACAGTTCAGATTGAGAGAAGGAAGATTTTCAATCATGCGTAACCATGCTGAATTACTTGATTCCTGCAATATCATCAGGCATGTACTGGGTTCCTAAAACTGTATGGCAAAAACATGGCAGGACATAGACATGATGGAAATACTGAAGGCATCCCTTAGCTATGACACAGCCTCCTGAGCCTCCCGCTTTCTCACCATGTGCCCACGTGCGAGATCTGCCCAGGAGCTCTCTGTGATCTGTGAGTTCTGTCACAGAGTGGGCAGAGTGACGGCTGCACATGAGGCTGAAATGGGACTGTCTCCAGAGACATGAGATCTCTGCTTTGGCTGAACATCTGTTTCCAAGATGCTAAACCCCAGCATGTGTTATCTGTTCTGGCTGAGACCCAGGCTCTGCCAGTCCCCATCACAAGTTTCTGACCGTGAGTGACTCTGTGAGAGGAGCAGCAGTGAAGCTGCACAGGAGTAGGGCACTGCCTGACAACATTCCACTGCTCTTGTTTTATGCAGGAGGACGACTAAAGCCAGCTCCTTTCAGCAGAAGGGAGACACAGGCACATGTTTCTACGTCGGTGCACCAGACAGAGGGAGCAAGATCTCTGGGCACGAGGATTTGGCAAGTTAACAGTCACTACAAGGGAGAGAAATGGCACAGAGGGTAAATACCTGAGATTTCATTTATTCATAATACTCTCCAATAGTGAGAAATCAAAATTATCGTGCTGTGATAATGCTATCACAAAGGGCAGCATGGGAATATTTTAATCTTATGACAATGAAAACCAGTTTAAGCCAATGATAAAACCTTGGCTGCAACAATCAGGACAACTCTGACTACTAGTATTAAAGGAAAAACCCCACAAATTGTATTTATTAACTTCAATTGACAATTAGCAGCATTTAGAGTTTTTAATGTTCTCTGAAAATTTAATCTGTAATGTATTAAAAAATATGGGGTAAACTGAATGCAACATTTTAATTTTTAACTATAAACAACTGGAGCTTATGGAATCCTCAGTGATTTTTTTTTGTATTAGCATACAAAAGGTCTACACTTTGTAAAGTCCTGCAATGAGTGCAGAGCCTTGTTCACCTGAATTCTGAGTTACTTGTGATAGAAAATATGACCAAACTAAAACACTTAGATGCCCAAACCCTTCTCTCATCTTCAAAGCATACTGAGCCATTAGAAAAAGTGCCATGGGTATTGAAGGGACTGAAGCACTTGGGGGAAAAAAGGTCAAAACATGTGAGGAAAAAAAGTAACATTTAAAAGGCACAACATCTTAAAGACAAGATCCATGTCCCTTTGCATGTGCTATGGAAGTCCAAACCCAAAGTTTGGTCCACTTGCACACTATACAGGGATATTTCCACAGAGCTTTAAGAGCCTTTCTCCTAGGGAAGAGAAACAGGTGCCCTTTCCCCACAAAAGTGACCCATAAGGATATTTATTTTGGTTCCAGCCCTGTGCTAACTTGCTTGGAGCTGAGCTCAGATACCTGTGAAAAGCAGTCTTTATGCTTAAACATGTACACCATGAGTGGAAAACGGAGAGCAGAAAAAAGTGAAGAGCTTTTGTTTGGAGTAATATATGAAAAAACATACTACAGTCTCAAATGATTGCATAAAAAGCAAGTTTTATACAAGTTACAACTCCATGGAAAGCTATGTTGGGAAAGATGATAAAAGAAGACAACTGACTAGTCTTTTCACAATTGAGACAAACTAGGCAAACAGGATTGTGTCAGTGCACAGATCACTACGCAGGACTGAAGAACAATCAATTAAATCTCACCTATGTTGAATGTGGTCTATCAGCTGCTTCCTAAAGCTTCTGCATTTTAACTCATCTGAAATATTACACGTTGGGCACAAAAACTTCCTTGTATCACCAGTATCTAAGAGCCAAGTACATTTTTGCCTGACACCAAAGTTAGCTGATAGTTACAGACTATTTGAAATAGTTTATGTATTTTCTGAGATTACTCACAACTTTTGAAGCATTTTGTCAAAAATCCCTCCTTCCTACCAACTGAGGGGCAGTGCCTTGAAGTGCCACTAGCAATTCTCACCCTCTCTCATGTATTGATAAGCTGATTTAAGTCCAAGCAGGACAGCAAAATGTGGGCCAGAGAAGGACAAAGACTACTTTGAAGAAGCACTTGACAGAAAATTTGGCTGGATGTATTCACCCAGGACAAAGTAATAAAAATCTGGAACAACCTTCATCTCTGACTTAAAAATACCAGCTTCTGGAGAAATACTATTTCACCAAAAAGTCAAACGTAGTTCAGAGGGGGAAGAAAGAAATGACAGTGACATTCATGAATTATCCAGTTCTGTAACTCTGAGAATTGCCCATTTTACACCTTCGGAAATCATCGTGTTAAGTATTGTCACAACAGATCCCCACAGCAGTTTTGCTATGCAGTCATATTCAAAAACAATTAAAATCATTACCTCCAAATTCTTTTCTAGCAGGTGCAGGACTCCTACCTCCTGACAGTATTTAAGAAATGAATGCAGCAATAATGAAAAATATCAGTGTAGTAGGAGGGAAGAAAAAGAATGAGAAAGTTAAAAATCACAAGGGTCAGTTTGTTATTAACTATGTTGCCCAAATGCTTCTGAACATCCAGTTTCTCTTAGTGCTGAATTGTTCACATTGTCAGATGATCCAAATGAAGTCTACGTTAAAAACTTGGACATGATAAAATGCTGATGCCAAAATTAAAGGAATAGCAATGAACCAATGAATGCACAAGTTTATTTCTATTTTATTTTAAAACAGATGCTATAAAAAATGAAAGTGTTGAGTAAACATTGCAGTAAAATTTCACATTTTTAAAACTGTGAAAATAAGTTTCTATAAACTTATTCACTAGTAATATTTAAATGGTAAAAATGCTGTTATTTCCCATGCCGTAATTGCTTTTAAATGTACCAATTAAACATTTCAATTAAAAACCAGCAAGCTGAAAGTGTAATATGCAGTTTGGGTTTGCACTTTCAAGTCCATCTCACAGACTTGAAAACAAATATTCCTGAGCACCTGAAAAGGTCCCCACATTACCTGAGGGCGGAGGCGGCCGCTGTGGAGGAGCAGGACGCGCAGGAGGAGCGACGGGGCGAGGGGGTGGAGGACGCTTTGGCTCCAGGCTCTGGGGAGGCTCCTTCTGCTGGGCACCAGTCTGGAATTCAGCTGAAGGATATGACAGAAAACAATACAAAAATTAACATCTTGGACATTCTAAACCCAGCAAAGCTTTTCTAATAGCAAGGTTTTCTCACAGAGAGGACAGTCAGACCCCAGCCCTGGAAATAACAATCTGGAATTTTTTGAGAGGGAAGACAAGAGGAATGAACCAATGATGAAAAGAAGCAGATTTCCTAAATCAAAATTTTTGCCTCATATGTTTTAATAAATTTATGTTTTTCATGAAATCCTGAACAATGTTACCAATTGCAGCATTCCAACTTTTGATTTTGACTCTCACCTGTGAACTAAGTTCTCTGGAAAAAATGCTACAAAGAGAATTCTCAAGGCATTTGAGCAGTTAAAATAAACTCAGTAAGAAGCCATTCCAAGCACCATCACTGTGTTCACATGTTCCCTTCATAATTTTAAAAAAGGCTGTGTTTAAACAGAAGTTTCCATATCGTGCTCCCAGTTTACCAATGTGTTGATTACAATTGATATCTTGGAGCTGACAGGAGTAGGGATTGCCAGGAGCTGTATTCCGAGAGTATGGCTGGGGTGAACCAGGATTCTACAGACACGTTGCAACAGAACTTGGGTGTGGCAGTTCCTGAGGCAGTGGAGCCGTGCAATACACACCCTGTGTGGACACAGGTGGTCCAGGAGCTTTTCCTGGGGCTCGGCTGGGTCTCACCGGGAGTGTGGGTCCATCCGACAGCGTCGGGGACTGGCAGGGGCTGGAACGCGGGGAAGAGCTCGGGGAGGTTCCGAGCCCTGAACTCGATGTTGGCTGTAGGTGCTGAGGAAGGATTTCTTCTACTTCAGCACTGTAGTCATCGATGTCTCCTAAAGAACAAACCACAGGGAAGAAAAGCATATAAAAGCCGACTCTGGGCATGAGATTTTGTGCAAGAAAAGCCCCAAAGTTCCAAGGAATTAGCTCAGCAACCAAAGTATGATTCTTGCATCCCAAAATTACACATGAAGAATACATACGTATTCAAACATGTTGAAAATACTTCAGATGCGTAATACATATTACAGATCTATATTAAAGGTAACTATAACAGTGTGGCAACTGTGAAGTCGATTAATTTAAGAAACCATTAGCTTTACAGGTTATTTCCTTGGTTTGCAATATGGCAAGCTTCACTTCTCTTCAGAAGGCTGGGCAGGGGATTTCAAGGTATCTGTTATTTGTAATAACTCCTGCTTACAAAAGGTGGAATGGTGTTCAAAAAAAAGGCTCAACATGGATGTGCTTTTGAAGAGTAAACTGTCAATTTAGAATATATTTAGAATACATTTAAATGTAGACAAGAGTGAAGCAGATTGTCGAGATACTTTTGGAAATAATATGATTTCTAATCTGTTTTAGATGGGCATAAACATATTTATATATGCATTAAATTAACCACATTATTTAGGACTGTAAGCATTTCAAAGCAAGGAATGCTTTATCTCAACAAACCTTCCATATCATAGTCTGCAGTAACCTCAGCATCCTCACAAAGCAAAGTGGAGCTTGTTGATGAAGGCAGCCCAATATTAATCTTCTCTAGATTCATTTCATCTTCCAAACTTCTAATCCAATCTGGATTTTTCAAGTTGATATTTATAATCCTTCCTTGTAGCTGAATTGCCAAAAAAAGGTATGCACAAAAAAGAAGTTGTTAAGAGTAGGAATATTAGAGCTCAGCATTTTAGATTTAAAAAGAAAAAATAATTCCTGAAAATATCACAAATAAGGTTATAGGAATTTCTGTGACTAAACAAAAATAATTCTGATTTTCACTTCATTTTGGTAAGTAACTACATTTATGTAATTTAAACTGTTCATTACAACAATTAAATTTTTTTTGGTAGAAAAACTAGCAACTCATCTCCTACGGTTCTCCTTTTCAGTTAATCAGGAAGCTTCTGGTTTTTTTACTCTGACAGAAATACTGTTATTTATAAAGAAAAACAGGCTTGCTTATAAACTACATGAATAAAGTCATTTTTAGAGGCTGGCACAGAGCAGGTCTTCATTCTGTAAACTGACATTCTACCTAGAGCCCCTTTCCTGTCTGAACTGCCAGTGACATCTCAGCAGATCCAAGGATCCATCTGTAAACACATTCTAAGTCTTAACAGCCACAGACCAGTAAAAATTTGAACGTCAGAAGTTAAATTTTCACAAAGATTAAATACTGACCCCATAGAAGTCAATGCAAGCTGAAATTTTGACATTTTTCAGAGTTTGTAGTACAGAAGTGCTAAATTTTTAATAACTGCAGGCTATAAAGATTTTTAACTGGTTAATTCAAGAAACTAAACTCTGCTTTTTAAATCATAAAAGACCCCAAACCACTCATTTGATGAAGATGCCTCTCAGTAGTTCTTAATTAATTTTTAGGAAGAGTATTGTTAGAGAAGTGAAGTTTGATACTTCTTTTATATGGCTTTTGAAACTCAACATAGGGTATGCGGCTATCAAAAGGGAAAAAAAAAGAAGAGGCAGCAGTCTAGTACAGAACAGAAAAAACTTCTAAAAGTCAAGGACAAACAATAAATCCAACCCACTCAAGAAGGCTTAAAAAAGCTGGATTTTCTCTTGCTATACAAAGGTTCAGTCATTTTTACATTACCTCAATACCATTCAAATTCATAACATTCAGAGCAGAGCTTCCTTCCAAAAATGTCACCCACATCTTGTCTTCCACAAACCTGCAAAGTTCATTGGAAACAATAACCAGCAAGATACCACAGCACTTAATGGCACAATTGCTAGCCTAGTGCAAATGCAACATCCTTATTTTCACTTCGTTTATAACTACTAACCTAATTCTAGAATGCAAAATTTGTATAAAATTCTCAAAAATAAGAGTATCTGGAAAAATCATGTCTGAAAACTGAGATACACACAGGTATGTAAAATGAATTCTAAAGACATTTAAATTGAAATTCAAATGTTAAAAATGAAACAGATCATAACTGAAATGTTATTTCCTACCTAAGGAAATAACTTTATTCAGGAAATTGGTGGGAACAATGAAGATGAATATCGGACTTGCTCCAGCAGGTCCAAGTCCAGATAGGACAAGAGGGGAATGGCTTCCCACTGCCAGAAGGTAAGATGGGATACTGGGGAGAAATTCTTTCCTGTGAGGGTGGGGAGGCCCTGGCACAGGGTGCCCAGAGAAGCTGTGGCTGCCCCTGGATCCCTGGAAGTGCCCAAGGCCAGGTTGGAGGCAATGTGGTCTCGTGGAAGGTGTCCCCATGGCAAGAAGTGGGACTGGATGATCCCTTCCAACCCAAACAATTCCATGATTCTATAAGCAGAGATTAAAAGTAAGAAGTTTTTTTTTTAACCTTATAAGTATAACTTCGCCATAGCTTGCAAATTTTTGAAGAAGATCATCAATCAAGTTATCATCAAAATAGTTTTCTTCAGCTGAAGAACTTCTGATGGAGACCATCACAGTACCATCAGGTGGTCCTTGCATTGCAATCACCTCCTTATACACTTTTTGTCTCTCTTCTGCTTCAATTTCAAATATGTCAATGTCAATCAGTGCAACCACAGGCCTGGGAAAAAATAGACAAAATCCTGTCAGCAGAGTATCTGAGCAACAAAATACACAGCATGAGTATTAAATCTTAGGAAGGAATGTATAAAATTAAACTGGAACCTATGATCAGATGTTTTCAGCTCTGCTCTTCCGTAGTGCAACAAAGTGCCAGGATTCCATGTATAAGGGACATTACTGTCACTGTGGAAACTTGCATTCAGGAGATCCAGGTCTTCAGCTACAATCAGCAGTGAAAACGAAAGAGGAGAAATACAGTGATTGCAAGGATGTGCGATTCGTAAAAAGAAAAAACATAGGAAGTAAATACAAATCGAGTGTCTTACAGAAACCCACCCCCTCAAAGCTCCTTTTCCACTCCTCAAATGTCAGTAAGTGGGCTCTGATTCACAGCCCTTTCTTCAGCCTCACTGTGTTTACTGAAGGTCTGTTAGAAGCGTTCCATATCCTACCAAGCCAGGAACAGGAGCTCAGCATCACTGGCATCGTGAACATCACTAAATGGATCCTCTAAGTCACTTAAAGAACATTTTAAACAACTGAAGGAAACCCTCAAACCTGATCGGTCAAACGGCCATTTTCTTCTCCTCCAAAGGATCCGATCTGTCCATGCCGGCGTGCGACACTTTTCACTGGTGTCATAGTCATCAGAGAACAGATCATACTTGTATGTAGGGGCAAAATTGATTTTCCCTTCCAGAAATCCCCTAAAAATCTGTAAAAACAGAAGACAGAAACAGATGGCAAACAGCTTGAAACTAATCAGAATTCTCTATTCTAACACTGACAACCTGTATAAACACCTCAAAATAAAATAAAAAAACCTGCTATTTCTTAAAATAGATTCCTCTCCACATTTTGTCTGCTGAAAGCATTTAACACCATGACTAAACAGTGACCCGGACAATCATCAGTGAACAGAAGTATGCCAGCAGTTATATCTTTAAGCCCAAGCTTCCGAACAACCTACTGTTCTTTCAATGTCATAACCACCTGGAGGTCACCCAGAACACTGAGGCTGTAACACAGCATTTTTATCTGGTGCTTATTTGTTCCTGTGTCAGCAAAAGTGAGGAATTAAACTTTACATTTTATGGTTTATATCTATCTGAACATGCCAAATTTTCCCACAAATTCACAGACACACACTGGTTTGGGTTGGAAGGGACCCTAAAGATCATCCAGTTCCAACCCCTTGCCATGGGCAAGGATGCCATTCACTACACCAGGTTGCTCAGGGTGCCAGCCAACCTGGTCTTGAACACTTCCAGGAAAAAGTTGACACAAGATCCCCCCTCAAATAAATAGGTTTAAAAAAAAAAAAAGAAAAGAAAAAAAGAGTCCTTAATACATTCAATTTATTCAAAGTGAGCTTCTCACTCATTAAGTGTTTAAACTGGACACAAGATAAAACCCTTTAGCTAACTCAGGCAGCTCCATTCTTTTGTTCAACCTTCTATAGGCATCTTTCCTTCACTTCAGAAATCTGGAAAACAAAAATCTAACTTAGATCTTACAGTCAAATCTGCATCAAGTGACAGGCTGGCCTGCTTTTCTTGCTGGAAATACAATTTGAAATCCAGTCAATTTAAAAGTCAATGTCAGAAGATCAATGCCAGAATGCTAGAAGTTCTACAACTTCTGAGACAATAATTTGTTTGGCTTCAATAATTATTTTCTAATCTACTTTTTATGAGCAAGTTGCGATGTAAACACCTTTCCTGAGCAGCAGGTACAGATGTGAACCTGCCACAGCCATAGAGCCCCCCCAGGGACACAGCTAGTACCCAGCTAGCAGCTTCTAAATCATGGAATATCACCCCAAGAGTGCAATGCTATTCCTGCTCCCCAGCCAGGAGTCCTTTTCATATGCTGGCAGTTTCCATAGACTTCTCCAGCTTTGTAACTGCTGGAGGTGTCTCCAAAACTTCTACACATTATGTTTTGATCCGCTTAACAGACAATCTGACAAACAGACAATGCTGTCTGCCCATGTGAATGTACATCTTGCTTGCTCTAGGAAACAGCTGTTAAAAAAAAATTTAAATTAGTAAAAATATCCAGTGTTTTGCCTCCTGTTCTGGTGCACAGGATACCAGCACAAATGGAAGGGAACTCTAAATCAGCAAAAGCACTGCTTGTGATCAAAGTGCTGGCAAGCAGACAGAACCAACAATAGAGGATTGTCTCTCTTTTTACCATATCCAGCCTTCCCATGCAGAGCTGCAAAGAGAGAACAAGAAACCCTACAAATCTAAAAAATGTAGCTTTCTTCAGACTTTGTCATTCCATGTTTTCTTTGCAAATAAAAAAGCTACCATTTGGACAACTCCTTTTCCCAACAGTTACAGCATTAGACCTATTACAATTTAACTAAAGAGTAACATTATCAAATATTATAAATATTCTTTTAAAATAGTTACATCTGACAAAAAGAAAACTATTATAATTAGAAAACTCCATGCTGAGGAAACAGATTTACAGGAGCATCATAGCAATTGCTAAAACCAGTAAAAAAAATGAAATATTCTCAAGTATGGTGACGTTTGAACACACCTGTCCAGAGTTTTTTTGGTTGGTAAGCTGGTCTCCTGCTATGAGGGGATCCCAGTTCTGTTGTCGTATTAGGTCCTTCACCTCCTCATTGGGCAAATCTATTCGATAATTGAAGTCCCCACACCAAAAAATATAGTCATGGGAAAAGAGCATCCTTCCCTGTAAAACAGCAGCACACACGGGAGTTAAAAGCAACTGAGTGACAAATTTACTGCTTCTAGGTTCACAACTAAAAACTGAATTTCTGAAAGACGTATAAATTCTGGGTGATGAAGACAATTGAAATACATCCTTGTATTTAGTGTCCATGTGATTAGAACAACATGATCAACAGTGCATATGTGGTGTTTACGTATGGAACACCAGAGAAGTAACATTTCCTGTGGAGTTTCCATTTCTAAAGAAACATCAATCAAGTGAATTGGATTCTAAAATTCTTCATCTTCCTCCTTCTGTTTTGGAAGCCTACTCAAAGGCGATGGCTGCTGCCTGTGACAGAGGAGAACAAAACACCCCCCTGGTACCTTGTGATGTGGTCTCCTGACCGACTGCAAATCCAGAGCTTTATCATTCAGATTTAATTGAAGACTTTTCGGTTACATCTTATTTTCATCACTAGAGAGAGATATAAGGGCTTTATTACTTTAAACAAAGCCCAGGTTTTAGAGTGAGAACTTCCCCCTTTGTTTTGATTTTTCCACTGCCCGTAAGTAAAACCAAGCAGATACACTGGCAGATTGAAACAGCAGCATTTAGGAAACTGTTGGATACAGCACTTGCTAGGAAAACTGAAACATGACAGTGGGGACAAAATTAGAAAATAAAAAACCCCTGTAAAATAAGATGTAAGACTCCGCACAGTGCCACAGAAATTAACAAATTACAGGTTGATGACAAAATTTAAAACAGCTTTAAGTCTCAAGGAAGCATTTTGTTGCACTGATAACATTTTCAGCTTGGTGATTTGATAATGAGGACCTGCTGTGTGTTTATGAGAACATGGCATAGAATCATTCCTGAGTCCTGAGAACAGTGGTGTTTTGCAGTGATTTTTTTTCTCATAGGTGATTGTCTCCTGTGCCTACGAAAGTTCTACTGCATGTCAGGGATCTATAAGGTCTCTTTCCTATGCTAAGTCCTTGATTCCAAATGCAAGTGAATTCATGTTTCATCATCTCCGTCATTGCACTGGCAAGGTTTATTCTTTCTGCAGTCTTCTATTTTAATAAACGTTGTGGGAACTCAGTTACCTCTGAGATCTCTAACCCAGGGAAATCTGATTTCCACAGGAAACTGGGGAAGGGGAAAAATACAAACGGAGCTTTGGGATGACACTGCTGGAGCTCCAAGGGTTTAACTTTTCATTTGTTATGGAATTTGAACACTGTGCTTACCATCGGAAAGCCAAGCTTGCGAGAAATTTCTACAAAGTCTTCATTTCTCTCCTTGACTTGGGATTGCCCTGCAGCAAAATGACTGCACACAAAGCAAAGGCTGGAGGTATGGAACAGCATCCGAATGGCCACTGCACCTTTGTTCCCAGTGGCTCCTCCCATGCCAGTCTTGACAGTATCGACAGCAACATCCCTGAAATAGTGAAACAACTATTAAACCCTCCAGGAACCTGGCACAGATGGCTCTGAGTGTGACACTGGGCTGGGAGGGACACACTGTTCTCCCAGCCACAGGGCTAGTTTTAAAATTTCCAAAAGTCACTGAGCATTAACAAGATAAACCCTCAGCTTTTCAAGCTCTCTGGGCGACCAATGCTCTCTGGACATTTAAAAACTAAGAAAAGAACTTAAACAACTACTTCACCAGAAGGTGGAACAGCCCTTTCAGAGCCCCACATGGCTCTGAGGATGTTTGGGTGTTATCTTCCAACATGAGGCAAGCTGAAGGTGACCCAGGCTGGAGCCAGCCGTACTCACTGACCTGATAAAGGGAGCGTGCTGAGGCCTGATGAACACGAAGAGGCAGACGCCCACCAGCTGCTCTGAAGCCAGCAGCACGTACTTGTAATCTCTGGAGATGGTCTTCTGCAGCTCAGCAGCCCAGAGCTTCTGATTTGTGGTGCTGGCAGTGAGATGAAAAACACCAGGTTAGAAATAAGCCAAACTGAGCAGGTTTATAGCTGGTGATTGAGCTGACTAAGCTACATCCAAGACCCTGAAGTAAACCTTGAGGCAGTAAACCAAAGCCAAGTTGGGAATGGTGCTCAGATGCCTCCCAGCAGAGACACAGGCTCTACACTATCATGCCATCATTAGGAAAACCTAAGAACTGTTTTAGAGAGTTACTTCCTAGCCTAGAGCTCAGTCAATATTGGAAAACAGGTGTCCACAGTCTTTGATCAAGAAGAAACATCCTTAGAGACCTATCAGACTATCATTTTCAGAGCCAGCACTGGATGGGAATGAAAAATATCAGGCCTGGAAACAGCACTGACTACACAAAGGGTGAAATAATGGGATGACAAGCTGACACTTGGTACCCAGTAGACAAAAATCTGCACAAAGGCTACAGTATTACAGGCTTTATGTGCCCTTCCAATGAGTTAAACCTTCCCTAACACCAGGAAACATGCAAAGCAGGCAGAGAAAACAATGGACAAAGGGAATGTGGTCCTAGGACTACACACACATTTATCTCTGGTATCACCCACCACCGGGAAAAATGTATTTCCATAACGCAGTCTGCTAGGAGTGAAAAATCCCAACTCCACAGTAATATCTCCATGCAATACATGGAATGGCAGTGAAAACTAACAGTATGGAAGGAAGCCTTCCTTTATACAGATCACAACCTGATACATAACGGCATACCAACAACACATGCTTTTGGAAAGATTTTCACAGGATTTGCTGTTCCCAGCAATACAAAACACAGGAACTGAAGAACACTGCAAGCACTGGAGAAATCAAAATTTTAAATAACATATGACTTGAAAAAGGTGATTATCAGCCAAACAAGTACTGTGTGGATTGGATCACCCACCTGGCGTTCACAATGTTTCCTGCATTTAACTCCACCATTTCTTCAAATCCAATGGCAAATATGTCCACAGGTTTGTTTTTGCGATCTTGAGGTAAATAGGGAAAGTTATTTCTTGTTTCTAACTAGTTGAAGAATCAAGATCTCATATTTACATACATATATATATATATATTCATTTTAAGAAAAAAAATTCCTTACTTGGAAAGAAATTCCTCCCTGTGAGGGTGCTGAGGCCCTGGCACAGTGTGCCCAGAGAAGCTGTGGCTGCCCCATCCCTGGAAGTGTCCAAGGCCAGGTTGGACGGGGCTTGGAGCAGCCTGGGACAGTGGAATGTGTCCCTGCCCATGGCATGGGGTAGAACTGGATCTTTACAGTCCCTTCCTACACAGTTCTACGCTTCTGTGATACGTGTTTCAATATTTGTGATCTACTTAGAAAAATCAGAGTTTTCAAGAAAAGTAATGACAGAGCACAAATCCTACCTTGGAATTCATGGATTCCAGCTAACTTTGGTGCATCCAGAAGCCAGTCAGTGAGGGTTTGATTTCTGAAGGCAATACTTCGAAACTGCTTCCCCCCATTGACGTTCCACGTCCCAACGCAGACTCGGATTTTTTTCGGTTTTGCATACTTATAGAAGTTCTCACACATGCTCTTCAGTACTTTTACAGATGCTGCAAAAACATTTGAAAAGACATTACTTTTATGGAGAATGTTTCAGAAAACTTGGCAGTGAGATCTTTCCAATGTATGTGCACAGACAAAGTTAAACTGCGAAAGCACAAGGAATGCACCTTTCCCAGGGGAAAGTACCCTTAGAAAAGGTTACTTAGAAAAGTACCCTTTTTCAGTCACTGTCTTACCCACACACATTACTTGTGTGGGTAAGACACTGACTGAAAAACAGCAGCAATTTGTTCAGAGTTATATAGAGAGAAATAATACATGAAGGAAACAATTCCCATGTTTTATAAATATCTGTTGTTCTTTCATCTCATCCATGACTTTCTAAGGAAACCATCATTTTTTTGTATGTATCAACAAGGATATCTGCATTTTCACAGATTAAATTAATGAAATCCAATCTATGTTACAGAACGTACATGCAGATATATTAATTTCTGGAACTGTAAAAGTTGCTGATACACTACAAGTACTAAAATAGGGAAGGTACATTATTTCATCATATCAGAGTATGTCTATTTAAGCCACAAATCTAAATTAATTTTAGCTCAGTTGAATTCCTAAAGAGCTCCTTTAGTGACGACAGTAAGCTGGGATTCAAAATAATTAAACTCATTTCTCTGTCCCATCCGCCTTTCCCTGTGCCTTGTTTTTATCTGCCAGATGAAGAGAGAGGAATGACCCATATGTAAAGGACATCATGAGAAACACAGAAAGAAAAAAGCTGATTCAATGCTCAGGTACTTTACCGAAGTTATATTATTTTACCTATTTTGAATGTTCTCATGGTTATCAGACTCCAAAAGAACAGTATAAACAATATTAGGTGGAATTCTTCCTTCACCTGTTCCTGTCTTGAAAAATAGTCAGTTACTGGGACCAGTATTTCCATTTAAATTCCCCAAATAAGATGATTAGTGAGCTGCTGCTGTTTTTTCAGTTATTCTTGCCTACCTGGTTAAAACAAAAATCAGGTATTCTCCATCCCTATTGGGTTTGAAAAAAACTGGAAGCAAGAGAAGAAAATATATTGTGTTTGTTGGCTGCGAATGCTTTCCCTGCTGAACAAATCACACATCCATAAATGGGCCAACCACATAGAAAAGACAATGAACTAGCTGGTGTCTCCTTGGGGCGCTCTAAGCAGATCATGCTTGGGATCATGCTTTCTTCATCAAAATCCAGGGAAATGAAGTCTAGAAAACAGCAAGGAGCCAACAGGATACTTGAGCCCTCCAGGCAAGAGCCAAATACAGGGTCTGCTTCTGACCCACACTCCAGGTGACTCCAGCCAGAAGTCCACCACGTGCCCAAAAGGCCACAGAGGGTGGAGGACAGGAGCTACCTCAGCACCCGGCCACTGAAGGGAAACAATCACAGGAATGCTGTAGACACAACACATCCAAAAACACAAATCATCCCAAGGGTTGGCTGAACCCCAGGAACCCAAGCCAGCATTGCAGGCAGCTGTGCAAGCCTGCAGAGATGAGCCTCTGCAGCACTCTGAGGGAGTTTAAGAGCAGAGTTTGCACGTTTCTCATCTGGGGTTCCATCTTTTTCTTTCAGAAATTTACTGGATTTCAGCTTCATTTTAGTTACTCCAAATCATTCAGTTGCTACTGAGCAGCTTTTAAGAAAAGCTGCAAAATCTCATTATTGCCTGTTTAACTCCTGATGTTGTTATGAGACCCTACCTAATGTGAAAAGCCTTACCAGGTTAGACTCTAAGTTTAGAAGTGAACTGACAACAAGCTCATTACAAATAGAAAATTTCTATCTTTAAACGAGCAGTCTTTCTAAATTGTAGAATGACTCTTTTTATAAATCTGAGTAATTAAAAATAAAGATTTCTACTGCTTTCCACAATACTGAGTGAACCAAGTGCTTTTCAGAGCACCTGAGACTATGATTTTCCTACATATTTCTAGTTATTTATCTTTTCAGCAAAATTGTGCCTCACTCTACAACATCGGAAATCTAATCAGTTACATTTTCTGTTATTTGCAGAAAAAATACTTTGACTGCTACTCTTACTAGGCAAGCAGAAATTTGGAAATCAGTTCTACAAAGGGAGTGTTAATTTAAAATTCTGTTTGGAATATTCTATGCAACTGAATGGAACTGTTGGAACTTGATGGAACTGTTTTACTGAAACATCCAAATTCCTGTAGGAATATTTCAATATATGCAATTCATACCCAGCTGAAACCCTGAAATGCTAAAAAATAGTTGATTTATAACTCTTACAAAAATAGGTATTCTAATAAATAATAAAAATCAGACATAAATAATTATACCAACAGTAATTGATAAATATATAAAAAATAGTTGGCTCTTCTTCCAGAGTTATAAGATAGAAGGTAATACCATCAGTGAGTGTGACCAATCATTCCAATAAGCACTTGGTTACACTGACAAAATGCCAGTGAATCACTTAATATCAGACATACATTACTTTGTGACTCAGATTTCATTCTTTGGATACTCACTAAGACTTAAGTAGGTAGAGTAAAACACATATAGGAAAAGCAAAATTGGCAAATGAAAAGGCCGTTTAAATTTGCTCAACACACAGTAAAATCTGAATAGAAGAGCATTAGGAATATTTTATTTTAAATAATGGTTTCTGGGAACAAGAACATGAAGTGCTGCACAGCTGACAAGTTTCCTGCATGAACACAAGCATGTGGAACCTTCTAGCAGCAAATAAGATGAAATTACAAATTGTACTGAAGAATTTCACCTCTTATCCTAAACAAAGCAAAAATACAGAAGCCTCCAAATCAGATAAAAAGGAAAATTCCTTTGCAGCCAGAGCATGTGCAAAAAATAAACCCCTGCGAACTGGTTACCTCATTTCCTAACTCGCACCCAAGCTCAAATGCAACATTTTTCACATCTTATATTCTCACTTTTATTGGATTAAAGGATGTTAGGGCACAGGAATGCCAGACCCAAACACCACCAGGAAAATGTGAGCCCATAGCCAAATATGACACAAACAGACACAAGAAAAGCCAGAGGACAACAGCAGCTGGTCAGGTATTTACAGTTTATTTTACTGTACTATACTATACCTGATTGTAATGATTGCTCTGAAACTACGGATGCAGTAAGAGGGAAACAAGAAAAGATTAGTCAAATAAGTTACTGCTTCTTAGGATTTTCCAGCAATGTGTGAGAAAACATGCTGTTAACACACAATTTATTACACATAACCATTTGCATCAGTTAAAGCATATGCTTATGTTTTGTGCTGCAAAATCTACCAAGTTTCACAACAGGATTAGCAAATTCTCTTTTCCTCCTTTATTAATAATGGCTTCACACATGTTGAAGTACCCCACTGGTTAACTTGCCATCTAGCACAGAATGCAGAGAGATTTCAGGGAAGAGGGATTAATGCTCCCCAGCTGTCAGGAGCTGCAAATATGGAAAGGACAGCTTGCATTCCCAGAAAAAGTGAGAGGAAATGAAAACAGATTTTAACTAATTTTGAGGTGAGGCCGATTTACCAGGTTTCAGATATAAGAAAAAAATCACAATAACATGAAACCTTGTGCTAAACAAATGGGACAAAACCACTCCCTCGGCCTCCACAATGGATGAAGATGTGGACCCTTGACATGAAGACTGCAACTGGGCAACTATTTTTTTCTTGAGCCAGAGATTTGCACTGGAGCTTTGACATATTTTTCCTCATTCTAGGTTAAGATGTGTCCAGGAGAAGGAAAAAAAATGAGAAGGAAAATTTAAGAATGTTTCCCTAAAAATTGCAGTAACCCAGAACATTATTACCTGGGATCTTGGAAAGAAGACTCAAATTTAAGTTCCTTCTTTGCCCAAATATGAGCTCCTGTAGTTTTGATGTTCCAGGAGAAGACTGAACACAGCCCTATGACTGACCCACTATTTTCTTGCCCACCAGACTTGCAGAAGATGGGATTGACTGCAGTTCTGGGGACCACGGAGGCTACACCTCTTTGGGGATGCAGGATGCTGGTTCAGCACCCTGTTCTCATGAAGGGAATCCACCTTTCTGGTACAAAACCCCCAAGACTCACGTGGTTGCTCTGCACAAGCAGAGTTTCTTAGCGAAATCTCTCTGGTTTTGATGTAGAACTTCACCCAAAAATCATAAACAAGTAAAGCAATTTCTGCAGCACGTTAGTTTGGCACTATTAGTAAAGCAGAAGTAACTTCCATTTTTTAATAAGCCAAGAGAACATAAAATAGCATTTATACTTTCCAACAGTGCTTTGAAAACAAACTCGATACAGCTTTCTTACACCAAATAGTTATCAGAGATTAAAATCCTGAAAGACACATACCGCGTAAACTGCTGGTGGTTAAGAGAGCCCGTGCTTTATCTGCTAAATCACTATTTAGGGTATTTCCCAATAACAAAACATCAATGGCCTCCTGCTTGGAGCTATCAAAAAAGTTATTTTGGATCGTTCTGGTCACAGAACGAGCACCATCCTTCAGCTTTCCAGCCTGTTAGGGAGGAACATGTATAAAATATTTTATGTCGGACACTGCTCACAATACATTGGCAATATTCAGTAGATATACGTAAACTGTGTTAATGATTTTAAGGGCTAAGGCAATTTTCTTCTTTAAGTGTTAAATCAAGTCGTCTGAGCCTACTGTGCTACATGTGCTTCCCCCCACCCCCAGATGCTAAAAAACACAGTAATACCTACAAGGCGTATCTAAAAAGCAGATTTAAATTAAACGAAATAAAATTAAATACTGCAGGGGAAGGGAATTTTTTTTTTCCTAAACCCTAGGTCTTTAAAAATTAATTTGATATAGTGCCATGTTTAGACCATGACAGGGATTTTGGGCTTTTCCCCAAATAGTGAGAGATGAGCAAGCACTCAAGTCCAAATGCCATGACACATGAATGTATATGTTTATGCACTTAGGAGTTCAGAATTCACATTCTGGAATATCCATGTTAAAAACAGAGAGAGCTTCGACCTAAGACCGCCCTTAACTTGTTGAAATAACATGCAAGTCTCATGCAGCATCCCAGAAGGAACACAGACACTAATCCATGGCTACAGACACACACAGACACTGTCTCTGCACACTCTGGCCTGACTGAACCGCAGTCCAGAGAAACAGTGTCCAACCACCTGGGCTAAACAAGAGTCTCCAGAAAAATGTGCTGCTGATGCAGATGTACCTGAGGGTCACACACACCTGAAGGATAATGCAGCTAACGCACAATGCAGTCTCGTACTCGATTCCAAACCTGGCAGTGTTGACTTGGGCACGCAAAAACACCTGCTGTGGCACGTGCTTTGCCTGTGAGGTGTCTGTGAACACACACTGCTGCAGGTACATGAAATCCAGGATCACATGGACTGTGATCCATCAGGGATGCTGCAAGGGATTGTGTTATTATAAAAAAATACTCCCAAGTTTACAGCTTGCATTGTCCATGAAAGCCTCTTAAATGCATGTGGAAAGAAGGCAAAAGCTCAACAAAACTACCCTAGGATTTAGATCTGTGAATTGTACTAGACAGCAAGACAGAAGCTACTCTTTTGGCAAGGCTAAGTGGCTTTGGCAGACAATGGGGATGAGCTGTAGGGAGCACTCTGTTGCAATAGGACTTTGACAGGATGCACTCCCTTCCTGGCAGACAACGTACAACTGGTGATCCAAAAAACCACACTCACCATTCACATATCAGGCAATTAATTGAAAGGAACCCCGAGAAAGCAAAAGAAAGAGCAGGTAAGGAGTTAGATGTAACAAGTATTATAATACTTTAAAAAGAACTGGTCTTCAGTACAGAAAGATGTATTAACACACTTAAGGTTAAAATAATTTTCTCTTGTGTGAAATATCTGTATTTTTACTTTAAGTATTCTTGGGCTTTGAAGAATCAAACTGACAAGTAGGAAATGGAACAATTTCAGGCATCAAACTTTTCATTTGAGAAATGAGAATGCAACTTAAAAACTACATTTTAAAATATATACTCAGAGTATTCAAAAACATACTGAGTCAGGTTTAATCGAAACAAGAGCAAGTATTGTATGGTTTTGCAAGCATTAAAGATCCTATTTGAATAGATTGGACTCATGTCAGAGATGTTTGATTTGATTTACGAGATGTGGTACTAATTAAGAGTTGTCCCAGGGCAGGGATCCAGAATTATTCCAAAGACAGCAGAGTAAATGTACTGTCATGGTTTAACAAACTGAAACCAGGACATCTACTCTGTGTTTTAAACATTAAAAATGGAAATGTATACATTAAATGCATTTTTTTAAAGTTTAAAAAAAAATAAAAATAGTCAAATGAACTAGATTAAATAGATATTTATTAATTTAGGAAAAGGAACGAAGAAGGTTGAATGGCAAAGTCAAGACAAGGGGAAACACTCCATAAAATACTTACTGCAGTTTTCCTGGCAGTCTAGGTGACATTTTTGTAAGAAAATACAACTAAACATCTTGAACCAAATTCCATTCTATAGTAAAACACAAGCAATTCCCAAATGAAGAAGTCTTGTATGCACCAGTCAAAGGGCAGAATAAGCAACAAGTTGATTTGATTATTTTGTTTTTATGTATTTTCCTGTGACACCTCCTACATGAGCAGAGAAGGACCCTGGCACAGTGTGAATGAACGAATGATGGAAAATCCAAAACAGTTGGCTATGGATACATAGGCTATGACATGGAGTGAGAAGCTGCACATTCTTTAGCAGAAAGAATGGTGTGAAAAGACATTCTTGAAGGAACTAAGGGCAAAAATTGCTATGGGTCAACATTTGTCTTGACAAGTATCACCTGGCAAGGGACAGGATTAGGGAAACAAAAAAGCAACATTATGAGAAAAAAAACAAAAAAGCAGCATTAGAAAATGGGAGCAACTCAGGCATCAACGCAGACAAAACAAGTTGAAGAGAAACATTACACTGTCATGGAGCATGGAACTGTTCTTAGAGCATTAAAAAGCAGGATAGAAACAAAATTTGGATTTTTTCCAGTAACTGCAAAACTAAAAAGCTGGACAAACATGCAAACAAACCCCACCAGGCTACAAGTAGATTAGTATTAACACTATAAAACATTAAAAACACGAACAATGTCCCATCAAACACACTTGAAAAGGAGATATAGTGAATGGAACTGAAATAATAGCAGGAGAGGTACAGAGAGACAAGTAAAAATATTCAAAGAAACTGAAGCTGATTTGAATATACGTTTTTCTGAACTATGTTCTAAAGAAATGGAAGATTTCAGACTTATCTGTTCATACAGAATAGTGTTATGTGGGAGGCAGGAGCATGACTAGGAAGGGATGTAAAGGAACACGACCTGGTTATCAACAGAACCAACCATTTCAAGTTAATTTTTTTGGTTGGTTGGGTTTTGTTTGGGATTGTTTTAGGATTATAAAGAGCACATTTTTTAAAGAGAAAATCTCATCATTGCTATATTAATGGCAGAATTTATTAAAACCCATACTGAACACTGCTAAAGCATTTGAGAAGATGCACTTTACCTTTGCTTTTCCTTCAAGGGCTCCAGTTCCAGCATAAATTTTACTGACAGAATCACCATTCACAGACCACATGGATCGGAAAACTTCCTGAAAGCGAGTAACTAACTGAGGCTTCTCAGCTAATCCTAACACCTCCAGCTGTTTTGTTAGCATCTGTAACAGGTGAAGACAACATCAGCAAAAAAACCCCAACAAACCAAACCACAAACAAACAAAAAAAAAAACCACTTTAAATATATTTCTTAAAAGGCACATTGTACTTTGCAGCATATATGCATAAAAACCCATAAATCTTGGGTTTATATATATCATTCTGAGCAAACTGTCAGCATAACATGCTTGAAAGGCCACATCACACATGTAACTTAGCACCAACACTGCATTTTCCTTTGAAGATAGGTAGTAATACAGGAAAAAAATTATGTAGCTGATTTGTAAATGCTTTTATCTTGAAGTTCACCAAACTAAACACAAAAGCTACTTTCAAGAGCTTTAAAAATCTTTAAAACCTTAGGGTGTCTGACAGCAAGAAGAAGGAGCCTCAAATAGTAGACACAGAATGGCAAAGGCAAAATTCTGAAGGTTGGGCTGGAATCAACAAAAGATACAAAAGGAAACTTGCAAAACAAAATTAAGAAGAAATACACAAGAAGTTTTAGAAATTGGGTGCTTGCTCTTATAATTTTAGGAGGTCATCTAGAGTTCAGTACCTGTTATTTTAAGTATCTATTGTGTTGAATGAAGTAAGAACTCATACATCTCATTTAATAAAATTTTAAAATTAAGTAAGCAATTCTTCAGGATTAACCATTTCCTTTCTTATTAATTAGTTTTATGCTTTTAGCTCTCATACTTCAGCTGAAATCATAATTTTATTCTCATTGCTGAAAAATCTGGCACAGCTGGTTTAAAAAAAAAAAGTTGTATTTATGCAGTTCTTAAAAGGATATGAAAGGAAAAGACAGAGCCAGATAGCTATGTTTGACATGTAATTACTCTACACATCAAGAACGCAAAAAGAGAGTCTTATGCCATAGAAAACTTGTGTAAATGCAGCAGCCAAGCACTACATATTCCAGAATCAGACACGTCTCTTTTAAAACCTTGTTTTACATCTTTAGATTTTTAAATTTTAAATTTTTTTTTAATTTTACAATTTTTAAATGCCTTGTAAGTTGTCACACAAATTCCTCTTAAGAGGAGAATTTTAACTCAATGAAATTCAGAAAACAGAAGGATAATGATTTTCCGAGGTTTGACCTTGCAGCATCCATATTTTTTCATTTTCTAACATGCTGAAGGTCTTCTCTCTGGAAGTCAGAGCAAGAAACAGCTTACACTAGAAATACCCCTACGAACAGTTCATTCACCCTTCCTAGGGAAGGCGATGCTACTTTTACAGCCCAAGTGCCCCAGCAGCAGCAGCTGGACGTGGGTTTCCTACCTCCAAGCCAAAGAAGGCCTGCACACTGTTTGTTCTATCCAGACAGTCCAAGCAGTTGGTCCTGACAGTGCCGCTCTGGGATCTGTGCCAAGGACAACAGGAGAGGGAAAACAACTGAAATAACTCACTTAACACACATCTCCTCAACAGTGGCAGGGACAGGGAGATCTGAACCAGAGCAGTAAATCAGGGCATTGTCAGTGCGACATTCCTGCCCCACAAGGACATTTATAAACGTGTCAGCAACAGAGGGTGAGCTTGCTTCAAGTGCTCACTGAGCACAGCCCAGGCATTTTCTGCAAATAACATTAGTCCTCCTGCTTCGGTTTCTCCCAGTCCTCCTTGCTTGCTTGGTTAAGTGTCATGCAAGATTGAGGTTTCTTTTCAAACAATTCAACTAACACACTTCCAAAATACCTCAGAGAGAAATAACTCGTAGTTAGAAAAAAAATGAAAGAAAAAAAGTACTGAGACAGTTCTTGAATTTTATTTAACAAAAAGTAACAAGAATTTATGATATAACTAAAGCCAATTCCAATGCTTCACTACTTGCTCATAAAAATGAAAAACAAGCCTCTCCCCTTTAGCTCAAGGGATGTTTGAGGCCCACAAGCACTCAGAACTGCTCCGCTTCCTTTGGGAAAAGCCCAGTAACTCCTGCTAGAGAGCTCTCAAAAGGATCATGTTAAGCAACATCCATGTGCTGCTTGCTCAGCTAGGAGTACAAAATTCTAATAGCTCTCCCAAGGACACACACTTATCCATGACTTTTGTCATTCCCACTACACACTTTGTCCACCAAAGTCAGTATGGTTTCAGCACCTTTACTTTGAGACCTAACCACAAACTGCAGCAAGTTCTGAAGAACTTTCTTCAAGATTTTTTTTTGGCATTACTATGTCTGCATTTGATTTGAAATACAAAGCAAAAAGCCTGACATTTCCCAAAGAAGACAGTCCATGAACTCACAAGCATTATAACTACCTTTTATTAACACCAGTCTTTGAGCTGTCACAAGCCACAACTTTTGTTTACTTTCAGTCTGTTGAATTTTGATTTGTGATGGCATTATTTGAATCCCCCAATTTAAAAAAAAAATGCCACTTTTAAAGCTTTTTGGAGCTCATCCCCTCATCATTCAGCAACTCTTTCTCAGGGAGAACCTCACTCAGCACTTTGCTGCATTACTTAAAAGGAGTAAGGGTGTGGAAGGGAGAAGAGAAGGAATGTTGCCTACTTCTATCTCTGCTTCTCTTTTTCTGCTGAGATAAGCACACCCTTTCTCCAGGAATCAGGAATAAGTACAGAGCAGAGCAGGAAACATGCATCTCAATCTTGCTTTGAGAGAATGGAATCTCTCAAATAGGGGATCCAGGCACAGTCAAAAACACTGTCCTAAACACGAACATTTACAACACACAGAAAATGGTAGGTTCCATCACTGAGGGAAATACTCAGCCTGTTACACAGGAAGATGGAAAAATAGACATTAATTCCATGTGGCTGCCCGCTAGAAAAAGGAGTATCGACCATTTTCACAAAATCCTGAGGTCAAAGGCCTGAAATTAATTCTTGCCCCTTGAATGTCTCACAGAGATCTTCCTCAGAGATTTTTAGAGCATACACAGAATGAGACAAGATCTTACCAGAGTAAAATAGGTGACTCATATTTCAGCTGTTAAGGATCACCCAGGATACACTAAAACCACAATAAGAGAGGCAACATCCTTTCTCTTATCTTCTTGCTGAGGGGTGAAACACATCCCAGCACCACAGTTTAATCTGAGGAAAGTTATACACACAAACCTTTTCACTTCCTTTCCATCAAAATAAAAAAATCCACACTCTAAGAATTTCTGGACTTGAGGTTTAAGCACACTGTGTAGTTTTTCTGCCTTTCCACCTTTAACCATCTGATGATAGTCGAAGTTCACCATTTTGATATCAGCTGAATGTTCAGATGCTTTCAAATGGCTCTGGCATCATAAACAGAAAAAAAAAGTATAAATATACCAGTACCTGAACATACAGAAGTAGGAGCTAAACAAGAGATTACAAATATTTTAAAAGTTGTTTTATTAGCTTTCTTTTAGGTAAAATGAAACAACTTTTATTACAATTGAAACTAATCACTCAGAACTGATTAATATTTCACATGTATTTTTGTTTTCCTTGTCACAAAGTCAGGTATTTCCCTTACTACCCCAGGGGTCACCAAGGCAATCCATTGCCTCTTCTGCTGTTCAAATGCTTTCACTTGGGAAAGGTTGTTTCAGTGAAACCCCTTTTCACCAACAGTCACTGACATGCTGGTCAGCAATGGGGATCAAATAAACACTTCAACTACTGCTGGCAAGAAACCCACCCAAATTATTTAGGTTGCTGTGGAGAGTGGCTTGAGCAAAACTTGCCCCAATATTCCCTGAAAAGTCCTTAAGTGCCCACACAATGTTTGTTGGAAAAGCCCTGGGTATCAATGCACATCTGGGAACGCTCCCATCTCCTACCATGAGAGCCGGATCCAGCAAATATCCCAGTGAATGCCCCAAGCTATTCAATCACTACAGTACAGAGGGAAAAGGGAGAGGGAAATAACAGATAGCTACTGACATGTTCTCTGGCTTCAGACAGAACTCCTCAAATGGTCGGTATTTATCAACTACAACATGAGGTTTCTTTTAAACTAGTCAGTGGGAATTAATGAGAGCAACCACTTATGAACAAACACTTCCTGCTAATCATGAAGCAGCTCCATGTTTAAATTGATGCATTGTATTTTTAAAAAAAATATTAAGGATGTATCCATTAATTTCAAAAGAAGTATCTTTAAAAGAAACATCACAGCATTAAATATCATAAAGTATAATGTATTTATTCATCAATTTTATAGTGTAAAAAAGACTTATGTTTTCAATAAGGCACTAGTAAGCATTAAATACAAAAATAAAAGTTAAAAATTAAAAATTAAAATCCCTCAACATTGTCTACATTGCTGTTATAATTTTCCAGTACAGCAACCAATCTAAACAGAAATTACATAGAGAGCTTTTAACAATTCATTTCACATCATGCATCCTAAGCAGTGCTGTTATGATAAATCCAATTTTAGCTCCCAGAGCACAGCATACCTGGGGGGTTTGGTTTCCAAAGGCTATGTAAAAGCTTCATTGCAAACAATCAAATTCCAAGGACATGCACAGTGAAAGAGCTGTCATACTCACCTGGAAGGCTTTGCTGAGCATGTGCTCCCCTTCTTTTGCCCCAAGTAAATTTACAATGATTTGCTTGCCATATAAATTTTTAAGAGTTTGGAAATGCCTGTTAATAGAAGAAAAACACCACAGTCGTTTTCTGGCACACAAAAAATTAACAGCAACACCTGCAACACTGAGAAGTTGCAAAGTATTCAGTACAAATTTTATTCACACTTTCCAACAAAGCATTGAAAGACATAAGCAATCCCCAGGAAGTTCCCAGCTTTTCTGAATTCCACACTCGTACAGACAAAGCCTCCCATTTGGAATAACCTATCCCATCTCTGTGATGCAGCAGAACTTATCAGGGGTTTTTAGTGCATTAGCAAAAAGTTTAGATGTTTTTTACCTGTCAAAAGCTGGTGCATTTGCCTCAAAACCCCTTGACATCCTGACACGATGGGATCCCACCTACAACACCAAGAGTACATTAAATTGTCTTGAGTAAAACGCATGTGAATGTTTCAGCAGTTCTACTGCAAAATGCTGGTATGTCTAAAGAACCTGGAGCCCCTGTAAGGCACAAACTTTTTTTAACCTTTCCTGTAAAAAATGTGTCGCAGTAGTAGGAGCTGAATCAGTCCCTCTTTCAAGAAAATTGTGATGAAATTCTATTACAGTAACTCTTGATCCTTATTGACTTCTTGAAAAGACTTCTCCTCAAGAACAATTCAGAAGAAAACAGCCTCTTTGGATGCCCTTAGATAAGCCATTTAAAAGAGGAAAAAGAACTTCAAAGAGAAGACATGGAAAAAAGAATGGACATTTAAGTTGTGTGCAAAGCAACTTTTAGACTTTAGAAGCAGGCTTGGTGAGTCACAATAGCACCAACATGCTCCCAAAAGGATCACCTCATCCTCACAGGCAACTGTGAACAAGAGCCCAAAGGCTAGTAGATGATGTTTAAAAGACCATGAATAACAATTATCTGTATAATTAAATCTATCTCCTGCTTACCTGCAGTCCTGGCTGTTCCCAAAATAATGGAACAGATCCTCGAATCTGTATGAAAGATGACACAGAGTCATCCAAATATATCACCTGTTAAGGAAAATAAAGCATAGTATTAATAATTATCACAGTGTAAGATTTTAGAATTCTTAGCCTTAACTAAACATGGAGCAAATAAAATACATTTACGTATTACATATTCCACACTACAAGCTAAAATATTGTTTCCGAGACTCTGAACAACTCCTACAAGAAGTTCTGTCACTCTCATGCTCCCTTGCAGAATCACAGTTCACAACATGTAAAGAAATACAGCTTTTATTATTTGGGCTTGAGTAACTTCTGCACTAGGAGTAAGATGTTTTAAACAACTTGGTAAGACTTTCCCGCAGGAACAGTTAAAATTACACCAGTGCACAGAAAATCACCATGCAGCCTACTCAGAACACTTGCACAGATCTTCTGCATCAGAAACCAACATATCACAGTCCATGAAGTTATCCAGGAAAGGAAAACTAAAGTGACATAACACGCCACAGCCATTCAGTGACGTTGGCACACTAGGAAACTTGGGCAGAGAAAGGGTAACAAGAGTGTTCTGACTAAACTCCCGAAACTGGAGGTGTACAAGCAGAGCCCTTCCTGCATGAAGTCCTCCTTCAGTCACCTTGGGTTCTGGAAAGACTCAGTGAGTCAGCCAAAGAAACCTAGGAGCACAAACACAGCTGCAGGAACAACCCCTCGGGAATAGGCTACCATGGAAAGTGAGCCAAGGAAAGCCAGCAAAGAAAGATTTAGCAGGTTCTCACATTTCTGTGTAATGAGGGCAGAGCTATGAAAACCCAAGGCAGCAGAATGACAGTGGCTTTACAAGCTGCCTTTCAGAGGAGCTGTGCTAAGTGGAACGCTTTATCTTTGCTGAGCCACAAGGTACCGGTGTTTTGGTATTTGCCAAAAATCCCTTCTGCCTGTTTCTTTTACTTTAGATTAGCTCAGGCCAGAATTGGCACATGCTGCCATGCAGCTCAAGGGGCTCAGGGGAAGCACAGCCACCCACAGGAGTTCAGCACCTTCTTAAGCTACTGCAACTCAGACCCAAGGCATGCCCTGACCATAAGCCACACTAAAAACCAAGATCATCAAATTACATAACCTACTTAGCTTCCTAATTTAGCATCAAAGAAACTATTCCAATATCTGCTGGTGGCAGACTTGACTTGTGATTCGTTGATTTAGAGCAAAAATCTCATCACATGGAGGTTTACATTGGCTTGTCGGCCAACCTATGGGCACTGGAGCATAACATACCTGCTCTGTTTCAACAAAATTGGCAACGTGACCATCATCATTTGTTCCCCGGACGTTAAACCGGGTGCCAGCCCGTTCACAGCTTAGTCGTGAAATGAGACAAGCCTTCGCCTGCTTGTGAGCTGCATAAATTGTCCTGATCTCCACTCCTCCACACATGAGGCGTAACAACCAGTCATCACAGTTCACGCCGTAGTGCTTCAGATGTAAATGCAGTGACTGGTTCCTATCAGGGAGAAAACAACCATCAAATAACCGGAAGGAATTACAATTCAGCTCGAACTCTTAAGCCAACTACTAACTCCTTACATTTTACACCTACTAACACAAATAAGACCAGGAAAATAGGCATGCTATAGTTTTGTGATATAACCCTCATTTAAATCTTCCTGAAATAGCAAATAGCACAATAAGAAGACGGAGTGAAGCTATGAATTTCCATGACCTTAAAATAATAACCCTTATAGCCCTTGCTTGTCACCCACCAAAAAAAAACAGCACTCCAAGCTTGTTTGTACTTCTCTGCTCAGCCTTGTTTTGAGAAGCCAGAGATCACAGACTCAAGGAAAGCATGACAGAATTCCAATGACAGGGTTACTTTTTTTGTAGTGTGTAAAGCACTGCTCAATCTCACACCACCACAAAATAAAGCTAGAATAGAAATTCTTATCAATATACATCGAATATTCTCATTATATGCCATCATTATATGCCATCTAACCCTAACCTGGTCACCAGATGGGCTTCCAGGAATACATTCCCAGCCAACTGGTTCTCTAATGTCTTTAAACACCAATTTCAGGGCTGAATGCTGGTACTTTATACACTGCATACATGATTCTCTAATAGCAGTTACTGTTCACATGAAAGGAAGATCCACAGTTTGAACGTACCCGTGCATTTACCAGCACTAATCAATGCTGTATTAAGTAAGTAAGACTAAAGTTCGGGTTTTGTGAAACTTTTTGTTTGCCTCACTCTAATGGGCTTGGCTTTCGATCTTCTTTGGAAACATTCACTTGTATAAAAAGGGAGCAAAGTTTTCTGCATGGCAAAGAAAAGCTAACTCCAGGAAGATGTCTGGTAGTGTCTCTGCCCAGAAAATTCTACTAGAATTGCAAACAGCATGTTCATTTTAACAGTGGAAGCTCTTTAATTCTAGCCTTTTCATCCTAAACCTAAGTATACAGGTGCATTATAATAGGACACTGAAAGCAAACAATATTCTTTCCCTGGGCACTCTGAGCCTAGATGTTTGGCACAGAAAAATCCCCAGGAAGCTCACTGAAGTGCATCTGCAGAATACATCCTGTTCTTGACTTTTACTGGTTACCTTTCTAGATCTTGGAATCTGGACATTCCACCTACCTCCTGGAGGATTAGTCCTTACTAAAAAAACCACAGAACCGGGTAACTGCCAAAGTTTTACAACAGGGGTCAGAATCAGCCCAGCTTATTTGGACAGGGTCAACAGGCACCATTTCTCAAGCCTTGATGTACTGACTGATCAATGGAGAGCCAAGTCTTTTTCCAGATGCATAGACAAACAGGAAGGTTTCTACAACCCCTGTAAACCTACATCAAGAAAATAATGTTTCTGAAGACCTGAGCTTATTTCCTACCTTAATAATTTTTTCTTATATTTCACTCTGACGAAATATAAGAAAAAATTATTAAGATAGGAGATCTCGGTCAGATTCCTCTACCTGACCGAAATAGCAGCTAAGACTAGAGAAGCATTGGCTCATATGCTAGAGCTGGTTTGGTGTATTTTGGCCAGAAGAGAGGACGGATGCAGCTTTTCACCTGTTCTAACAGTGTAAAGCCAAGTCTTCAGCACCTTTCCAAGACTCCTGGACACACAGAGCATTTTTAACAAAGGCTGAAGGGAACAGAATTTCTGACATGTCAGTGTGCATTACTGGCATTATTTAAGCTGCTGATCGACAGAAAGAGCAGTCAGTATTCCTCTCACCAAAAATGCTTTGTGTGAAAACAATACTTTATTCAAAAATATCCAGTAAAAGGATAGTGAGTGCAACAGCCAAGCAAAGTGCACTTTGTAGCAGAGCCTACCTGCTGTCTCAATAAAAGCTGCAATGTCACAATTTTTTGAGTAACAAAACTTTTGAAGTGCTTTCATATGTTGGAAACCCCCTTGGAATCTATCTATAAACACCACATCATTTTAGAATCCAGAATGTTCTAAAAAACAGTAATTTTTTTTCTTTGAAGTTTCATAACCACACCCATTTAAAAAACTGACACAATTGATGAAGAATTAAGAGGCACCAAAACAGAAACACAACATCACAGCAGATGTTCAGATGAAAATACAATATAAGCAGTGAAAAATCCGTGCCTTCCAATTAAGAAACTTCCAAGTGGTCACAAAAACATCCTGTCATTAGTAATATACTTCTGCCCTTAGAAAATGTTTGAGTAATGCTATTCCATCTCAAGATTTGTGGGAGAAAGGTGTACACGTAAGAGCTGGGAAAGACAAGGATAAAAACTTGCCAGGCATTAGTCTGTAGGAGAATTCATTATTTAACGCCTGCTGAACCAATTCTGAACTCACCAGAAGAACCTATTGTCAGTGGCGTGCTCCTGCATGCTGCGGTGAGCACTGAGACTCAGGTCTAGGCTGACCCCAGTTGCAGACCATGCAAAATAAAAGTTTCCAGAGTTCAACACTTTGCGCACTTCTGAAATACGATCCTCGTCTGTTGGGTCAACTCGCAATGACACGAACTCGGTGGAAGTAACTCGGAAAACTTCAGAGTCCTGAATCTTTCCCACAGACATGCATCCTGTTACTAGAACCAGGTAATGTAACAGTGTGTCTCCTGCAAAACAAGAAAGGGCATAGGAAAGAGAATGGATCTTAGCAGAGCAGATGTCGATTCATTCATGTGTTAAAGGCACCCCAGTTCGCCTGAAAAGCGTACAAAGAGAACCAATGCCAAGAATACATTCCCAAGCTCTACAGAAGAAAAGGAGAAACTACTCTGCAAAGAACAGGGATTGCAAAAACAGAAGTTATTTTTGTCCACTCCCTCATTTCTGGGAGTGGTCCAAATCTGTAAGTTCCTCTGCGAAGAAAAAATCAAACCAAGCAAACAAATAGAAAAAAATAAGCCCTGTTTCTGTTGCAAAGATCCAGTCTTACAGGAGCAGCACAGTATTCTGCCCCAAATGAAAAATTCAAGTTTTACATATTTGACTCACCGAGGTTTAATCTTAACACACCCAAGAGCCCATATGCATCCATGACTTTGGAGTACGTATTCTTGATTGTGTCTTTTTCTGCAGAAGCTGTGGAGAGAAAACGAAGGATTTGCTGATGTAAAAGCCCCAATACTATGGCAGCGAGAATGAGCCACTCCAAACTGAAAACCTGAGGGATTACAAAAGCAGCCACTTATGTGACGCCTCTGGAAAGAAATCAAAATGTATGAGCATATGGCACTTTATAATGGAAAACAAGGGTTTGATTCTGTGACAAAGTATGATCATGCTATGTTTTTAAGCAATAAAAAAGCAAAATTCCAAGTGATATTAAAGGAGAACACTGGCATTTTTAACAACATCGTCTCTTATTATAAAAAGCATGTACAGTACAGACAAATAAGATGCCTGAGAATGCTCTCCTATAATTAAAATTAGTGTTTAATGTTGCTTTTTTCATGGAAAAAAAAAAGTACCCTTTTTCTCCAAGAATAAACCCATCATGTGGCAGTATTATCTCTGAACCAGACTATCACAAGTACATTTTAACTATCTTAGATATATTCCAAGCAGATCAAAACTCTTGCAGGTCCACAAAAACTGGTATTTAAAACCCATGTCTTAGATGAATTAGGAAGACACAATTTTCACAGACAATTTTGAAAAAAAACCACAAAACAACCCTGTCACATTTTAGAAGAAATTAAAGTGTATCTGCCATTGCTCTCCTGGGAGTTAAGTGTGTATTTTAGCCCTTTCATCAGCACTATAACAGCCAGGCCCACAAGCCTGGCTGCAGAGCAGCAGGATCCCACCCTTCCTGAGCTTTTGCTCATGACCAAGACTGCACCGGAAGGGCAACATCAACAATTCCAGCTTTGCCACTGGATCTACAGGGATCAAGATTCCATGGTTACCAACAATCAGCACCATTTTGCTTTGACACTAAAAACCTCAGGACATGACATGAAGAAGAGCAAATCAAAATGCCTACCTGCCCTGGCATTCTGTTGCGCTCTCTCTCACATTAGCTACGTCATTTAGAATAAAATCTCTATTTTATTTAGAATAAAAAAACCCCTCTATTTTACTTAGAATTGCTCTCCTAACAAGTATCCCCTAAGATTAGTATAGCCCTGCCTGTGCACAAGCCTACTGCTTCTGTTCAAATATCCACCAGCTCTTTTATTAAAGTGGATCAGACAATTTAAAATAGATTAAACAATTATTTAACCACAGCTTGAAATCCAACCCCATTCAATGTTTTATTCAGTGGATTTTTAAAAAGTTTCTTTACCTTATTGCACTAATATTCCTGTAATACAGATGTAATAAAAATAGTTTTATAGCAGCATGAGGATGTATTTCTAAAGTCCTCAGCCAGGGTGAGTGTTAAGAACCTGCAGCTAATCTAAAAACATTCTGTCAGTATCACCAAACTGTGTTTTTCTTAACCAGAAAACCACTGGGCTGGAACAAACGTCTAAACTTCAGACCCTGGTTCCTTCCATCTGTTTTTGAGAAAGGGTTTAATGATACCAATGTACTCTTCTAAACTCAGTTTTCCATAGCCAGAAAGCTGCCATGTTCTTCCTCCACATTTGAAATTATTATGGAAAGATCAGGTTTCGTTTCAAACTTCTTGCAGGATTTTTCTTAAAGGTGCCTGCTGGGATTTAATGACATGTCAGAACAATGCCTTTTCTGTCTCCTATGGATTTATTCTCTTTTTCCATTGCAGAGAATGCTGGATATCCTTGTTAAGCCTTAATAAGTAAATGCCCAAAGTAAATTAAGTAACATGGGCTTTGCAAATTCAGACCAACAAAAAAGGCCAGCAAAGGCTAATAAAGCTGCAAAGGGTTGCAAAACCAACCAACTAACCAAATAAAAATAGAGCAACTTACTGTGGTTAGTCAATTATTATTTTCTTAGAGTGCCCAAGAACCAACCAAAAGCATTTCATGCCATGTTTTTCATTTACATTGGACCTAATTCAGTGTGAACTCAAAGCTTTTCCACAGTGACCATCTAAGTGTTTCTCTCTTACATTGCCTGCACTTTTCCCACCTCAGTTTGTTTTTTAAGGCGAAAAGTCACATGGAAAATGTCAAATATGGCATCATTTCCCCCATCCTGCCCTGGTCCATGCTCACCAACCCCAGGCTTCTGCTTTTGAGGCAGTGCCCATAAGGAACTTGCTGTGGTCAGGAGTGTTACAACATGAAGGAAAAGCACTTGAAGCTTCTGAAAACCAAGATGAAATCAGGAAGACACAGCTTCGTCACACTCCTTTCCATTCTCTTCCCAAGGGACTCTCACCCGGTCTCCTGAACAGACCAAAGTCTGCTCTCTAGAAGCCCAAGGCACCAGTCCTACTTACCCCTATCTTCAGCACTCCAAAAACGGAAAGATTTTATCCTTTCATGATCACTATTAAGCACTATCAAGAAACCCAAACCAAACTAACAAAAAACTCCACAAAATCACAACACTTACAAAGTGATTTTCAATTCAATCTGTAATGTACCTCTGGAGAAAGCCAGAAAGCCCCATTTTCAGTGTCGAGAGAAACAGAAGAAAATTTCAAGTCACTATTTATTAAGGATTAACAGGCAACAGCATTTTAAAATGCCATCTGTAATAAGCACACCTTATCAATCACGGCCTCATAAGAAAGGTGAACAATTATTTTGAAGGGAATACGTCAGCCCTCCCAGCGTTACAGAAGTGGAACCCCATCAACAATCCTGTTTTCAGGATAATCTGGTTCAACATGTATTCCGCTTCATTCCAGATCCAGAAATCAGTTTCCCAGTTTGAACAATTAAAAGGTTCAGGTCACATTGAAAGTCACCATGTAGGCTTTCTATGACTGGGTTCTCTTCTTGGTGCGCTCACAGGTGGCCATGAGACAACACACTGCAAGTTAGAGTGGCTACAGTTCACAGGTAGAATATGGGACTGTGAGCTGGGAACAAAACCATAATCCTGAAATTATGTGCATTTCCTTCAGACCCAAGACTTCTAACTTATATTAGAGGAGACAAAGTCCACACAACTGTCATTTAAAAAGGTTTAGAATCTGAAAAATGTGGGAAAAAAAAGTGAAAAATTTATTAACACAATTTGGTTTTGATTTTTAAGACTAAAGTTTTCAAGGGTTTTGTCAAATTAGGACAGTTAGACTTTTGGTATTCAAATTAAAGCTAACACCTGAATATTACCACAAAGGTGACATGAAAATCAGAATAGTCACCACTTTCATCTATTAAATTAACCAACCAAAGAACTATTTTACTACTTTTGATACCTCCTTTTTTGACACACCCCTAGCACTGGCTCAGCTCAGGATGCTGGGGATGAGAAAATCCTGCCAGATTGCTGTTCAAGGCCTGCTGAGACCACCTTGGTTTAACTGCGTGGAAGAATTTTCTTACTAAGAAGTCGTCTGAGTAGCACTGCTAACCATGGCAGTGAACAGCTACCAGGGTGCCTGCTGCACACGGGTTACTACAGCTCTCACTTCAGCTCCAGAGAGCCCAGGTGGGCACTGTGCCTCCTCTTGCTCACACCGGCTCTCTCCTCAGCTTTACTATGACACTGAAGTCCAGGATGTGCATGATGCTTCTGCTCAGGGCGCTTACGGCTCTGTGTTTTCCCAGACAGAATGTTCTCCATGGCAGGCGACAGGAGTAAAGACAGCTCACCACTCATTTGGGATGACTCACCAGGAGGAAGAGGGAGAGAGAACACACTCCTGCCCAGTCAGGGAAACCTTTCCAGTTATCTCAGAGAGCCCTATTTCAAAGAATAAATATACTGCCCATTTCACATGGAAAGTAAGAAAAATAGATCTATGACACCCTCCCACTAAATTCCAAACAAATCAGCAGTGAAGCTGCTGACATTTAAATCCAGGTGCTCTCATCAGGCTTTGAGAAGGATCCCCTGTACTCCAGAGTCTCAGGCTAACCCAGTATCAGGACCGTGCCGACCAAAGAGGTGTTAAATGCACAAAGGAAAGCAAAGCATTGCTCACGTGTTTCAGTCACAGCAACATCAGTTAATTCACACAGAACACCTCCAGGAGAAGTAAGGCCCGGGCAGCTCCCACCTTCAGACTGAGTGGTTACACAACCACCACCTCTGAACTATCCCTTCGACCCTCTTCCTTGCTTCCCTCTGACTTGGCTGACTGGAGCAGCACATGGCACACACAGTGAAAATCACCCAGCATCTGAGCTGTGCAGCATTTCCCACCGAGGCCAAACTCTGAATCATCTTGCAGTGCCTCACCAAGGGCACAGGGGAGGAAGGTTAACGCAGCTATCCTTCCCTCAGCAAAATGACAGATGTGCTTCCTTTAAGATGACACTGAAGCGATCAGTAAGCTTCCATTCCTTCCTTAGCCCATATCAAAGGCAAATTTCTGTACATGGATATTCCAAGAGGTGCAGTTCACTAAGGCTTTGAGAACTGAACCACATGAATCAGTTTTAATGCTAAAATGTATTTCAGTAGGCTGTGCATATATTATCCACTCTACATACAGGTAAGAACTATGATCGGGTATAAGGCTAAACATGTTACCTCATCTCCAGTATTTATTAAAATATTTGGAAAAATGTCTAACAGTTTTGAGGTCAGTATTGTTAATTTTTGTAGTCTAAAAAGTGGCAGCACCATCATCAACAGCCAGAGGTTTTGGACAGTTTAAAGTGATGCTGTTCTGGATTTAAACTGATACATACTTGATCTGACCATTTTTCTATCTATTCACAGAGATTTTACAAACATGGGAACCCTTGCCCAAGGGACAGCAGTATTGCATTAACTTTGTCTATTATTTGTACAAATACCTGTAAGTTTGTACAGCTACAGACTGGAATCTTCTGGCTGGATTCTGTGACATGACCAGTGAGATAGAGAAGTAACACTTCACAAATTTTCCCGAGTACTAATAATTGTACTTCTTTAAATATGCATTAAAAAGAACAGATACCAGATGGGAACAGCAAGCAGAAAAAGACAAGAAAGAAACCTGAGCTAGGGGACTCCTGGGTTTTTCTGCTGTCAGTTGAAGACTGTGATCTTCCAACCATTAAGAAAAGTATCAGTACCTAAAGAATTTAGGGAATTATAGGATTTAGGGAAATAAAACAGAGGGAATTAAAGAAAAATGCCACTGCTAAATATTCAGTGGAAAACTATGCCCATGTACCAGACAGAAAAAGAGTAATCAGTTTCCTGGTTAAGCTTACTGAAAACAATACTCAGTAACTACTTCCAGCTGAGTAGGAACATTTGCTATGACGTAACCTACCAATTAGAATTCCAAGGACAGCGCTTTGCAGATTAAAAATGAGCTATCACTAAGTACAGAATGCAAGAGGAGAGAGGCTTCCAAACTTCTTCAAGTCTGGTTTCCTCTGCTTGGTAACAACAAGCTTGGGAAGTGGGCAAGAACTTTGAAACGAGTTTTAGTTTTTAGGAAAGGACATTTATCCAGGTGCCTGCAGTGTATCCTGGCACGAGAAGTGACTTACTGCCCTTTTTGAGCATAACCTTCAGGAATAAAAAATGTTTCATCTGTTAGCCCTTAAGAAGCTCAAGCATAACAATTACTAAACACAGGCTAAAACAACCTGTTCCACAAATCTTCAAAATTTTATGGCTTGCACTAAACCTGCTTGCTACCTTTATGACTGGACATTTATTCCCAATCCACACTACAGTGCCTTATGGATACTGCTACCAAAGTCAGGAAGATCACTTAAATACATAGTAAGACGAAACTGTACCAGAAAAAAAAAGCAGAATTTTAAAAATAGGAGAAAAGCACCCACTGTTCACCTGGACAATCATACAGCTGCAGCAACCATGTCAATCATTGCCTGGCCTCTAACAGGTGCTGGCTAAGGAGAAAACTACTTCCATGGAATGAAAACTTTCTATAGAAGAGCCAAAATTGAGCTCAGAAATGCGGTGCAACCAGGTGCTTTTAGTTCCTAAAGAACACAAACATATTTAATAACTTTATGTATTGTAAAAGTCTATGTATAGGCCTTATAGCTCTCTTCTGCACTTCTTATTTTAGTGCTCTCCAGAAAAAAAAAAAGGGGAGGGGGGCAAAAATTTAGGGAAATATCTCATGCATTTTTCACTTAAAACACATAAAAATGACTTTGCAATGCAAGACATCTTGCTGCAAATATTACTCATTTTATTACAAGACAAAGCAATACTGAGTCTTGAGGGAGGTTAAAAATACAGGGACAAAATAAAACTAAAAATCAAAAAGCTATTAAAAAATCATACAAAATGAGATAAAACCAAATTATGATATAACATTTAAGAATACAGAATTTATTGCTATGAATTGCAACATCAGAATTAGCTCGTCAATCAGTTATCACATGTTCAAAATAGGGTTTTTCAGAACCCAAGAAACAAGGTGATGTTGGAGGCAATTATAAGAAAATTTAGTGGACATGAAAATATAGATGCATAAAGAAATGTAATGAAATGTGCAAACTTCTCTCTCAACAGATGAAGATAACAAAATGTCTCTTTTCTCACTTAAATCAGAAGCCTCTCCATTAGCAAATAGAAAAACAGAACAGTTGCTTCTTTACATGCCACAAATAAAATGGCTCACACAATGTCAAGTCTGCCACCTTTCTAACAGAGTAGTTATCAAAACAGATCGACTTACAGAGGACAGCCACAGCTCCAGACTCAAACATGAGACATTCTTCTCTGTTCCTGGTTTCCACAATCAGGCTGAAGGGAAGTGGATCCAGCTTGTGATAGACCCGGTATCCTTTACTGAAAGCCATTTTGCCTCCATCACAGGCAGCCCTGACCAGCACAAAATGATGTTAGTGAAACCTCTCTGTGCTTCCAGACACCTCCTGCAAAGCTGGTTTGAACCACGGCCTTTCCTAGGGATTTAACGTGTTCAACAAAAACAAACAACAAAATCTCCCTGCTCCCTCATGAGACTTAAGTTTATCTACGTCAAAAAAAAATACAGGGATTACCTAAAGATGGCATAAGAGTGTTTCAAAACCAGAACTACCCAGAGAAACACCTTTCAAAATCTGGATTTATTTAAAAGCTTCTTTGAGACAAGTAGAATTTTACAGAATCCCACACAAGTTTGTGTTGGAAGGCACCTTAAAATTGATCCAGTTCCACCCCCCTGCCATGGGCAGGGACGCCTTCCACTATCCGAGGCTGCTCCAAGCCCTGCCCAATCTGGCCTTGGATACTTCAAGGGATGGAGCAGCCACAACTTCTCTGGGCACCCTGACCCAGGGCCTCCCCACCTTCTCAGGGAACATACCTAAATCTAATCCTACTCTACTTTAGTTTAAAGCTATTTCTTTCACAAAACTTAATAAAGAGGATTTCTTCTTAAGGAAATAAAAAATAAAAGGTTTTCCAGTTATCAGCAATATGGAAGAGTAGCAACCATCTTAATGGCAAATTAGGGCCAAAAGCAGAGGGGGAGCCTTCAATTTTTAGATCTATTTTACTAACTCTGCCCTTGTACAAAAGGACAGTATATTTTAGACACTGATGCCGTCAAGACATTTTAAAGGACCGTACAAAAACGTCAACCTATTTTCGGCTTTTTTCCCCCTTTTTTTAACGAAAGCAGTGTTTGATTGGATTTAAACCCTGCCCTGCGGCGGCTGAAACATCGCAGTGTCGTACTGGTGACGCTGCCTGCCAGCCACACACGAGCGAGATCTTAAAAAAAACCCACAAAACTCTCACACTGCAGCAAATCATAAACAAATGCCAGAGCAGCTCAATTTTCCGTGCTAAGGCTCGGGAAAATGCAGCGAACGAGGATTGCTCCGGAGCGCGGCCTTCCGCTCTCCCCTCCCGGCAGCTCCCCGACCCCCGGAGCGGACACGCCCCGCCCGCTCCGGCCTCTCCCCGACCCCGCCGCGCCCGGGCGGGCTCAGGGCACGGCCAAGCCGCGGGGCTCCCACCGCCGGGCCGCCACATTCCCGCACAGCGCAGCGGGACACGCCTGGCAGCGCCGCCCC
>VXBC01000964.1:135127-153320 GCA_013399945.1 Ploceus nigricollis | reverse complement strand
GGGTCTCACCTGAGCAGAGGGGCAGGATCACCCCGTGCCCTGCTGCCCACGCTGGGGGATCAGCCCAGCACAGAGCACGTTGAGCTTCTCATCCACCAACACCCCCATGTCCTTCTCCCCAGCGCCGCTCTCTGTCCGTTCTCCAATCTTGCAACGTCTCTTTTAATTTAGAGGAAAACGTTCAGCAGAACAAAATAGCGCCGAAACATCTGGGAANAGGGCAGCGGAGCCGCCTCCCCTCCCGTGCCCGGGGCGGCCGCTCCCCCAGCCCGGAGCTGCCTCCATCCCTCTCCATCCCTCCCTCCATCCCTCTCCATCCCTCCCTCCATCCCCTGAGGATACGCCATCCCCGCCGCCCCCAGCCCGGCGGGCCGCAGCGGGGGAGATGCGGGGCTGGAGAGTGGCACAGCCCCGCCGTGTGCCCGTGGGGTGGGCACGGGAGCGGTGGCACCCCCTGAGGCTGCTCCCGGTGCCGGAGCAGCCGCGCACATGGCGGGATGCGGAAGCCAAAGCTCTTGCATCAGATCGACTGAACTCAGTAAAGCTCATTTCCAGGGAGCCTGGGGCAGCTCAGCTGTGGGCTCAGGTCAGTTCGCAGAGGAGATTTGCACTGCTGTGCCCCAGGCTGGGCACAGGCTCGAGCACAGCTCCAGGTGCTGCTTTCCAACCTCAGAGCCCTCAGCCCGTGGGAGGGGGTTCAGGAGCACTGGGCAAAAGCCTCGGATTCTGCCAAGTCCCTGGATCAGATCTTCTCTCTCTCCCTGCATGAGAAGGCCTCAGTGCTAAAATAGTGTGAAGGGTGAGGCTGGCTTTGGGCACTGCTCCTCCTGGCTCTAGAGCTTGGGGAAGGGTGAGAGGAGAAGCCCTGCAAGGAGCAACTGTGCTCATTTGGTCTGTTCCTGCTGGAGCAGAGGAGCCTGAGGTCAGAGCTCCCCGGGGTCTTCAGCTTCCTCCTGAGGAGCAGCGGAGGGACAGCTCTGATTTCTGCTCTCTGTGAGCAGGGAGAGGACCCCAGGGATGGGCTGGAGCTGTGTTAGGGGAGGGTCAGGCTGGAGATCAGGGAAAGGTTCTTCCCCCAGAGGGTGCTGGGCACTGCCCAGGCTCCCCAGGGAATGGGCACGGCCCTGAGGCTGCCAGAGCTCCAGGAGTGTTTGGACAGCGCTGCCAGGGATGCACAGGGTGGGATTGTTGGGGTGTCTGGGCAGGGCCAGAGGTTGGATGTGATCCTTGTGGATCAATTCCAGCTCAGGATGTTCAGTTATTCTGCTGGGGGTGAGGTTGGCAAGGTGCAGTGGGCCCTGGGGAGGATTCAGCCCTTCCCAAGGAGCTCAGGGCTGTGCTGCTCCAGTGGGTCATGGGCTCTGTGCCAGCCTCTGCTGTCCCCTGGATCAGGGGCTCTCTAGGCAGGATGGCAGTGCCTGAGAGCTGCCTGAGAGCATCTGAGCTCAGCTCCCTTCTCCTGGAAGGCAGCACCAAGTGGGGAGGATGCGACCAACTGGGGCATTTCAGGGATTTGGGGAAGCTCAAGTGGGCTCAGTCCAGTGATGGATCTTGATCCCTGTGGGAGTCAGGAGCTTTTCTTAGCACCCCTGAAAATGCTGTTGCTTTTGTTCTGGATCGAGTTGGGATTTTCATGGAGGACCCTGCTTCCAAGGAGACCCAGTCTCAAGCTGTGTCAAGGGAAATACAGGTTGGATATTAGGAAAAAGTTTTTTATGGAAAGAATGATCGAGTACTGGAATGGTTGCCCGGGGAGGTGGTGGAGTCGCCATCCCTGGATGTGTTTAAAAACACTGGATGTGGCACTCAGTGCCATGGTTTAGTTGAGGTATTAGAGCGCGGGTTGGACTCGATGATCTTGAAGGTCTCCTCCAACCTGGTCATTCAGTGAATTCTGTGAATTCTGTGTAAGCCAAACGTGGGAGCCGTGTGCGCAGGCAGAGGCCCGTGGCTGCAAGAGCCATGTCTGGCCGGTGGCTCAGCTCCGTGCTGGCCTCTCTCAGGCCCCTGCTCTGCACAGCCAACCTGAGGCTGCCTTGGTGGTAGAATCATTTGATTGCTACTGGAGTCAAGCCTGACTGCTCTTGGAGTCATAGAGTAGATGAGCCACATGTGAGCATCACTCTTGAGCTCAGAGCCTCCTGACTTCCTTCCCTCCTGTCCCAGCAAAGCCCTCAGAGGCATTTGATGTGATCCAGCTGCATTTCATGGGGCAGTTCTGTGATTTCTCCCTGGTAATTTCCAGGGTTTTTCCATGTCTGAGCTCACCAGCCTCAGGTCCCCATTCTCTTGCTCACCAGTTCAACATCACTGGGTCACACATGACCTTCACTTATCCTTGTTTACACTGTTGGTGGCCCAGAGTCTCCTCACATTACTGCTCCTCCCAGCTCATGACACAGCAGGGGACAAGGGGACAGTTCCAGCTTGTCTCTTGTAGAGCTATTCCCACCTGTGCCCAGGTGATGGGGAAGCTGCTCTGTGACAGTTCCTGTTTGCCTGGGGCAGAGTCCCCCATGGGTCTGACTGCAGGTCCCGATGCTGAACCCCTGGTGCCATGTCCCGGGGCTTTCCCAGGGGATGTTCCCTGGTGTATCCCTGGGAGCTGGTTCATCTCTGCTCTGCCCACGTCTCATCTGTCTGGGTCCCTCTTGCTTGAAGTTTCTGCCCATTTTATGGCCATGCCAGCTGCTCTCTAAACTGGAAGGCACTACTCAGACCCCAGGGCGTGGGGCTCCTGCTGTGGCTTTCTCCCCTTTGACTCTTCCCTTTGCCAGGGCATGGATTAATTCTGTCTGGACTGCTGTGAACAGGCTTAGGAGTGAATTTTGTGCAGCACTGATGGTGCTCTTCTGTCATTCACTTGTTTTAATGCTCTCATTTGGAAAAAAGGAAGTTTTTATATGGGTCAGTATGAGTCTGCTGTTCCTCAGTGATCTCCAAACACAGAGTGATTGCTCTGTAATTAATTACTGCAGGATTTTAGTAGGGGACAGACACAGGAAGATTTTCCAGCTGTTGCAGAAGGTTGGATGCTTGAGCTGATATCCTGGTGGCTGCAGGGATGTTCCTCAGAGTTCCTGCCCTGCCCTGCCGTGCGTGCTCCCATGGCCACGGAGCTGCATCCACACAGCCACAGGTGCTGCTCCAGCTCCAGCAGCTCCCACCCAGCTGCTCTCAGGATGGCAGGGTGGAGGGTGTCAGCTTTGGGGGCAGTTGCAGGAGCACACTGACCTCTCAACCCACTCGAACAAGAGGATGACTGTGTTTCTGCTGTCTGATGGCTGCATCAGCTCACTGCTTCCCCTTACAGCCAGTGATGACATCCCAAAGCACCAGTACATACTGGCTCTGTACTGGTTTATGCCTGGTTGTTTGGTGTAGCTTATACTGCCTCCCAGACTGGTGCAACACAGCACCTCTGAAACGTACATGAGTCTGAGCCCGGATTTTATAGAACCACTGACAGGTTTGGGTGGAAGGGACCTCAAAGGTTACCCAGTGCCACCCCCTGCCACAGGCAGCAGCACCTTCCACTATCTCAGGTTGCTCCAAGCTCCATCCAAGCTGGTCTTTTCTGGAGAGCTGGACTGCTGCAACATCAGACTCTGGAATTGGGGTTAATCTCCAGCAAGTGTCAGCCTTGGGTGGTTCTGCACAAGCCTCCCCCTGTGTCTGTGCTCCCTGCAGTGCAGCTGCTACTAAAGGATGGGATCTTGGTTTTGGGGGCCTCTTCCCTTATCTGTAGTGGATAATGGAGTGGCTCCAGGGCCAAGCCCTGCTTGGCACTGGAGTGGTGTTTGTAGGGCTCTGGATATGTTTGCTGGGAGTTGTGGAGCTGCAGGAGGAAGGAGAATAATCTTGGTTTTTTTTGGCAGCTCCTTGCCTGTGCTTAGTGAGGTCATTGGCTGCAGGATTGTCACCTCCTGTTCCTTATTTTGCAAGGGGCCCAGAGTGACTTGGAGAAGTGTGACTGTGGTCACCAAGTGTTGCAATTGGGCAAAATATGCAAAGTATTCTGAAAATAATGCTGAAGGGATTGTAAACACTCTGATATATCTTAAAGTGGCCATTACTTAGGGAATTGGGAGGATGGATCTGTCTGGATGGCAGCTGTGAGGACTTGGCTGGTCAGGTCCAGGCGCCTAGAGCAGGGTTTTCCTATTCCTTTTTTTGCTGCTGATGAAAGAGCCTGTAGCACAAATTTGGTCTCTGCGTGGCCTGCTGGGCTCACAGCATGTGGGAGTGTGTGTTGTGGACTAACAGGGAGTTCTCATGAACTTAAATCTTATCTCAGGTTTTCTCTGTGTCCAGCTGTGAGCCCTCACATGGATCCCCAGGACAAAGTAATTTCCATGGTCTCTCCCCTCAGAAAATCATCCTGGTGTGTGCCAAGAGGTTTTGCTGGCATGTGGCTTTGCTGGGGTTGTGTTTGGGCTTCATGGTGAGAGTCACCTGCTCAAATTGCCTGGCATCATTTAAACTGAGTGGAGGCACCTGCAGCCTTCCCATGGTGGATTGAGGAAAATCAACAGCAGCAAAAGGGCTTGGACTCCTCTTGTGGCAAATGTCAGGTGAGCTTCACCCAGAAGCAGTTTTTCTCCTCCTTTAGACTTCCAGGCAGCTCAGGAGAAGGTGTCCCCACTGCTAACCTCTTGGTTTGAGCAGGGTAGCCTTTGATGTTCTGGACAAACAAAGCCTCTTCTTTCACTGCTTCTGCTCTGAGGGGAACAAAATGTGCTGTGGAGGCAAAGGGGAGCAGCTGGTCCCAAACCATGGGGTGCACTTGTGGATGCCCTGGCTCTGGAGCAGGGAGGGCTGGCAAGAGGCTGCCCCCAAAACCAGGCCTGGGGAATCCCAGAGATGGGGTCTGCCAGCTGTGGTGGCTGGAAAGGGATGGGGGACCTAGAAGAATTGTAGCCAGTGATGTGTCATTCCTGAAGTGGGATCTGACACAGGGGCTAAAGGGGCTGGTGGGCTCCCACACCATGCAGGGCTCAGGGGGTGCTGCTGGATGTTTCTGCCCTCCAAGGAAACCCCTGAACCAGGTCAGGCACTCCTCCTGATGGAGGGGAAAAAACAGGCTCTGGAGAGAAACAGCCTGTGTCCTTTTAAGGCAATCCAAAGGCTGGGACTGGAAGAATCAGGCTGAAAGGGAGGGATTTGGCACAGTCAGAAGCCCAGCCTGCGGGGCCTTTGGAAAAGAGACGTCCCAGCTGCTGTGATCACACCCCAAACACGGCTCCCAGCATCCCAGGAGGCAGCACAGCCTCTCCAGCCCCTGCTCCTCCCCTTCTCTGCCTGCCTGTCCTGCACTGAGACCCTCTAGGCATCTGGGAGCTGTGGCCAGGATAAAGTGGGGTCAGCAAGTCAGTTCTGACCCCTGTCCTGACCCCTGCCCTGGTAACCAGGCTGGGATGAGTTTCCCTTTCCCTGGCAAAATACTCCCACACAGGAAGATCTTGACTTCCCCATGGCCTGGGAGGTGCAGGGATCTTTCTGTGCCTGTGAGCCCTTCATGCTCCCCCATCTCTGTTTGATGTTTGTACAACCCCCAGTCCTGCTGGGTTTAGCACCCACCTCCCCAGCTGGGAGAGCCACTGGGACTGGAGGCCCAGGGATGGGGCTTCAGCTGCCCGAGGTGGCCCAGGATCTGCTGCAAGGGGGGGCTCCAAGGCTTCTGGTGTGCCCTGGCAGACCAAGGTCCCTTCCTCATCTCCACACAGCTGAGCTGAGGGAGGTGACGAGACCCTACACACATGGTGGACTGGCAAATCTTGTACTCTGAAAATGGGGTTTAGCTTTAGAGACCTTGTCCTGCTGCTTTAGCTCTTCAGGGGTCAGGAAGCACATGGTGACTTCTGCTGCCTGTCCCCAGATGGGAGCAGGATGGGGAATTCCAAAGGTGTTGATGGAAGGAGGCCCCTGGAGACCTCTCAAGCTGCAGCTTGTGCCTATTGACCTTGCTTGTATCACTGGCCCCTCCAAAAAGTGTTTTATTGTCTTTGTAGCAACCCCTGCTGTTTGATCCTCCTTAGCTTCCTCTTGGCCATACTCAATTAGCCTGGCTCCCTCAGAATTTCCTTGCAGGACTTTGTTCTGTGAATGTCTCAAGGTTTATGTTGACCTGGTCTTCACAAGTGTCAAGGCCCCTCTGGGCTGGAGCTCTGCTGCTCGTGTAAGCAACTCACAGTATTTTGGGGTTATCTGCAAATCTAGGGGGCACTTGATGGTGTCTCATCAGACATAGTTTAGGAATGAGAAGAAAAATAGGCTCATTTATAGCCTGCTGAGGAGCTGGATGGTGGCTTAGGCTGCTGCTCAGGTCTTTGCCCTGCACTGTCTTCTTGCTTTCAGATTCTCCAGGCTCTGTGACTCTGCCTGCAGTCCTGGAGGAGACTGAGATACCAGAGTGCAGCAGTGCCTGGGAGGGGTTGGTCAGGCAGGAGCTGATGGTGCTGTGGGACATGTGCCAGAGCCTGGGGTTTGGTGGTGTCAGGGGCCAGCTCCTGCCCTCGGGCAGCCCTGACCATCTCCTGCCCTGCAGTGGCTGAGATGGAAAAGTTGGTAAGGGAGGAGCAGCTAGGACTGTGTCCAGGGCTGTGGCAGCTGTCACTCCACCACCAAGGCTCAGTCACAGTCACCCTGACCACGGCATGGGGTGACAGGAGGGCTGTGGCCTGAGGAGGTGCCTGGGTAACTCTGTGAGTGCTCTCTCCCAGCATTGTGCTGCTTCCTCCCTTTTCCTGGCACTGACAGGAGCTGTGAGGTCCCACGGCTCCAAGACTGGGATTTCTGCTGCTCCTGGCAGACAGGACCAGTGGTCCCTGGGAGGCAGCTGGCACTGCTGGGTGCTGGGTCCCTGAGTTCTCATGATTCTTCTCGTTGCCAGCCCTGCAGTCTGTGCCCCCTGCAAACACTGTGGGTGCTCTCTGCATGTGGGGATGTGGGAAAGTGCTGGAGCTCCAGGGCCTGCTCCAGCTGCCCCTTCCCAGCCCCACAGAGCCCTGCCCTGTTCCTTACTGTGTTTTCCCCTGCAGGATGCCAAACTGGGGAGGAGGGAAGAAGTGTGGGGTGTGCCAGAAGGCCGTGTACTTCGCTGAGGAGGTGCAGTGTGAAGGCAACAGCTTCCACAAGTCCTGCTTCTTGTGCAGTGAGTACCACCCCTTCCCTGACCCCCTCTCTGCTTCCTGGGCAAGGGCTCCTCAGGATCTCTCCAAACCCCCCAGCGTGGCAGGAGCACAGATCATCCCAGGGCACGTGGGCTGTCCAAGCTGTCGGGGCTGACCTCAGCCAGCACCCACACAAAGACTTAGTCTGCCCCTACTCCAGCAAAAGGCCAGGCTGGGTTCTCTGGTCTGTGTCCAGATGTTAAGGACTGGAGCATGAGACAGGGCCTCTCCCAGCAGTGGTGGCAGGAGGTGGCACATCCCGTGCAATGCTCGGAGGTGGGGCTTAGCCTCCACCTTAGGTTTAGCCTTCTGAGTGGCTTTGCCACACTAAAAGGTGGTTGAGCCTGGGGAACTGGCATGGAGTCTCCTCCTGTTGTGGTCCTGTCCTGGCCCTTGTGCTGATGGAAAACCTCCTGAGAAGTGCTGAAGCATCACCCCCAGCCTGTCTGCAGATCCACTATCACTGAGGGTGTCTCTAGTGTATGTTTGGACCCAAGTGTCACCTCCAGGGAGGGGCAGCAGAACAGGATCTGGCTGCAAGGGATCCAGTGCCGAGCTCCCTTCCTCTGCCCCCTCTGCAGGATCCTACAAATAGTGCTGGGATCCTGCTGCAAGTCTCCAGACACTCTTCCCTGCCTTTGGGGATCCCAGGGCTGGTGGTGTTGCAGTGCTGAGAGCAGCTCCTCAAACCTGGGGCATCCAGAGGGGCTGCAAGATGTTTGATTCAAAAGATGAGCAGTGTCCTCAGCCTGTGTGGTACCAGATTGCTGTCCTCTGTCCCTGGAGACTGTCACATATCAGAACCGGTGATTCTCCTGTGCCTACAGGAGATGGGGCATGGAGCACCCTGGTCTAGTGGAAGGTGTCCCTGCCCATGGCAGAGGGTAGGACAGGATGAGTTTTAAGGTCCCTTCCCACCCAAGCCTCTCTGGAATTCTGTGGACAGGAGCACACACGTTGCCTGTGTCTGCTGATGGCTCCTCGAGACGTTGCATCTGCCACAGAGCAGCAGAAGTGCATCTCCAGAGGGGCCTTGCAGCAGGGCCCCACTGAGGTTTAATGTTTCCTCAGCTGGTCCCAGTGCCCTGGTCCCAGTCCCACCATCCCATCACAGCAGGGAGCACAGCTGGGATCTTTTCCATAGGGGTAGCAAGCAGAGGTGGGATCTGGAAACAAGGCACACTCTGGAACTGATCTCTTCCAGCAGGGAAACTCCAGTCCCCTCATGGGATGATCTCTGCAATGCCCCTGCGTCCCCCCAGCCTGGCTCTGGTGCCTGGGGCTCAGCGTGTACAGCTGGCTCCAGATGGGACAGGGGGGAGGGAGGCTTCTGCTGTGTCTGTGCTCCCTGCAGGGGGACCAGCACGGCTGGGAGATCCCATTTGTGGGAATTTCCAGGCTGCAAACTTGCTTTGGCTGGTGGGGCTCAGCAGGGGAGTTGTTGAGGCGTTTCCTGGGCAGGACAAGGATAACTGGCTGGGTTTGTATGGCAGCTGCTCTGCAGAAGGAAATCCTGTTTGGTTTTTGGCCTCAGATAAGGAGGGTGGGGAATGTTGCCCTCACCCCTTGTGCACACAGCTGGTTTGCCGGGGAAAGCTGCTGCCGTGGGATGCTGGCACCCAGAGAGCAGGGCAGGCCTCCAGAAGCCATGAAATGAGGCTAAAAGCATTTCTTCCAGGTGGGAATACACAGCCAGAGTGGGGAAGAAAGTCCCCCGTGTGTGTTCATGGAAGCAAGTGCCCAGGCAGTGGCCCTGGGCTCAGGGCTGCTGTCCCTGTGCTTTGCAGCCGTTTGTTATGCCACTCCACATGTACCCAGCAGCTCTGCCTGTCCTGGCTGTGGCTCGTGTGCCAGCCCACCCTGCTGCCCACTGTTCCCAGTCCGTGCCACAGGCTGTGGGTGGTGCTCCTGAGCTCCTGCATTCCCAGCCTGTTCCCCCAGTGCTGCATTTGGGCCCCATCAAGGAACTTGAAACCATTATCTTTAGGAGGGAATAACAAATACTTCAACCAGATCTGCCAAAAACATCATCTAAAAGGAGCCAAGCCTACCACAGTGCATTAGAGCTCAGGGAGCAACTTGCTGATTGACTCCTGGCCGTGATCCAGCTGCCTGGGTAGTGCAGCAGAAATGAGCTGGAATGAGCCCCATGGCCTTGGAAAGCAGAGGCAGCTCTTGTCTAATTGTTTTGCAGAGCAGCTCAGCTGCTCTTAGAAAAACAAAGGGTCCTTAACTCCTGAGTGCAGTGCACTGGAATTTCTGCAATGCACAAACCCGGGGGCTGGGTAAAAAAATTTTCTGTTGCCTCTCAAAACTCTGTGAGTACAGATGAGGGACTGTGAAAGGTTGGGCTGGAGCTCCAAATCCATCCAGATCCCACTGAGACCATTCACTGCTACCCCGGGACAAAGCTCAAGACAAAACCCTTTGAAATGCCAATGAAAGTGCCCAAATTCCTTCCTGATGGTCTGGCTGAGCAGTGTCACTCCAGGGCAATGCAGAGACCCCAGCAGCAGCCCAGGAGCTTGGCAGCTTTGGAACCAGTTACCTGCTCTGGTCTCTCCCAGCTGGGATCTGTTCTCCATCCCCAGCTCCTGCTGTGGTGGGAGCATGCAGCCAGGAGAGAACTCTGCCAGAGCCTCCTTAGATGGCAGGAGATGCTTCCCTTTCCTCCTTCTTGTCCCAGCAGAGGCACACAGGGTTCTTCTGGCTGTATTTAGTCATGGAAGCGCTGCCTTCTGCCCCTGCTCAGTTTGTGCTGCTCCGAGGGGGAGAACTCTGCTCTGTTTGCATTCCTGTGATACTGGGAAAGGCCAAGAAACTGCTCTGCTGGCCAAGAAGCTGCTGGAAGCCTCGACATTTAAGGCGTGGAAAGTAGGATGGGGAAGCTGTGGCAGCTGCAGCCGGATCTGTTTGGGGCTGGCTGCCAGCGCTGCAGGCTCTGCCCTGGGAGTGGGATCCTGCACTGGGCATCACCTGGAGTCTGGGTGCTGGTGGCCTCCTGCTGGCTGGGCACAGTGTCTCAGGAAGGGCTGGGAAGGAATGGGGCAGCTGTGAGCAGAGCTGGGACAAGAGCTGGTACTCCCAGCTTTTAAAAAAAAAGCTGTAAAAAGCCAGAATGGCTTTTTACACAGGCAGATAATGACTGGGCACAGGGGGATGTTTTAAAACTGAAAGAGGAGCAATCTAGATTAGATATAAGGGAGAAAGTTAGATTAGATAGAAGGAAGTAATTCCCACTCAGAGGGTGGTGGGGCATTGCTTCCCAGAGAAGCTGTGGCTGCTCTGTCCTTGGAAGTGTTCAATACCAGGTTGGATAGGGCTTGGAGCAATCTAGGATAGTGGAGAGTATCCACGGCAGAGGGTTGGAATCAGATAATCCAAATGGAAGGTCTCTTCCAACCCAAACCAGTCTGTGATTCTATGGAAACCTAAAAATCAAGAGGAGGCCTGAGCCCAGCACCAAGCTCAAGCTCTGGGTGGGCTCAACAGGGCCCCTGAGCCTGGCTGCCATCTCCTCCTGCCCCATCTTACATCTCACATTCACCCCCAGGGCTCAAACACCCGGCTGAGTTACTGTTCCTCACCTGAGACCCCCATGCACACCCCCAAACCCAGGGCTGAGGTGTCAGGTGAGCCTTTGAGCTCTGGAGAGGTGACTGTGCCTAATGTGTGAAGCCCTTGCAGTGCCTTGGGTGTGGTGATGGCCACAGGGCTGCTCTTGGGTGGCTCTTGGTCTATCCAAACACCAGGAAAACCACATTTGCTCACATTTCTTTGCTCTGAGTGCTTCCTGCTGTGGATTTGCAGTGGACAAGGCGTGGGGCCAGGACATCCATCCCCAGGCCTGAGAATCCTGCAGTGATTTGTAGGGAAAATTTCACCCCCGTGGTTTAAGTGCAGCTGCAGGAGAGCAGCACCCAGGGGGTTAAGAGAGCTTTCCTTCCCTTGGTATCACCCTGTTGGCTTTGGTGGTTGCTTCCTTTTAAAGCCAGACACTGCTCTTGTTGTGATCCTTATCTGCCCCGTTTGCATGTGCTCCCTGCAGTGGATCCAGGCTTTCCCTGCTCCATGAAAGCTGAGCTCTGCTGTCCCTATGAGGGCTTGTTTTCCCCAGCTAATTAGTGAGCTCTGGAGGAGCAGGCTGATGCCACACCCTCCCCTCTGTTCTAGTGGTCTGTAAGAAGAATTTGGACAGCACCACTGTGGCCGTGCATGGTGAGGAGATCTACTGCAAGTCCTGCTATGGGAAGAAGTACGGCCCCAAGGGCTACGGCTACGGGCAGGGAGCAGGGACCCTGAGCACGGACAAGGGCGAGTCCCTGGGAATCAAATATGAAGAGTGAGTCTGAGCCTTGTTTTTGACACTGGGGCTGTGGGCACCTTCTCCCCACACCTGTCCTGTGGTGCTTGGCTGTGCAGCCTGTCCTGAGCTCCCAGCAGTGTCCATGGGCTGCCTGGCCCCTCTGCCCCTCCAGGGAATCCCACTGAACCGTGTTTGGGGGGTGGGATGGGATGGGACACATCCCCATTGCCTGAGCTCCCCACCCCCTCCCAGCACACAGCCCCCAGGCTGAACTTTCCATGGGGCTCATTGTTCCTGAAGTTCACTTATAAACTGCACTAGGATTTGGGATCCCATAGTTCTTCCCTGCTGCACCTTGCATCCCTGATCGTGAGCTCCCTGCCACCCACAGGGGCCAGCCCCACCGACCCCCCAACCCCAATGCAGCCAGGATGGCCCAGAAGGTGGGAGGAACTGACGGGTGCCCCCGCTGTGGCCAGGCCGTGTACGCGGCCGAGAAGGTCATCGGAGCTGGGAAGGTAAGAGGAGATGGTGGGCACGGGGCACAGAGATGCTGGGCACAGGGTGCTGCATGGCAGGGACACCTCAGAGAGGGTCTGGACCTGCCCTCAGCCAGGGCTGGGCTTGGGTCCAATGGCCACGTTCACCTGGAAGCCTGGCACCAAAAGGCTTTTTTTTTTTTGGCGTGTCTGGAAGCCAGGTTGTCCAGGCTGCAGTGCTCTCACAGACTTGTAGAGGGGGGGAGAAATACATTTTATATTAAATATTTATGGCCCTGCTCAGCAGACGCCACAGTGGACATCCTGCTGTGGACGTGCCGTGGCCAGTGTCACTGTTAACTGAAAAGTGCCTCTTTCTCCCCTCTGTGCAGGGGTGCTGTGGCCAGGATTTGGGGCAGGCAATGAATTCCAGTGGTCAGCATTGTCCACAGGTCGGGCAGGGTGCTGGAGCTGTGGGATGGGTTTGGTGAACGTTCCTGGGGCTGTTCTGGTGGTGGCTGGATCAGCTCAGGGTTTGCTGTGAAGGTCACTGTCACAGCCCTGGCACTCCCTGTGCCAAGGTCATCCCTTCACCAGGGTTCTTTGCACCCTGAGCTGTGACCTGGTCCCAGTCCAGCTCCTCTGCAGCTCCTCTGCAAGGCCTGGGGACCCCTTCTGCCCTGCCAGCCCTGGGACCCCAGATGAGGTCCCTGCCTGGAGCTGCCCTCCCCACAAGGTCAGGCACATGCAGAGCTTGTCAGGGACACCAGGCCAGACTGCTTGGCTTTGTGCCATGGGGACAGGGCGGCCGTGCTGGGACAGCCTCACCAGTGAAACGGTGTCACTCCCTGACCTGGCTGGGCTCTGTCCTCCTGGGGCTCTGTGCTTGTCCTGTGTCCCCAGAACAAGGAGAGGGCTCAACAGAAAGGGCCCCTTGGCATCATCACCCCCCAGCTGTCTTGTGATGGACATGTTGAGGGTCAGCCCAGGGTCAGAAGCTGAATTTACCCTTAAAACCATGATCTGGGCTTACTGGTCAGCTTGTGGCCCCGATGTTTACAGAGAACCAAAGCTGGTGAAGCAATTACATTAAAGTAGACCCAGAGAGGATTCCAGAGCATGTATTTCATGTGCTAATGTTTGCTGGATGACTCCATCCAATACCTCCTCCTCCTGCCCATGAATTTCACATTTTCTTCCAAAAAAGGTTTCATGTTTTCCCAAGTGTTTGTTTAAATTCCTCGGTGAGCAGCTCTGGCTACTTAAGGTCTGCCTGAAGGCTGTGAGCTCATTTATCTCCAGGGGACTGCTGGAACCATGGGGGGTTATTTTTAAACACTGTCTGCTTTTGGCATTTTTCCTCTCTGTTTGCTGCCTTCCTTTGAGCCGTGGTTGTGTGGGCAGTTGTCCATCCCTGCTGCCACCCCAGCTGTGGGTCTCAGCTGGATGATGGGGAGGATTTATCTCACTGGTTAAGAGAGGGCAGTCCCCAAAGAGGGGGGGATTGCTCCTTACAAATTACCGTAGAAATTACTGCACAAATGACTTCTTAGAGTGTCGGCAAAAGGTCTCCAAAACCAGATCAGCACAGGAGCAGTGCCCACACCTGGTGTTTCCTCTCTGTGTTTTCCCTGTGGAGCTGGGAGTGCTTTCCAGGGAAAAGCCTTTATCCCATTCAGAGCTCTTTGCCTGCCCCTTTGGATCAGAAGCAGAGCAGGGGGCCTGGTTGGTACCAGAGCCTGGCTGTCCTGTCCCTGGGGCGTGACCAGGCTCTGCTCCTGTCCCACAGTCCTGGCACAAGTCCTGCTTCCGCTGTGCCAAGTGTGGCAAAAGCTTGGAGTCCACCACCCTGGCAGACAAAGACGGGGAGATCTACTGCAAAGGTGAGCCCCACCTTCCCTGCTGGCTTGTCCTGGGCTCTGAGGGGAGGGGGTGAAAGGACCCAGGGGGGTTGGAGGTTGGGGAAGGGGTGGCTCAGCAGCTGCTTTCAGGGACAGACTGTGCCAGCCACAGAGCTGGAGAATTTCCTGCTGAGCCAGGGCCTCTGTTTGCCCAACAAATCTGGCAAACCTTATCCTGTCCAGGCAGGGTGTGCCCCTTGGGGAGGACCTGCTCCTGTGCCAGCCTCACCTGTGTCTCCCTTCTGTTCTCTGCAGGTTGTTACGCCAAGAACTTCGGTCCCAAAGGCTTTGGCTTCGGGCAGGGCGCCGGGGCACTGATCCACTCACAGTGAGCCCCAGGGCTGAGCCCTGTGCTGCCCGCCCGCCCCACGCCGCAGTGAGTGCCCCACTGTCACCCCCAGCCACCACTGCTTTGCAGCACCAGCCCCTCCTGCCCTGCCCCGACGCTCCCCAGAGCCGAGGGGGTCTCAGCATTGTCCCTGTGGGGTCCTGCTGGGGCAGGTGGCACAGGGGGGCCACTCCCTCCCACTGCAGAGAGGCCCTGGTGCCCAAGTCCTGCTCCGCGTTGCCCGTCCCGCCGGCCGCGCGCTCAGCCGTGACACCGAGCAAGCAATAAAACACCAGAGACATCAGAGCTCACCCGGCCTGGCCCTGCCACTGACTTGCTGTCCGGGGCTGGGGACGGGCACTGGGTGCCCAGAGCTGGGGAGGTGTTTGCAGTCCTGGCTTCAAATTAAAGCCCAAAGGCAGGAATGTGTCGGTGCAGTTTGACACGGCCCAGCTGAGGCCAGCTGAGCTCTGCAGCTCGGCTGGGATGGGCTCCCCCTCTGCTCCCACCAAGAATCAGCATGGAATGGTTTGGATTGGAGGAGACCTTAAAGCTCATCTTGTTCCACCTTCCACTAGCCCAGGTTGCTCCAAGCCCTGTCGTTGAAGACTTCCAGGAATGGGGATAGCTGTTCCAAAAGCAGAGGTTGATGTGGGAGGCTAGGGACAGCCCTTCTGGGGTGTGCTCACGCTCTCAAAACTCCTATCTGCTTTTAGGTGGCACCTCTCCAAGCAGGCATGCCCAGCAGTGCCAAGTAATTAACAGCTTTTCACCTACTCCCTGCTTTTTTAGCAGCTTGTGGATCATTAAGGCTCCAGTTTGGCAGCTACCCAGGTTTAATTGGTTTCCATCTAAACTCTTCACTCCCTTTTTGTGATTCTCCTGTTGGACTGGTGGGACAGAGTCAGATCAGCCTCTCTGCAGCTTAGGGACTCCACAGGCAATTGAGTTCTGGGATTTTTAAAGTTACAAACAGTGTGGTTGAGCAAATGAGATGGGGAGTGTTCTGAGAAGCACAACAGAGGCAGAAATCCCTTTTTGGGGCAGGGCTTGGGCTTCTTTATCAACCTAAGTGCTTTCTCCTGTTCATCACACCCTCGGTTTTACGTGGTGTTTATGAAGCAGAGATGGGCAGTTAAGTCTTTAGCATCTCCAAAAACTTCCCCCCTCTGGATTCTAGCAGGACCCACTGCTCTGGGCTGTGTGGTGGCTGGGATGAGGGGTCTGGTGGCACTTGGTGTGGGGGGCAGACAGCCCAGGCTCGGGTAGGGCTGGGGGGTGCAGCACAGAGGGCTCAGGTACCACCCTGGTGCGGAGACCCAAACCTGCCTCTCTCGCTTGTCAGAGCCCCTGCTGCTCCCTCACGGAGGGGCGGGGGCGGGGGGGGGAAGCATGTTCTGGAAGCTCCTGCAGAGATGGGGGGATCAGGAAGCTGCTGCAGAGGTGTGAGGTGGGGCTGCTGCAGGGAATGGAGGGGTCAGGAAGCCACTGCCTTCTCTGTGAGCATGCAGGGGATGCTGTGCTGCTGCTGTGACATCTCAGCTGGATGTGCCCAGATGGGATGGTGCCCAGGCAGTGCTGGTTGGTCAATAAAGCTACAATGAATCTTTATTTAGTCCCTTCCTCATGCAGCTGTAGAGGTTCTGTCAGAGAGAGGGGAGAAGCATGAGCCCCTCTGCTCTGGAGCCAGGCTGGGGAAGCTGGGGATGTCACCTGGAGAAATCTCCAGGGAGAACTCAGAGCCCCTTCCAGTGCCCAGAGGGGCTCCAGGACAGCTGGAGAGGGACTTTGGACAAGGGCCTGGAGGGACAGGACAAGGGGAATGGCTTCCCACTGCCAGAGGGCAGGGTTAGATGGGATAGTGGGAAGGAATTCGTGGCTGTGAGGGTGGTGATGCCCTGGCACAGGGTGCCCAGAGAAGTTGTGGCTGCCCCTGGATCCCTGGAAGTGTCCAAGGCCAGGCTGGACAGGGCTTGGAGCAAGCTGGCCTATATAGTAGAAGGTGTCCCTGCCTGTGGCAGAGGGTGGAACAGGATGGTTCTTAACCTTTCAACCCAAACCAGTTGGTGGTTCTATGAGACAGTGACATTTCACATGTGATGGACCCCAGAGAGGCCAGTTCTACTGGAGGCCTGGTCAAAGCCAGGAGAAAATGCTGAATTTGGTTTTGGAGGGCCATGGAAAGATATAGATTAGAAGCAGAAGTCTTAACTGCAACCTCCTGCTTAAGGCAGGGTTCCAAAGGTGAGGTTGATCAGAGCATCTGGTGTCCACTCAGGTACGGGAACCCTCTGAGGATGGAGGTCCCACCACTGTGGATCTTGTCACAGCATTGTGCCACACAACCCTTGAAAGGGTTGTTTCACCACTGAAAGGATGGTTGGGCCCTGGCACAGCTGCCCAGGGCAGTGGTGGAGTCACCATCCCTGGGGGTGTTCAAAAGACCTGTGGATGTGGCACATGGGGACGTGGGTTAGTGGTGAACCTGGCAGTGCTGGGGGAGTGGTTGGAATGGATGATCTTGTGACCTGGGAGGGCTTTTCCAACATTAATGATTCCGTGAATCCCTGATTTTCCTGTTGTGCCCCTGTGCCTGGTGTCTGGTGTCCTTTTGCCAGGCAGAGCTGTGTCTCCCTTCTCCACAACCCTTCCATAGACAGTGGAAAACTGAAGTTCAGCCTCCCCAGGTCCTCTTTTCTCCTGCCTAGTGGGTCTCTGCTGAGCTCCCAGCCCCAAAGGTCCTGGGTAAGCCATGTCCCATGACAGGGACCATGCTCTAAGGGTTTGCCCTGGGTGCCACACACCTGCTGACCCTGCACTGGTCACTCAGAGTGGCTTAGGGAGTGACAAAGACCACCATGGGGACACCAGGATGGGATCACGGGGGCTGCACATCCTGACAGAGGCATGAGGGGGCTGGAGGAAGTGGTGGGACATGGCCCAGGAGAAGCAGGGTGGGACTAGAGGTGCTTTTTGGGTATCTCCTGCCCGAGCTGCAGTGGGACAGCTCCGACCATCTGCTACCCTCTGCTGATCAGCGAGCACGGCAGAGCCCAGCCGGACGTGTCTGCTCACCTGTGCCCAGGTGTGGTCCAGCTCCCCCTCGAGGCAGCAGAGCCGCGCTGTGCCCGGCAGCTCCCACCCTTCGGGGGCTGCAGGGAAAGGGGCTGTGGCACCCAAACCTGCCCTGAAGGGACAAACCAGGGATTGGCTTGTGGCCAAGCCCCCTGGAGCCTGGAGGCGATGGCACCACTCGAGGGGTCAGACTGGAACCTCCAAGCCCCATGGCCGGCGGGGCTGTGGGAGGGGATATCACCCTGTGACCCAGCTCTGTGGGGATGTCCCTCGGGGCAGGGCTGAGCCGTGACCTGCCCTGAGGGTCCCGTGTGGATGGGATGAGCCGTGGGCAGCCCATGGAGCAGAGCCCTTGGCTCACGCACAGCCTGGCACAGCGAGTCCTGCAGGGTTTGCTGCAGGGCAGGAGGAGCCATGTCCCCCCGGGCAGCTGGCAGGGTGAGACCCCTGCCTGCTGTGTCTGGGAACGGACAGCTGGGGAGACGGGAGCGGAGAAGGACGTTGTCGAAACTCCATCACACACAGGGTTGCGGGACCATCGCCTTGCCTGGAGAAGCAGTGACTGCAGTGAGCAGAGGGGCAGGGGGCTCGGGCAGGGGCTGGCAGCCCTTGGCTCTCCCCCGGGCTGTGAGGATGGAGCTGGAGCTGGCTGGTGAGCCAGAACTGCCCACGGACATCCCAGCTTACCAGAACAGTGACAGTCCCAAAACTACTTCCCCCGAGCTCCCAGGGCTCGGCATCCCTGGAGCTGAGCGTTACCCGTGAGTGGGAAAACAGCCTTGGCAGGGGAACCCACACTGCTCTGCTCCTTCCGAAGCGCTGGGGTGCTCAGGGTGACCTCCGGGGCCGCCTGACGTCAGGAGCCCGGGTCTCCTGGGACACCCGGGATCTCTGCCAGCGTGGCGAGGTTGGCCCCAGGGAGCACGAACCAG
>VXBC01000964.1:95674-121467 GCA_013399945.1 Ploceus nigricollis | reverse complement strand
CTGGCCTTGGACACTCCCAGGGATGGGGCAGCCACAGCTGCTCTGGGCACCCTGTGCCAGGTTCTCACAGCCAAGAATCTCTTCCCAATAGCCCATCTAACCCTTCCCTCTGGCAGTGAGAAGCCGTTCCCCTTGTCCTGTCCCTCCATCCCTTGTCCCAGAGCTCCTCTCCTGCTCTCCTGGAGCCCCTTTAGGCACTGGAAGGGGCTTTCAGGTCTCCCTGGATCCTTCTTTTCTCCAGACTGGACACCCCCAGCCCTCTCAGCCGGGTTCCAGAGCAGAGTTGTTGCCCTTTGCTCTGGCGCTCACCAGATGGGTTTTGGCTCTCCCGTCCCTGCCGTTGCCCACGGGAGCTGCAGGACAGGACTCCCTGAGCCGGCAGTGGGGGAGCCCCCGAGGCACCCCCATTTCTCCGGAGATTTCCAGCCTCCATCCCTTGCCCCGAGCTGGGGCGGGCGACGCAGCCGGCGGGGGAACAGCTCGGAGCTTGGGAAAAGCCCCGAGGAGCCGAGCCCGAGCCCTGCGGGGCCGGCTGGCGGCACGCTGCAGCTTGCCCGAGATGCGGGCAGGTTTTCCCGGAGCCCGTCCCGTGTTCCAGCGGCGATGGAGGCTGCGGAGCCCCTTCCCTCCGCCGACAGCGCGGGGCAGCACCGCACCTCGGCATCGCTCCCTCACTGCCTTCTGCCTCTGGCTGCATTTGGGATTTGCACCTTTGTTTCAGCCGCTTTCCCTCTCTTTGGCAGGGAACAGCACACGCCGCGATGCCGGAGCCGTGAGTAGCTGCGGTCCCCTCGGATCCCATAAAGCCTCGCCCGGCTGCGCTTGTCCCTTTGGGAAGGATCAGCTGGGAGACCCTGCCCTGCCCCAGACCTCTGTGCCATTCCCCTTGCAAAAACTGTCTTTAAATGCAAATTGTTTGCCCTCTCAATGTCCCAGTTCAAACCTCGGGGCTTTCCCAGATCCCAAAATGCAGATTTGAGGGGGGGCAGCACCTCTGGATTTGCCGTGAGGCTCTCTGTAGCACATTGCACAAATAGAACACATTCCCTGCTGGGCAGAGAAGGGAGGAACTCCCTGTAAAGCTTTCCTGGAGCAATGACCTGGGGATGTCCCAACCCTGTGAACTGAGCAGGATCCAAGCATCCCGACTCAGCTGAAGTGGTAGTGGGGGAATGAGGGTGTCTGAACCACAGGGACTGAGCTGGGACTGGCACGATGGGCACAGTGCCAGCTCACCTGTCACACCTGAGTGACATTTTGGCTTTCTTAGCTGTGGCCCTGAGCTCCCACTGCATTTCCAGAGGGCACCATCACCTCAGACCCGGCTCACGTGCTGGTGGCAGCTGTGAGATACAGAACTAAGGAACCAACTGCAACCACACGAGATGCATTCCTTGACTGTCCCCTCTTTTTTACTCTCATTCCTTGATGCCCTGTTCTCTTATCTTGTTTTTTCCGCTCCTCCCTGGCTGCGCCCCGGCCTGCAGGGAGGTAAGTGCCTTTCCCTTTGGGAGAGACCTCGGTGCTGCTCTGTGTTTGTGGCGCGTTTGTTTTCAAAGGGTGTTTTCCTNTGGGATTATTTCTTTTAAGGATTTCCATGATCCAGTGGTTCAATAAGCTTTATTAGCTTTTCACAGCTGGGACAGTGCAAATAGTGCAGAATTAGCTTGCCCAGATCCTCTCGTCCCCATCAGGGAGCGAAGTCTCCCATGGATGCTCCAGATCCAGCTGGAGTCCAAAAGTCCTGGCACTGGGGATTGCTGGGGATGTCTCGCTGGTACAGCCAAGTCCCTGCAGTTGTTTGGGAAGCCAATTTAGGACCATTTGGCCCGAAAATGTGACTGACCTTGGTAGAGGTCATGAGCTCGAGGTGTGGTGTGGATCCCACCCCAAGGAATGCCGGGCTCTGCTCCAGCAGGGGACAATGGAAACACTGAGAGGCTGCTCCCAGCCCTCTCAGCTCCAGGGAAAGAAAGGCTCCTGTGCCATCCCCAAAATAAACTTGGGGGCAGCAGTTTATGGACCCAGCCCGCTCAAGGCACCAGTGCTGCCTAGTGTCCTCTGGGATGTTTGTCACAGCACCAAAAACCTCTACAAAGGCAGGAAACAGAATCTGTATGATGTGGTTTGAGGACAAAGAAATTCCTGTTCTTGGGGTTTTTCCTTGTAAATCCAGGGATCTGGACTGGGGGACTCTGGGGAAGATGATTCCTGCTGGCATTTTATTACATTCCCCCCCCCATCCCCCAGACTTCATTTATTCAGGACATTTCTCTGGCTGAGCTGTGGGGGCATGGGGAGGGAACAGGGACAAGGGGACAGAGCCAGGAAGTGCCCTGAGATTTGCTTGGCACATGCTCCACACAAACCTGTGAGCAGCTGTTTGAGACCAGCTTTTCATTTCCCCCAGCATGAATCCTTGGGGTCTAAAACAGTTTCCAAATATCGGGGGATGCAAAAGGATCAAGGCAAAAAATCCAAGCTTGTCCAGTTCACTCCCAAGGAAAAGGACTAAACCCACACCTGTAAAATGCTGTTTAAGGAAAAAAAATTAAAAAGGATTGCTATTTCCCCCCACATTTTTCTGCTGCTTGGGCTCACAGGGTGCCCCAGCTGCTCAGCACAGGAAGGGACAGTGGGGTCAGAGCAGGGCCAGGGGAGCAGTGTGGGCTGGAGCAGCTGCCTGGGCTTGGGGTCACCAGGCAAATGTAAAATAGGAAACCCTGGGTGTTTCACCTGGAATGTGACTGCTGAAGGAACCTGTTCATCTGTGGGGTCTTAGAGAATCCCAGAATGGTTTGGGTTGGGAGGGACCTTAAAGCCCATCCAGTCCCACCCCTGCCATGGCAGGGAGCCCTTCCACTAGCCCANGGCAGTGGGGGAGCCCCCGAGGCACCCCCATTTCTCCGGAGATTTCCAGCCTCCATCCCTTGCCCCGAGCTGGGGCGGGCGACGCAGCCGGCGGGGGAACAGCTCGGAGCTTGGGAAAAGCCCCGAGGAGCCGAGCCCGAGCCCTGCGGGGCCGGCTGGCGGCACGCTGCAGCTTGCCCGAGATGCGGGCAGGTTTTCCCGGAGCCCGTCCCGTGTTCCAGCGGCGATGGAGGCTGCGGAGCCCCTTCCCTCCGCCGACAGCGCGGGGCAGCACCGCACCTCGGCATCGCTCCCTCACTGCCTTCTGCCTCTGGCTGCATTTGGGATTTGCACCTTTGTTTCAGCCGCTTTCCCTCTCTTTGGCAGGGAACAGCACACGCCGCGATGCCGGAGCCGTGAGTAGCTGCGGTCCCCTCGGATCCCATAAAGCCTCGCCCGGCTGCGCTTGTCCCTTTGGGAAGGATCAGCTGGGAGACCCTGCCCTGCCCCAGACCTCTGTGCCATTCCCCTTGCAAAAACTGTCTTTAAATGCAAATTGTTTGCCCTCTCAATGTCCCAGTTCAAACCTCGGGGCTTTCCCAGATCCCAAAATGCAGATTTGAGGGGGGGCAGCACCTCTGGATTTGCCGTGAGGCTCTCTGTAGCACATTGCACAAATAGAACACATTCCCTGCTGGGCAGAGAAGGGAGGAACTCCCTGTAAAGCTTTCCTGGAGCAATGACCTGGGGATGTCCCAACCCTGTGAACTGAGCAGGATCCAAGCATCCCGACTCAGCTGAAGTGGTAGTGGGGGAATGAGGGTGTCTGAACCACAGGGACTGAGCTGGGACTGGCACGATGGGCACAGTGCCAGCTCACCTGTCACACCTGAGTGACATTTTGGCTTTCTTAGCTGTGGCCCTGAGCTCCCACTGCATTTCCAGAGGGCACCATCACCTCAGACCCGGCTCACGTGCTGGTGGCAGCTGTGAGATACAGAACTAAGGAACCAACTGCAAGCACACGAGATGCATTCCTTGACTGTCCCCTCTTTTTTACTCTCATTCCTTGATGCCCTGTTCTCTTATCTTGTTTTTTCCGCTCCTCCCTGGCTGCGCCCCGGCCTGCAGGGAGGTAAGTGCCTTTCCCTTTGGGAGAGACCTCGGTGCTGCTCTGTGTTTGTGGCGCGTTTGTTTTCAAAGGGTGTTTTCCTTCCCTCCCCTTTCCCCTAGAGAAAATCCAAGATCACAGCTTCACGCAAACTCTTGTTGAAGGTGAGTCCCGAGGGCTGGAAACTCCCTGGGGTTTGTCTTGCTGGGGGAAAGGAGCCGGGTTGCAGCACGTGGTCGGTGGGACAGGGATGAGGAAAGCTCAAGGATGGGCTGTGGGGAGCAGCTCCCACCCCACCTTTCTCCTCTCACTCATGTGGGATTTGTGGTCCAAACAAACCTCCCCTTCACTGAGGTGGGGAGAGACCCCCACACCTTCAGCTCTGAAGCCTCAGCCTGTTTGTGCTGCAGCACAAGCCTGGGAGCTCCCCGGGCTCTGGCTTGGGATAAACATTCCCTGCCCCAGCAGGAGCAGGGCCCCGCAGCCCCGTGCCCGCCCCGCCTGCCCCACCCAGCTGTGGGGAGACTTTGATGTGTGTTTGGGGACAGCAGGGAGGGGGTGGCACACGAGACTGTCCCATCCTAGAGACGGTTTGTGAGTGGCTCAGGGGAAACAGGGGCCTGTTCTATTCCCCCTTCTGCCATTTCCTTGTGCTCACAGAGTTTGATGCTGGCCAAAGCCAAGGAGGAGTGGGACCAGGAGATTGTGGACAAGCAGGCAGAGAAGGAGAGGTACCTGTCTGAGCGGGTCACTCCACTGCACACCAGCGGGCTCTCCTTGAGCCAGCTCCAGGTATTCCTCAGGCCAAGGGTGGAGTGAGCTCCTTGGGAGCATGAGGGGCCTCGCTCACCGCTCTCCTGTTTTCTTGGCCCCCAGGACCTGTGCAGGGAGCTGCACGAGAAGGTGGAAATTGTGGATGAGGAGAGATATGACATTGAAGCCAAATGCAACCATAACACCCGGGAGGTAGGAGGGAGGACGGGCTGGTTCCTTCTGGAAACTCCCTCCCAGTGGCAGCTCTGGCCTGAATGGGGATGTGTCATGGACCAGGCTGAGCTGGGATGTGGGACAGGTGCCAAGGTTTTCTCAGGGCTGGTGTTTGCTCTGCAAGGCACCACTCAGAGTTCATCCCTGCCCAAGGGAATCCCAACTGTCCTCAGGGTCCACGGAGAGGTTTCTCACTCTCCTGGTCACCCCTGTGGGTCTGAGAGCTTCTCGTGGTACAGCTGCCACCTGAGCAGGCTGGGCCCAGCCCATGGCCCAGCTCTGAGCCTGGGTGGGCAGAGCCTTGGTAGGGGTGGTCCTGCAGGAGAGGCGCAGATCCCTCTGGGGCTCCGTGCTGGCAGAGCCTACTGCTTCCCACAGGGGCTCTTTGTGCAAGGCAGCCAAGCAGTGACCTCCCACTCCTGCTCCTCCCCTGCCCCTGCAGATTAAAGACCTGAAAATCAAAGTTCTTGATCTCCGAGGGAAGTTCAAGCGCCCTCCCCTGCGCCGGGTTCGTGTCTCGGCCGATGCCATGCTCAGGGCTCTGCTGGGCTCCAAGCACAAGGTGTCCATGGATCTCAGGGCCAACCTGAAGTCTGTCAAGAAGGAGGACACGGAGAAGGTGGGTGACTCCTCTGGAGGCTGGAGATGGACACACTTCTTAGGGGTGCCCTTGCCCTTCTCCAGGGCACCCTGTGTTCACCCCTTGTCAGCCTTGGAAAGAGCCTTGTGAGGCCATTCCCATTGTGGGATCTTGTGGGACCATGTAGGACCAGTCTGACTGGGCCAGGCAACTGGTGGATGGTAACATGTGAGATTCAGGGCTGTGTCCATGGTGCTCTTCCCTCCCAAAGTGTGTGGGGGTCTCTCACCTGGGCTGAGCTGCACATGCAGAGTCTGATCTTTGATCTTGTAGGGAACCATGAGAGCTCTTGTTGGGCACAATCACACCCAGAAATCTCCCAGGGGACTCCCAGACCCAGATTAGATAAGACAGAGCAGCCCAGCACTTGGCCTGAGATAAATGGCCCAGTTCCCACCAGCTTGGCAGAGATGTGAGAAGGGAAAGTCTCAGTGCCAGCCATGCCCAAACCTGCCTGGGGTGTGCAGGTGCCCCAGCACCAGGAGCTGTGCCTCATCCCCAGGCACAGCTGGGGATCCCCTCTCCCCAGAGGGGTTTCACCAGCTCGTTCCAGCTCAGCAGATTGAATGAGAATTGGATGAGCAGAACTGGATGAGAATCTCAATTTTCAGCTGTTTTTCCTTTGTCCCCCCCATTGTGGTATAGCACTTTTCCAGCCCTTTGGACAGAAAAGTGTGTGCTTACAGCCCTGGGCACCAGGTGGAGAACAGATCTGGGTTTGTTCTAGATGTGGTGAGATGGTGTTGGGGCACAGCTTGTAATCTATGAATGCTGGAGGGTGGCAGAGCAGACACCTGGGCTCCCAGAGCTGCTGTCACCTGCCCAGAGCTGCTGTCACCTGCCCTTCTGCTCTGGAAGTGTCTGCCAGGCTCCCACTGTCACACCAACAATCCCAGTCCCCACCAAAGGCTCAGAGAAGGTGGAGGTGGGAGTGCAATACAGGAAGTGTTTTTACTTCAGTAAAACATTTTTTGTCCCAGTTTGCCCCAGTGTGCTGGTGTAAACCCACAGTCCCATGTCATTTCTTACTCCTAAAGAAATCTTTCTGGGATTATCAAGCCTTCTGGTGCATGAATGCAGCTTGGCCAGGCTTTGAGGAGGGGAGTATCCCCATGGATCCAGACCTCCCTGTGGAGATCAGGCTGCTGTTTGCCACTTCCCCAGCCAGCTCCTTGTGCAGGGACACATGGCAGAGAGGCAGGGACTTTGCGACGGGGCAGCTGTGTCCCCCAGCTGAGGGCTGTGTGCAGGGGAGGGACGGGGCAGGGCTGCCAGCCCCTCATCCCCAGCCCTGTCCCTCGGCAGGAACGCCCTGTGGAAGTGGGCGACTGGCGCAAGAACGTGGAAGCCATGTCGGGCATGGAGGGGAGGAAGAAGATGTTCGACGCTGCCAAGTCCCCCACGGGGCAGTGAGAGGTAGGGCCGGCTCCTGATCCCCCTGTGCTCCCTCAGCCTCCTGGGCTGTGCTTGGAGAGACGCAGAAACGTCCCCGCCCCCTACAGAAAAAGGCAACCTGTCCCCATGTCCCACCCCACACCTGGCTGGGGTCTGTCCCACACCTCCCTGCCACGGGGTGCCTGCCAGCCCCTCTCCCCTTCTCCTGGGTGCTCCCCTTTGGGTGTGCTGCCTGTGCCACCCTCATCCCATAGGCATTGCTGGCACCACCCACAGCCAAAGCCCCTCTGCTGTTTCTTTCCCACAGGAGCACTGGGAAGAAGACTGTCCCCATCCCTGCTGCCAGCCTGCCCTCGCTGCTCCCTGTCCCTTTGTGCCCTTCCCTGAATTCCCACTGAGCTGAAACATAAGGACAACGGTGTGGAAAGGAGACCTGAGCTTCTTCCTTCCAGCAGTGCCCTCAGCCCTGCTCCTGCACAGCGTCCCCCTCCATCAGCCACACAGGCCGTGCTGTCCCCAAGGGCCACTGCCACCCCCCCCGCCAGCCCTGCAGAGACGCCCCAGAGGCAGCAGCTGCTCCCCCCGTGCCCCGTGCCCGGCGGCTCAGCCCGAGATGTGGCACCCTGAGGTGTCCCTGTGTATTAAAGGACTGTCCTGGCTGAGGCCGCGTGGACTCCTCACTGGGGGAACTCTGCCCAGGGCCAGGGCCAGCCACCCTGCAATGTCCCCATGCTGGCACTCAGACACCACACCCTGGGCTCACACAGGCTTTGGGCTCATCCCTTCCAGCCCCAGGTTGCTCCTCATATCCCACCAGCTCTGCTGAGTGCCCTGGCCCCGTTCAGGGCCACCTCTGCTGGGCCTCAGGGGTGCAGCAGCTTCCCAAGCGCCAGGTGGGGGAATAGAGCTGCCTGTTCTCCATCCCCACTTCTGCTCTGGTTTTGGAAAAGCCTTCAGAGCTCCAGACACCAGCTCCCTCACCAGCTGCCCAGCACAAGCACTGGAGCTGTGGCTCAGTCTTTGGGATGCTCAGTCCTTGTCCTTCCACCTGACCCTTCACCCCCTCAGCATCCTCCTGCAGGGCTGGAGCAGTTGCATGGCACACAGAGCCTTTCCCACCCATTTTTTATCTTTTCAAGCTTAATTTGGCCAAGCAGCTGCAGCCTAGCAGGGTGCCAGGACTCCTTTGTCCTCATCCCAGGCACCCCAGGACAGGTTCCAGGCAGGCCCAGCCCTGGGAGGTGTCTCTGTGGTGGCCAACACTGGTGTCTCAGCTCCCAGGGGTGCGTGGTGGGACCCCAGGGTCTGCCATGGCCCAGCCTGCCCACCCTGGAGGGCAGGCAGAAGGTTTTGGTAAGCAGCTCACCCCTCCAAGCTCAGGGCCCAGGCGGGAGCAGTGCCGAGGTCTGAGATCCTGGGATGTCTCCAGGAATCCCCAGAGGGAACTCACACAGGTCCTGGCAGAGGAAGAAAGATGTGCAGGGAGAGTTAATAACTGTGACCTGACCAACTGGTAGAGCTGGAAAATGCAAGAGAGGTTTCATGGAAACAAAGCCTTCTTCAGGCCTGGAACAGAAGCAGAAAACGGCACAGCAGGGGCTGAGTACAGTTCTCTGAGCTTAGTACAATTATGCTAATTTAGTAATTTAAAAAAGGGGTGGAGTTTGCGGGGTTGGGGCGGGATGGAAGGGAGATGAAAGGCCATGGGGTGCTGGGTGCTGTGCAGCAGGCCCTGGTCAATGCTGGGCACTCAGGCTGTCCCTGTCCCTGTGTCTGTCCCCATGCCTGTGCCCATGCCTGTCCCTGTCCCTGTGCCCTCGGATCCTGCTCACCCAAAACTGCTGCAGAGCCAAACCTAGGGGCTCCCCAGGGTGATTCTGCAGCCCCAAAGGCAGGCAGGTGTGCTCAGCAAGGTCCCAGGGCCCACATGCCCTTGTCATGGGCTACGAGTGGCTTTGTGAGGCCACCTTGTGTTTTAGATTGAGTGGGGAGAGAAAAACCCACCCCCAAAACTTTTCCCTCTACAAGATTCCCTACTTTTTCAAGGTATAATGCTCCCCAGTCACTGGGTCCCATTTTCATCCCTCTCTGGTGGAAAACCACACTGATTGCCATGGGAAAACAAAGTTCTACAGATTTCAATTCTATTAGGAGCACAGAAAAAGTTGGGGGAAAAAAAGCTCTTTTAGTGGGACTGAATCTCCAGGGGAAGATGGGACAGTCAGCTCTGAGCTCTCCTGGCTGGATCAGGGACTGATCCAAGTCTTCCTCTCCATCTCTGCTCTGGAGCTGTTCCTGTGCCCCTGGGCCAGCTGGGATCCCAGCGCTCCCCCTGGCAAAGGGAAAGGCCGAGCCTTTCATCCAGGGATGCAGCTGGCTTCCCTCACCCACAGCTCTGCAGTCCCGTGGTTGTTTCCCTCCCAGGTGACAACAACCTCAGTTTCTGCTCATTGAATTAGAAAGGAACCCTCCAGTACATTTTTACTGAAAATTCAGCCCAGATGGGGGAGTTCACAAGGTTGTTCTCAGGGAGAGAGACTGATGCTGGAAGAGTCACTGGTGTCTCTTTCTAGAGGAACTGGAAGTCAGCCCTGTCTCCTCAAGCTGAGCAGAGCCCAGTCCCCACTGTCCTGCACTTTTCTCCATTGCAGCCTAGACTGAAAGAAATCAAAGCAAAGCACTAGAATCTTAAAATGACACAAATTTCAAATTAAATTGGACAGAAGGAAAAAAAATATAATCAAGACAGTATGGACTTCCAAAAACATCCCTCCTTGCTGGTTGTAACGTGGTCCTTCCAAGTTACACAGGCGCTGTGTGACCTCCTTGCTGACCAGTCATGCTCAGAGACACCTGAACTGTGCCCAAATATTCCCTGAATATTTGCAGCTCAGCTGGAGGCTGGTGCTGCAGGGGGAGGATGGGAGAAAGGTCAGTGGTGATGGGAAGGGAGTGAAGTTTCTTCCATGGCCTCTGCAGGTGACTGCAGCATCTTGCCCTGCACAGGGCTGACACAGGCTGCAGTCCCTGAGGTGAAGGTGAAACATCACCCTGGGCTCCCTGTGGGCTCTGGGTGCAGGGTCAGACCCTGTGGCAGGGCCATGGCACAACCCCCTGTCACCCCTGCCTTGTCACAGCTGGTCCTGTGTGTCCCCTGTGGTAAAAACTGGGAAGGAATTTTCCCCTCCTGGAGCCTCCCAGGCTCAGGTGCTGCAGCTCCAGGGAGGAGCAGGGTTCAGGGTGAGCAGGGCATATCCCTCTTGTCCAGCTTCCCTTGCTGGGCCTGAGCCCTGTCCCTCGCTGCTCACAGACTCCTCAGGAATCACAACCAATTTAGGGGTGCCCAGGGACAGGACAAGCAAGGCGCAATGGCCATAAACTCAAACAAGAAGTTCAATCTCAACATGAGGAAGAACTCCCTTCCTTGGAGGGTGCAGAGCCCTGGAACAGCTGCCCAAGGAGGGCCTGGAGTGTCCCTCTCTGGAGACATCCCAAACCCACCTGGATATTTCCCTGTGTCCCCTGCTCCAGGTGACCCTGCCTGGGCAGGGCTTGGACTGGCTGATCCCCAGAGGTCCCTTCCAGCCCAGCCACCCTGGGATTCTGTCACTCCCTGTGCTGGGAGGGTGCAGTTGTCACAGAGCCACTGGTAGTGAGCCAGGCCTGTTCTGTCCATCACCTGAGAAGTTTGCACTGATGTCACTTTTGAGGGATGTCCCTCATTTGCCATCGTTAGATCTGGAGTGTCACAGGGATGGCGTCTGATGAGGAGGCCAATCTGCAGGGAATGGAATGGCAACCTGAAGGACAATGAGGCACCATGGTGGAATTTCTGAAGCAAAATTTGTCTTTTTTTTTTTTATTTTAATAAAAAGCTAAATTCTAAAGGAAAATAAGCCCTCTGGTAGCTGATGCCAGGCAGTTCAGACAATAGATAATTCCTTTCCAGATATTGTTGTTCCTAGAAAAGGCCGTGATTGGGCTTGGTTCAGTTTCTGAGCAAGCACCAATTGCAGACCCTTCTACAGAGCTCTCTCTGTACCATCACACACATCTCTCCAAAAGCTGAATACATTTTAGGGGGAAGGAGAGCCCTGGACACTTCCAGGGCTTGCAGAGCACCATTCCAGGGATGGAGGGAGACCTCCACCTCCTCCCAGAGCTTTTAAATGCTGGTGGGACCTCTGGGAGCTGTGGCACCACTGCAGCATTGGGATGGAGCCGAGCAACAGTGAAAACCCCTTTTCCTGGCCATGGAGCCCCATGTCCCAGCTCAGGAGGGAAGCCTGGGAAGAAAATGCTGCTCCACCATGGCAGAGCAGCAGGGATGAGCCTCAGGAGATGGGAGGAGCTGAGCCGTGGCTGAGGCTGAGGGATCAGCACAGCACAAGGGATGGAAGTGGAGGGTTCAGAGCTAGGCCCCAGGAGAAGCTGAGGAATATCATAATTACAGCACAGTTGTGCAAACTGGGAGCTCTTCACCACCCTGTAGCCAAAGAAACAGGCTCTGCACTGTGATGAGACACAGGACTGTTCCCAAGGGAAAACCAGCCCTGTTGAAACTGGTCTAGCTCCTTAGAGGGTATTAATGAGTTCTGCTGATCACACCAGGGGAAGCTCTGGGCTCCTCCTTGGGTAGGTGCAGCTCCCCTGGGCAGAGCAGGGGAGAAGGTTTTGGCCCTGGAGCTTCTCTGCTCAGGGCACATCCTGCATCCTCCCTCGGCCATGAGCACAGAGCCTCCCCCTTGGAGCTGTGGGTCTGGAACAGCAGATGGGACAGCCTGGAGAATGGAGCAGGTCTGGATAAACATCAGATCGGTTCTCTGGGCATCCCTTCCCTCACAGACTCATCTCTCTGCCTGATTTTATCACCCTCAGCTCTGAGGACCTGCAGCTTGGGCTGTGCTTTGAGGATGAGCTCAGGGTGGCCTAAATAACTTTGTTAAAGGAAATACAGTCTGACAAAGTGACTTGTTTGCTGAAGGCATCAATGAGCCTATGGATAAGGGTGACCTGGGAGACAAGCATTTTCCTGGGTTTCCAGAAGCAAAGACCTTTAGGTCAAGCACAGTTCAGAGGGAAAGTCCAAACAGAGCTAAGTAATCAACCAGCAGAGAGGAAACAGTAGTAAGATAACAAACTGCTGATAATTCCTGTGATTTTGTCACAGCAGAGGGGAAGACTGGTGATGCAGACATTCAGACAGATCTGGCAGCACTTGGAGTTTGGGGATAAAGGAGGTTTAGAGGAGCATAAAGTGATACAGGGGAAAAATCCAGCATGACTTCATCTGTGAGATGAGGGGCTCTGGGCTGGCTTTACCTCCTTGGGAGTGAAATTTTGGGGTTATGGTGGACATGAAAAGACGTGAGGAACATCAGGGAAAACAGGAGCTCCACGGCAGCAAAGATCTCCAGACATGAGAGGTCAGGGCTTTGTGTTGCTGTACAGCCCAGCAGGACCCATCCAAGATAAAGGAAGTTTCCAGCACTGGGGAATAGGCCTTGGGAACTTCTTGCTGAAGGACATTTTCTCCTCTGACCGTTTTCCTGGGTTTGAGGGAAACGGGGCAAACCCATGGAGGAGAAACCCTCTGAGGGATCTTGAATAAAGAGGAAACTCTGTTCAGCTCCAAAGGTTTCTGAGCTGCAAATAAAGCCCCAGGAAGGGGCAAGTGTCAGTGAGGGGGTGAGTGTCAGCCAGGCTCACCCTCTGACTAATCCCCAGGCACTAAATGCCCATCTAGAATTTCTTCAACTTAATAACCAGAGGAGTTGCAGACTGGGAGGTTTTATATTCCTTTGCTGTGTAGATCCTAGCTGGGGGTGTTCTTTCACTGCCACGTTCAGTCTAATCCTTTGGAAAACCCCGCTAAGTCCTGTGCTCGAGTGCTGTCCTTTGGCAATGAGTTTTGTGAGCGCCGTGCTTGCCGTGCATTAATCACTGAGTTTTTATTGCTCTAGAGGAGCTGCTGATGCTGGACTGCTATATATAGTCTGTCAGCAATTAGCAGGATGCTTGCAAGGTTATTTAAGTAATTTTTTTCCCTTATGCCACAACTAACTGAATTCTCTGTATATATGAAAACATTTGAAAGACGAGCGATTACTGCAAGAAGAAAGAAGAGCAGAGAGCGAGCCCTGCTTGGAGCGGGCGGCTCCTTTGACAGGGCTATCTTCTAGAAATGGGATTTTAATCAGGAACCTTTGATTAAAATCGTTGCTCAGGTCATGGCACACCCCTGTGGGCTGGAGGCATGCAGGGCCAGCCCAGCCTCACAACCAGTTCCTCGGGCTGGTGCAGGGATGGATCTCACTGGGAGCAGAGGTTGTACTCAAGGGGTCCTGGATGACATTTCCTGCAGGGAATAGTGCCTGGCAGCCCGAGCAGTGGGAGCACTGAGGTCGCGGCCATGCTGTGGGAAAATCTGGGCTGGGACCTGCCTCTGCTGTGCCTGGGTCCCCCATCCTCCCCTAAGACAACCCCCACTCCCCCGCTAAAGGCAGTGACCCCGTGGCTTCACACCGGCCCCTGGCAGGAGGCGCTGCCCTGTGTAAGGGTGGGGGTTTCGGGGCACAGCCAGAGGGGGGGATGGGTTTGGTGGGCCCAGAGAGGACCTGGGCACACGGGTCCTCTCTGGCACAGGGCTCCAGCACACAAAAATTGGATCCCCCCATGCCCCAGGCCCCTCCGAGACTCTGTGACTGCTCACTGCTGCAGCAAAGCTCAAGAATGAGAAGACCTTGACGGCTCTATTCGAGACCTCTGGAAAGGCTTGGAAGGAGCAGGGGACCCTCCCAATCTCTTTGGAAAGGGCTGGACTGCGCCCAGCCGGAGGTGTTTTAATGACTGTTTTGGATCCCCGGGAGCCAACCTCCTCCCACTCGGCCCGGGGTAATTCACCTCCTCCGCCGGGCTGCAGGAGTTGTTGACTGGTGGATTGCGGCTGGTAGAACAGGTTCTCTGCAGGGAGTTGTCTCCGAAACCCTGGGAGACGTGGATGGCCCGAGCCGCGGGTCCCGGCTCGGAGCCTGGCAGCGAGGAGGGCTCTGGTTTTGCGTGGCACTGCTGGGCAGGGCGGCTCTCGCCCCGCGCCGCTGGCACAGAAATCACAGCCCTGCCTGTGTCAGGTAGATAAGGAACCATGTGATGCAGCTGGTGGGAGCGGGAGGCAAGGCAGGGTAAAGGTGCACAGGGAAATAACCTTGCAGGGAGTTCCTCCCTCCCTCCCTCCCTCCCTCCCTTCTCGGGGAGCAGAGTCTCCGGGCAGCGCTGATCCCCGCGGCTCCCACGGCACCTTGGCCTGGATGCCTGCTCAGGTTCTGAGGGCTCTCTGAAACTCCCGGGTAGCAGGAATGTCCTTTAGCAGAAGGAACTGGTCCGATCTCTCCAGGTAAGTGCTGTGGATTAATGCTTAACCCTTTCCACCGCCGGCAGGGAGGGGTGAGGGTGGGCTGCTGGTGGCCGAAGGGGCTTGGGGAGGATGGGAGGAGGGGGCAGCTGCCCTGGGAGTGTTGTTTGTTGTTTGCAGAGGTGAATGCCAGCCCCACGGAAAGCTCGGCGCTGCTGGAGTTTCTTGTGGCTGGGCAAGATCAGAGGCGTTTTTGTTTCTGCTGCCTGGGGAAGCTGAGCCAGGCACAGGAGAATTACCTGGATAAGCATTCTCGCCCCATGACTGGATACATTTTGGGTCTGTTTCGCCTTTCTTTGGGGAACAGACTATCTGGGCTGTGCCTCCAGACTTGCTCTGAGCTGGCTGGGGGCGTTTCCCCTCCCCCCATGCCCCTGCAGCCCCTGGGTGTGTGTCCTCTCTGCCTGCCGAGACTGCAGCCCATCCTGCGCTGAGCAAGCCCTGATTCAGCGGCACTGACTGAGCAATCCCTGAGCAATTCCCGCAGCACCGCCAGCTCCCTCGGCCTTCCCAAAGAGTGCTCCAGAGTAGGGGAGGCTCCTGGGCACCCTGGGGTGGGTCAGGTGCTCCATGAGGCTGGAGCGAGGTGGGATCAGCCCTGACCCCCTGCAGACCCCAGGGCAGCCCCACCAGCCTCAGCTGTGCAGGAGCGGTGATGGAAACTCAAACAGAGCCACACTGTCACACAGATCAGAGCAGGAACCCTGGCCCAAGTGGATGTTATGGCTCCGAGACTTAATTGCAAATCTCAGTACCAGGTGTAAGAAAGGGGAGTTCAGAGAATCCCAGAATGGTTTGGGTTGGAAGGGACCTCAAACCCCATCCAGTTCCACCCACTACCATGGGCAGGGACACCTTCCACTATCCCAGGCTGCTCCAAGCCCCATCCATCCCAACCCTGGACACTTCCAGGGATCCAGAGGCAGCCACAGCTTCTCTGGGCAACCTGTGCCAGGGCCTCCCCACTCTCACTGTGAAAAACTTCCTTATTTTAGTTGAGACCCCACTGCTTGGAGGCCACCTGCTCTCAGCTGCCTCTGGCATGGGTGGGACAGATCCAGAGTCTGTTCCAGCCCCATCCAGATCCATCTCCCCTGAGCCACAGACCTACCCCAACAGCAGCCCAGCTGGGTCCTGCACCCCATGTGCTTCACAGCTCCGGAAGGCATTTCCTGAGCCCTCCTGAGATGAGGCAGCATTGAAACAGCAGAAAATGTCAGAAATCTCTGCACTAATCATTGACAGGGCAGGAGAGGACAAGGCAGGGACACTCGCCAAAGTTTTTTACTCATCTCTTTGAGTTAACAAAAGTAAGACAGTGAAAAATAAATCCCTCTTTGAAAAGAGGAGGGAAAGACTGGCAGAACAAATCCATAGCCTGATGGGTGGATCACTTAATTACAAATAACGAGGAGCTGCCTGTGGATAGTGCCAGGTTTTGTGCTGCCTCAGAAGGAGCCACAGTAATTCAAGGCAGGAAAATTGAAAACACACCACAACAATCTCATTTTCACTTTGAAGGAGACTGTGTAAAATCAAAAAAGTACTCGGTCGTCGTGAGGATTTAGCTTGGCATTAGTGCTCTGTGCTGTCACTGCTTGAGGGACAGGAGTGCAGAGGCCCCGGGATCTGTGTCCCCCGACCCAGGAACCTGCCGCTGGGATGTGCGTGCAGGGATCGCTGCCCCGGAGAGCGCCGGGGCTGTGCAAACACGGCCGGGCTTTCCCAGCTGGGGATGCTCCCTGGGCACATCCCAGCCCTCGCCAGCCCCATCTGTCCCGCTACCGAGCGTGGTACCGGAGCCCGCCCAGAGCTCCCCAGCCGTGGGTCCGGTTGCTCTTGGGGCTGTTCGGCTGTGGAGTCAGCGGAGGGGAGGGAAGGGCAAGGCAGGGCAGCACAGCCCGGCCCTGCCCTGTCCCAGCCCGGAGCTCTCGGCCAACCTGAGGCCCCTCCGCGCTCCGCTGCGCTCCCGCCTGCCCCGAGCAGGAAGAACAGGAGCCGCAAACGCTCGCGGGGGGTAAAGCGGTTTAATTTATGACCGGCTGTGATTACTCAGTAACTCGGAACCAGCCGCGAGTCCTCGCTCGCCGTAACGCGGCCCTGCCCCTCTGACTTTCGCTAAAAGTCAAATTCACGGCAAAGCCTGAGCCTGGCCGGAGCTGGGATGAGGTCCTGGCATGGACCCTGAGCAGGGAGGCTCTGTTGGGGTGCCGGGAGCTACATGGGGCTCCCTGCAGTGTTTGTGGCTGATTGAGGGCTCGTGTTGGGGGAGATGAACCTGACTCTGAAAAGCTCCGTCCAGCCAATAAAAATATTTTCCAACACATTTCATGCACCAGCACAGAGGGTGGGCAGCTTTGGCACAGAGAAAGGATGGCAGAGCTGGTGTTTTCCAGAAAACATGTTATTCCGAGTGGCATTTTATTAAAACAAAACAAAACAAAAACCCAAAAAGAAACCCAAAACAAAAACCAAACAAACAAAAAAACCAACAAAAACCCCAAAAAACAACAACAACAACAACAAAAAAAAAACCTCCCAACCCACATTTGGCTTGTGCAGAATAAAATGCTCAAAGATGATTCCATACCTTGTCTTTTTGGCTCAGTCTGTGATGATAAACAATTCCCAGTCCAGGCACATGCAGAGGGGAAGAGGAACCCTGCCAGCCCCATCCCCAGGCAGAGCCTCTCAGCAGTTGCCTTCAGCCTCTGATACTTTTGCATCTGAGGCTTTTTGCTCTATAATTAAATTGCCATCACCACATCTTGGTTTTGGCCTAAAATCTTGTGCCATAGTGGTTACCCTTCCAGGTTGTGTGGTTGAGGTCTGTGTGGTAGCTCAAGGGTCCTGGTCTGGCTGAGTTACAGGTTTAATATCCTTCCCCTGCAAGGTTTGCTTAATATAGGGACTCCTTTGAAATGAGTGCTCCCTCCAGCAGGAGAAAATAGGAGTTGGGAAGTCAAGTGCTTGGTTTGGGAAGGGCCTGCATCAGCTGGGTGGAGTGAGAGCACTTTGGGGCATTTGGCTTGTGCTGGCCTCGCTCTCCTCCAGCAAGGTGACTTCTGTCAGCTCTTGGCCTTGCCCAGGATGTAGCAGTTCCTTTCTTGTCTGGCAGCAGGGCTTCAGGGTGCTCATGCAGGACACAGCGTCCCCATGTCCTTGTGTTTCCTCCCAAACAGCCTGGCCAGGCAGAGGACCCTGGAGGATGAGGAAGAGCAGCAAAGAGAACGTCGGCGAAGGCACCGGAGCCTGCTGTCATCCACATCCACGGATGAGGACAACGCCAGCCCTGCCAAGGACACCAGCCCAGCTTCCAGCAGGTCTGTGGGGTCCTGCTGGCATTGGCCTGGCTCCTGACACCGGGCCCTGGCAGCTGCTGCTGCGGATGGCTCCTGGCTGAGGGAGGGCTCAGCTGTGGGAAGAGCTGTGCTCCAACCAGCAGCCCTCGGGAGGAGGGATGGGCTCCCAGGAGGAGCACAAGGAGGGAACAGGAGCAGGAGTGCTGGGGGAGGGCTGGTGCCAGGGCCGAGCTCAGGGTGGTGCTGCAGGTGGGATCTGCAGCAGGTAAGGGGTGCCCAGCTCTGCAGGGCAGGAGAGCAGAGCAGGCAGAGCCTGGCTGGCTGTGCTGCCCCTCTGAGCCTCCCAGTGATGCTGTGGCACCTTTGCTGAAGTGGGGATTGACCCAAGGGTTTTCCAGTGGTGCTTCCAAAGTCCCTGGCTGCAGGGAGCTGGGGTTTGGGGGTACTCTGGGACCAGGCCGCCCTTACACAACCTGACCCACTCTCTGAATTGATCCTGGAAGTGTCCAGTATTTAGGGAGTTTGTGTCCACAGTGAGGCTCCCACTCCAGAGGTGTTCCGGTGTTTCAGACAGGATGGAGTTAGGATGCTTGGGCTGGATATGGGGTGGAGGGGGGCTGGGCATGACTAAAATGAACCAGGTGGGAAGGACAACTTCCTCTTCCCTGGTGCTGACACAGGCTGGCCATGTGGTGATTGCAATTCAGGAGGAGGGCAGATGTTATCCCATCTCCTCCCCTATCCTGGGAGTGTGCAGACACAGCCTGCCAGGTGTCCTTCTCCCCCTTCTGCCCTTCTGCCTTGTGCCTGTTTGCCTGGGGGAAAGAGGGGAAACAGCTTTTCACAGGTCCTGTTGGGACTGTGGGTGGACTTGCCAGAGCAGACTGACTTCCAACCAACACTTCCCGCTTTAAGTTGGTGGGATTCTTCCTCCAGTGAAGAGTCGCAGCCACACTTCTTATCCAGCAGCAGACCCAGCACACTGCCCTGAGCCTGGATCTCCTTGGCACAGGACTTGGTGGGTGCTGGTGTCCTGGGATGAGGCTGCAGAAATGCTTCATCTCTACAACAAAAAGGGAAAAAAAGAATTTTAATCCAAACTTTTCCTCAGACAGTTGAGCTGGGGTGATGGGGATGAGAGTGGCTGCAAGCCCTGGTCTGCAGGGAGGACTCCAGGATGTTTGTGGGATTTTTATGTCCCTCTCCAGAGCCTTTTGCCTCACTTGCAGCATGAAATCCACCCCTCTAGCCCCAGGTGCTGAGGTTGTCATCCCATCTTGTCCCTGTCCCTAGACCTTCATCCCTGGTGAAGCCGCAGTCTCCAGAGGATGGGGAGGAGCGAAAGCTCTCAGAGGTGCTGAAGACACAAGAAGGGAGAAGGACAAGGTGCCTCCCAGCTGTGTCCGAAAAGCTGAGGCAAGAGAAGGAGCAGAAGGAGCCAGGGGTGGGAGAGAACTGCCCGGAGACAGAGCCACAGCCCCGCGGGAGGCAGGAGAGTAACCGGGCTGCAGAGCGGGCTCAGGAGGCGGCCAAGGGCAGAGGGGACCTGCCAGGAGACAAGAACCTGAAGCCAGCCTCCGAGAGGAAGGTGGTGGTGAGGGCACAGCTCCAGGACAAAGACCAAGGAGTGTGGACTCCTCAGGGGGAGCAAAGGAAGGAGGCAAAGGGGCCGCCAGAGGTGGGGAGCTGCCGGCTCCGCGAGGTGAAGATCCTCACCAGGGTGGGAAATCGCAGCACAGAGGAGAAAACCTCAGTGGTGACCTCATCTCTGGAGCAGCAGGTAAGCAGGAATGGATGGGGCACCAGGCCTTGGGGGGAGAGGTCCTGGGTGCTGGGAGGACCAGAGAAAGACACAGCCCAAAAGTACCAGGAGGGAAATGGGACCTGAAGGATTTTGAAGAAGGTTTTTCTGAGAGCTGCAAAGCACGAGGTGGTGGACAGGGTCCCACTACCTCCTTCCCCTCCCTGGTGTGTGCTGTCCTGATCACCTTCTCCAGCAAGTCCCACTGATTGCCATCATGGTGGCACTGAAGGGCTGTTTGGGACTCTGTATGTCCAACAGAGACAGGAAAGGTTTGGAGGATTTTGATCTCAAACTCCGGCCTCCAACCCAGTTCCCGCCCTGACTGCTCAGCTCCTGCACCTCAGTCCTCTCTGCAGGGATGCATCTGAGGTCTCCTTTTTCCTCAGCAGCCATCCAGGAACCCCTCAAAGCAGGTAATCCAGCTGTCCCCTCCCCGAGATGAACCTGCAGAAGAGCCAGACCCTTCTCCAACTCACGTCACCTTCAGCAGCTCCATCCGACGGGCCAGCCCCAGAACCGTCTCCTTTCGGGTAAGAGCTAAAGCAGGTGGGGAAAGGATTCCGTCGAGGCAGTGGAGGATGGGGGGAAGGAAGGATTGCTTTGGCCTCGGGATTATGTGGGCAGAACCTGTTCCCAGAAGTGGGTTCAAAACTTACCCTTGGTCTGGGCACTGCAGTCCTGCTTCCCTCTTCCCCACATTTTACTTCTCCATGTCTGACTGAAGGCATGTGAGGATGAACATATCCAGTTCATCCACCTTGTGCTGGCCAGAAAACTTACGGGGAGTGATGAGAAAACAGGGAACTCATTGTCCTCAGAATTTCCAGAGCCACAGGAATTGCCATCCACCTTCCAGCCTTTCCAGTCTTATGTGAAAGCACAGGATAAAAATAACATCCATCCTCCCTCTCATCCCATGTTACAGTCTGAGAATATATTTCATTTCAAAAGAGATCTCTGGAATAAAGTGATTGAAGAGGCTGGGAAAGCCAAGAACTGTCAAGATCATCCCTGCTGTGAGTCAGGGCTGACTGGCTACACTTGATTGACTTCCATGAGGCTTTACTGGGAATAAAACTGTTATCGCTATAACGTGTCTGTAGTCTGGGGAGCTTTGAGATACGAGATAAGCTCTGGTGTGGGTGCAAATGGAGCTTTCCTGGGGGAGATCAGTGAGATAGTGTCTCCCATGCTTATCTTGGATAACCAAAGTTCGCTGCAAGATCTCGTCTCCTTGTCTCTTCCAGATCATCTCCAAGAAGCAGAAAGAAGAGAGCCAAAGCCCTCTCACAAGGAGGTCAGCACCTCTCATCATGTTGCTTTGGTCCTGCTGGGCAGGAATGGCCATCCTTTGTTTTCCAAGGGAGGAGGAGGTGCTGGGGCCTGGCAGGCCTGGCACAGATCTGCTGGACATTGGTCCCCAGCGTTCTGGACTGGATGGACAGTGATGCTTGGCGGGGGACAGGACAATGTCCAATGTGCAGCTTGCAGCTGAATGAGATCCTGGAACCACAGAACGGTTTGGGTTCCAAGGGACCCTACAGATCTCATTCCAACCCCTGCCATGGGCAGGAACATCCTCCACTGTCCCAGGTTGCTCCAGTATCCCCCAGCAGACCCCCACTTCTCTGGGGTCATGTAGTTCCATGTTGGTGCTTGGGTCTGCACAGGTCCCATCCATGGGAACATCAAAACAGGTCTGTGAGCAGCCTGACCTGGCTTTGGTGACCAGATCAGGGGATCCTCCACCCCTCTGTGGGCAGGTGTATGCTGTAGGCAGAGCCCCACTGACACTGGGGGCAATGCAGTTCAGAGCTGGCAGAGCTAACCCAGGGCAGGCTGAGGAGCTCCGAGATATTCCAGTGTTCAGTGTGGCCCTGGAAAGGCAATGACACCCAGAGAGCTCGGTCACCAGCAGGGAATGGGCTGTTGGTTCACCTGGCTGATCGATGCAGGAGTGCCTGGGTGGGACGGGGCCTTCTCCTGCCAAGTGCAGCTCCCCAGGACCATGGGCTGGTCCCAGGAGATCCTGGGGGAGCTGGTTTCAACTCTTTTCTTCTTCAGTGCGAGTCTGAGGATCCCAGGCAGCAACAGCACCATTGGCGAGAAGCTGGAAAAGTACAACTCGGCTGTGCAGGTACCCAGAGCCCTCAGCAGAGCCAGGCAGGGGGGGAGAGGTGTGTGGAGGCAGAGAGGGGTGGCTGGAGCCGAGTGGGGAAGGGAGGGCCTGAGCTGCACCAAGTATCAGAGCTGATGGGGATGAAGGAGGTGGTCCCAGGCAGGAAAAGGGATTAGCCTCAGGGTTTTAGGAACAGGGACCCTTGGAGGGGGTCTGGGGATGCTGCATGGCCCTGCAGGGAGGAGATGTCCTGTGGAGAGGGTCTGGGGATGCTGTGGTCCGTTGGAGGAAGCAGTGCACAAGGCTGTGAGCTGGTGATGGGCAGGAGGGGACCAGACCCCAAGGGCTCAGGGTCCAGCCAGAAGCTGGACTTTTCTTTTCACCCCGGGATGGAGCACAGCCCTGTGACACCCCTCTCTCTCTCCCAGCGCTCGGAGGGGGTGAAATCCTCCGTGCCTGCCCAGAAGAGCCGCCTGCTCTCCTCGGAGGGGGTGGCGAGCAAGCGCAACTTCTTCGAGAGAAGCGCTCCCAGCAAGGCGGAGCCGGCGGCTCTCAGGAAGGTGAGGCAGGAGCGGCGCTGAGCGGGGACCTCCGAGCGGCTCTGGGCTGGGGCAGGCACCGGCTTTGGGGCAAATCTTCCCCTCTTCGGATACCAGGCTCAGCCTGGCAGGCTGCTGCAGGGACTGATGGGAGCTGGGTGCCAGGGCTGCGTTTGGGCACAGGAGCTGCCCCGGCGCTGTGTGGGTTCCTGCCGAGCGCTGGAATTTGAGGAGCTGGGATGGAGCCAGTGTGTGGGCTGGGCTCTGCCTGCTGCAGCTCCGCTCAGTCTCCTCGTGCCCTGGGGACTGGGCCGGGTTACATTGGTGCAGAGGGACAGCCACTGCTGTAACCCTGGTGTCCCTCTCTGTGCCACAGGACAACCTGAAGATCCCGGGGTCGGTGACATCCCGCATTAATCTGTGGATCAGCCGAGCTCAGGAGCCTGCCAAGGAGGAAAACAGCAAGGTATCAGCTTGCGTCAACTTCAAGTGAGAGCCCTGAGACCAAGCAGTCTCACAGGACGTGGTGCTGCACCTCGGGGCAGGGTTGAAGGGTGGATGAACCCTTGGCTGAACTTGTTAAAGGGTTTGAGAGCAGTTTAGCCAGGTTTGGAGGTCTCAGAGCTGCAGGGCCACCATGATGAGATGTCAGGGCTCTACTTGTTGCTGTGTCCTGACTGTGAGCCCAAAATTCCCAAGACAGCTGATTCCAGCCCTTGGTGGGTTGAGGAGGGAGCAGGAGCATGTCCCAGGACACACAGGGGTACCTGACCCTGCCACCCCAGCATGATCCCATCTCTGCCATCCCATCTCCTCTGCCTGGATGAGCAGCTCTGCCTGGAGGCCAGTGGGAGAGGAGCTGTGTGCTCAGCCCTTCAGCTCTGAGGGGCTTGGAGACCTGTGTGTGCTTGGATAGGTCCTGGTACATGAGGGGTCTGGAGTCACCTGCACCCACACGTGAAACCAACCCCCAAAAACAGGGGGTCTTGTGGCTGTGGGTGCAAAGTGCTCAGCCAAGAGGACTCAGAGGTCACCACTTGGCCACCGTGGCTACTCCCTGGACACGTGCAGGAGAGGGACAAGAGAGCCTTTGGCCCCAGGGTTGTTTGGTGTTCTTGGAAAGGAGGGGCTCAGCAGGTCCTGGGCAGGTCTCACTGTCACAGCAGGGAGGGCTTTGGCCACTGCTTGTGGCAGCCACTGGCCCGGGAGGCGCAGCCCCAGCCCAGCCCTGCAGCCAGGGAAGGTGAATCCAGACTGGGCTGGGAGATCAGCACTGCCCAGACTGTGTGTCTGTGCCAGGCAGCTGTGCCAGCTCCTGGAGTGACTCCTGGGGAAAGCCTGCAGCTCTGCGATCAGCTCTCCTTTAATAGCACCTGCTCCACTTCTGTGGCTGGAGCTGCACTTGCCTTTGAGGGTGTCCCAGGTGCAGGATCCCAAAGCTGGCTGGTTTTGCCTGGACAATGTGTGCTTCAAGGTTTGGATACAGTCAGACCACGGCAACGCTGCACACAGTGCATGGGGAAAACTTTCTCCTGTCACTTCTGACTCTCCTGTTTGCAGGAAATCCGGAGAATCAACAGCCTGGCAAAGCGAGACGTCTGGATAAAGCAGCCTGGGGACACCTCTGGAGACACCAAGGTAATTATGGAGCTGCTCTGGAACCTGGTGCATCATCTGAGGCAGAGGCAGAGCCAGGAAGTAAGGGGACAGGTGACATAGGGGTAATCAGGACCCTGTGACTTTGGGGAGTCAGCAGGAGGGGACAGCTGGAGGCATCTGTAAGGGAGAGAAGGACTCTGGTCTGGGAGGAGAAGGGAAGTGGCCTGTCATGGGATTTAGGGGATGCCTGCCTGCCCCATCCCCTGCTGGGGACAGCCACTGTCCTGGTTAAAGCAGCTGCATCTGGGGGGGTTGCAGCCTCAGGCACAGCCTCAGTGGTTCCCACTTTCTTTTGCAGTTGCAGTAATACCAGCTGTGGTATCAGACCATCTGGGAAAAACTGGTTTGCTCCAAAGACCAAAGCCCAGCCCTACCCAACCGTCCAGCAGCCACTGCCACGAGTCCCCTGTGCCATGTGTGGATGCAGCCCAGGTCATGGGGTCCTCTGCTTGTGGGATGGGAAGGAAGAAGCCTGGAAGAGTCTCCCTGTGCCCCCAGTCCCCACTCACTGCCTGTCTGTGGGTGTCCAGGCCTACAGGCTCCCCACAGATGCTGAAGGCAAACTCCTGCCTTGTTGTTTGCCCACCACATTTTGCTGTTCTGTTCTTGATCTCTGCCTGTGCCCCAGAACTGCCCTGGCAAGGGGATCCCCTACACGGCTCCCTGGCAGCTGGAGGATGTCAGTGGGGTGAGAACCTGCCTGGCTGAGGGAGTTCCAGCTGCACATCCATGGACCATGTCTGTCCCTGCTGCCTGGGGCAGGTAGGGCAGGCAGCTGTCACCCCCTGCCAGGCTGTCACTGCCAGAGGGGTCCAACCAGAGGCTGATGTTCATGAAGTTCCACGAGTGCTCGGAGATGTCTCATGGAAGAAGGGGGGACTTGGCCCTGGTGTTTCCTTCCACACGCAGCTGAACCAGAGATTTGTCCTTGTCCCTGCCATCCCCTGCCCCTGCAAGCAGTGACCCTTCATCCAGTGATCCAGAGGAGGGTGAGCTGGCCCTGGCCATGGCCACAACCCTGTTTGGGGGATTTCATAGAGCTGGGTGCCCTGTGCTGGGCCCCATTTCCCTCTTGCCTTTGCTCCTGAGCCTTTTGCTGTGCAGCCCCTGATCCTGCATTTTCCCATGGCTGCTGAGCCCACCCAGCAGGGATGGGGGATGCTCTCTCGAGGCCTTTAGGGTGGCTTTAGAGTGCCATGGGCAAAGGGCTCAAATTCTCCCATTGGGGCCATCCTTTGGGTTTGGGTTGTGTCTTGAGCAACCACTGTGGTGACAAATTCAGTGTGGGAATCTGCTGCTGCCCCTGGAGCTGATCCTGCTTGTCGAGCTTGGGAAAGGACTTGCATTTCTCTGTGCTTTTTTTTTTTTTCTAATAAAAGTTGCTCTTTCTAAGGTACTCCTGGTCACCTACTACTGGTCTGGGACTGGAAACTGTTCCCTTCCCTTCTCCCAACAAGGGGAAAATAGGGAAAACTCCGAATCAAATGTGTCCTGGGGGGTTATAAACAGACTCATCCCTTCTCATTGCAGCATCCCGAGGTCGGAGCGGCGGCTGAGGGAGCCGGGTCGGAGCTGCCGGGCAGGGTCTGCTCCTGCACTGGTGACAGCGCTGCCTTATCAGCGTCCCGGCCCCGGTGACAGCTGGGCTGGCTTGTGTCAGCCCCTCGGGCACTCACGTATCTCGGTCCGGAGGGTTTAAAATAGCAAATCTCTGAGGCCACACAATAGCTTGGGCTTATATGGGCTCCTGGGGGGGAAGGGGGAGCGGCGGAGGGGGCCAGGGCCGCGGCTGCCGAAATAGCAGCTCACAAGTGTTGCATTCCTCGCTGGGCGCCGGGCACATTCCTGCGGCGCTGCCCGCCCCGGGGTGGGCGCTGGAGCCCCCTTAAAGCCTCCTGCCCCAAAGAGCCTTTCCCAGACCCGCCGGCTCCCCGTGCTCCCCGGCCTCTCCGGCGCTCAGGTACGGCTGAGGCGGC
>VXBC01000964.1:83192-95618 GCA_013399945.1 Ploceus nigricollis | reverse complement strand
GGCCGGTGAGCGGCCACGGGCTCGGGGTGTCCCCGGCCGCGCTCTCTGGGTGTTTTATGCCATGGAGGCATTCCCATGCATAAAGCATCAGGAGCCTCTCCAGTGGGTTGTATTTGCCATTTGTCTTTTGGGCCACCTTGATGGGTGCCCAGGCGGCTCAGATGGGTTGTGGCTGCCCTGGTTCCAGGGAAATCTCCCGGATCCCCGTTCCCTGTGTCTCTGCAGTGACAGCAGGGATGTGATGCCCAAGGCCAGCCTGGCCCTGGCTCTCTGGCAGCCCAGGGGCTGGGTTAGGGATGGGATGCTCCTGTGCCTGGTCTGACCCTGCCAAGCAGGACTGGAGCAGGGACATGACCCATTCCTGGAGCAAACGGTGGGAAAGGAGAGCTCCATGTCTGGGCAGCCTGGAGGAAAGCAGAGACTCAGAACTGTGGAGGATTAACTCAGCCCCGGAGCTCTGAGCAGCCAGCCCTGAGCTAAAGGATAGGGGGATTTTGAGGAGTGTGAGGAATATCTGGATTGTTTAATACACAGCAAATTCTGGGAGATTTTTTGTAGTCAGTGCAATATTTACTCTTTATCTCTGTAACGTCTGCTGGGTTCTCCTAATTCTACCAAATCAAGATTTCCAAGCTTTAATGAAAAGGTTTATGTGTTTCTGTGCAGAGGATGCATACATATTTCCTTGAGCCACTTTTTCTTTTGTGTACCCTCCTAACAGCGCTGGACTTGTTGCTGTTCCCTCAGCTCTGTGGGATCTAAGTGTCTGAGGGAGGAGGGCAGTGAGAATGTAGGAAGAGGCTTTCACACCGTGGGGACCAGGAACCCTCTTCTCCCGTGCCATGAAATGATTGTGTGGAGCCTTGGGTGCTCAGATTTGGCCAAACTTGGGGCATCAGGACCATGCTGAGCCTGGGGGAAAAGTGGGAACTGATGTTGGTGGGGAAGCAGAGATCCCGGGGACGGTGCTGGGGGGGTAATTAGACCATCCCAGGAAAGGGAACCGTGGTGGCAGGAGCAGGTGGTGACCTCGAGGCAGAGGGGGCCAAGTTCTGCCTTTATTTGTCTCCAAAAAGCACCTTGTGAGGAACAGCGAGATTAGAGACCCTCTGGAGCCATGGTTATGCCAAGGTTCCCCTCCTGGAATGCCCCTTTCCTATGCCTGGGCATTCCAACCCTGGACCCAGCATCTTGAGTAAGCACTCCTGAGGCCTGGCCTCCCCATCCTGGGTAATAAATGCCTGACAGATGTAGCCAGGAGCAGTTGTTCCCAGACTCCGGGTAGCAGGAGCAGGGAAGCCTTGCTGCTCTGGGAACAGGTGGTTCAGCACATGGAAGTTATTTCTGAGCTGCCTTGTGTCGTCCTGTGGCATCTCAGCCCTGCCGAGGGCTGGGCTGGGCTGGGCTGGGCTTGGGCTGGGGCTCTGGGCTGCTCCAGGATGTCCAGGGATGGGGCTGGTGGGTGCAGATCTCACAGTGCAGTGCTGGGTGAAGGTCAAATGAGGTAAGATGATGAGCGAAGTCCTCCTGAGCACAGCTGGGAGACAGATGTGCTGGGAAGGTGTTTCTGCAGAGGTTTTAGCCCTAAAACGAGGGCTGTAAATGATTCCTTTTAGCTAATAGGGGGAAAATGCACCTGCTGAGCCCAAGCTGCCCCTTTCCCAGCAGTTCTGCACTTGGAGAGCTGGACTGGGAGGGTTTGCTGGGAGCTTGTGCTGTGCCTGGTGCAGGGCTGTAAATCTGAGAGAAGGGGTCGGCCCTGGGCTAAGAATAGTCAGGAAGCAAAACAAGCTGAACACTGCAATGGGGTGATTTTCCTGTCCCCTGAGCAAACACAGGCCCTGAGAGGGCTGGGACAGGGGGGCTGAGTGCCCTGGACATGGTTCCTGACAGAGTTATCAGTGTCACAGGAGGTTGTGTCCAATCTCCTGCCTCCTGTTTGGGGCAAGCTGTGATCCTGGGACAGGAGGAGGGCAGGCACCTTATCTCTGCTGAGATAACACTGTCACAGCCTGGCTGGGGACAGCTGGAAGCTCCAAGTGCTTTGGAGAGACGCAGCATCTCAGTGCCCCTGTCCTGGTGCTGAGGGACAGGCTGTGCTAGCCCTTATCTCACTTCTAACCCTCACTTTTTCCAATCTGCCTCGAACTCTGCCAGAAAACCAGGGATGTCAGACACAGAGGAGGTCACCGAGGAGTATGAACAGTAAGTGGGGTGGTTTTAACACCCTTTCTTTCTCCCTATTCCCATTTTCCCACTGCAGCATTGCTTGGAAGTGCTCTCACTGTTAGCCCAGCACCCACCATGGACCCCCAGCCTGTGCCCCTCTGCCCTGGCAGTGCCTGACCCCAGCAGTGGCAGTTTGTGTTGGGAGCTGTATCCCCACCCATGGGCAGGACAAGGATGAGTCCTGTATTAAAAATGCTGCAGTCTAAATCTGTGAGACACAGGTGGGAAAACCCAAGGTCAATGGGGAAATGGGAAAACCCAATCTGCTGCTGCTGGGGTCCTGCTGCCACATCCAGAGCATCACTCTCCAAGGCCCAGATCTGAGAGCAGCTTCTGCTGCTGAGCCAGGAGGCACAATCTGGAGAGATGGGGTTGGGTTATAGGGGTGAGCTCCAACACTGCTCCCACTTCTCATCCACCAGCAGAGAAAGGGGACCTGAATCCTGAATTCTCTGGTGTTTCAGTGCCACACCAGACTCACATGTGTCACCAATCTGTCCCCCTGGGACAGGCTGTGCATCTCCCCCACGGCCAGGGAAGACTTGAGGGCAAAGGTGGGATGTGAGATGCCCATTTCTGGGATTACAGGCCAAGGTCACTCATCTTCTCATGCTGCACAATGGTGGGGTGCCCTGACCACTGTCAAAGTGCCAGTCCAGATCTTCAGAGCCTGCTCTCCACAGCCTGCAGGGTGACCTGGGCCTTGTCCCTGTCCCCACTGTCACCTGCCAGCCACCCACTCAGCCGCCCAGCAGCCATGGCCTGTGCTATGAGACAGGGGAGCCAGCCTTGGGGAAATCCCAGATTCACCTCAGCCTCACTGATGGCCCCATTCCAGCAGCTCAATGTGACTCTGTAAATTCCTGTTGTGCTTTGCAGGGAGCAGGAAGGTAAGAGGACATGGAGCACCTGCAGCTGCCTGCCCTGAGGCCAAAAGCTGATCAGAGAAACTCCAATAACCTGAGGCTTCTTTCCCTTCTCTCTGTCCATGCCCTGTGTGCTCTGTGAAGAGGAGTGCGTGGAGGAAGGTAGGAGTTGCACCTGCAAGGACCAAGAGCCAAATGCGAGGGCTTCAGTGTTTTGCTGGGGGGTTTGGGGGTCAGCTCCTGGGCTGCAATGGGCAAATCATGTCCAGGAAAGGCAGATGTGACCATGTTTGAGATGCCTGCACCTGAAACATCAGTAGGATCAAAACCAGTCTGAATTTTCTCAGGATCTCTCTTGTCAGTGATCCTTTGACTCAAGCCAGGGCTGGCAGTGCTGGGCATGGGTGTTGGCTGAGGTGTGATCCCAATATCCCAACGGGAGCTGGAGCCTCTGCTGAACGTGTGACAGTCGTGCCCAGACTCAAACTTCCACCTGCCTCAGCCTGAGACACAGCCCCAGCACGGGAGCTAGGCTGAGCTGGGCTGAGCTAGGCTGGGCTGGGCTGGGCTGGGCTGGGCTGGGCTGAGCCTCTGGCTGCTCTAGGGCACTGCCAGGCAAAACACCCTGAGGGCAAAAGCAAAGAGAGGTGCAGGGGGAAGCCCCTGCTGTGCTCCAGTCCTCATCTCACGCACACCCAAACTCTGTGGCACCCAACTAATCCCTGTGCTTATTCCTTCCCTCCTCCCTGGCTCAGAAGAGGAAGAATGGATAGAGGAAGACGACGGTAGTTATTGCATCTTTCATTATTTCCCCTCTCTGCTCTTGGGAAAAGTCGTGGGTTGATGTGTTCTGCCTCTCCCTGGTTGGGGAATGGTTTTCTTTCATTCTTCCACTTCTCTCTCTTCTTCCTGCACTCCTCCCATGCCCTGCTGTGCTGTTGTGTCCATCCTCTGTCTGTGCCTTGTCTCTTATATCTGCCAGCCACGGTTTGCTGTCTTTGCTGTCTTCTTTTTCTTCCCTTCTGTCTGGCTGTGGCACCACGGGTGTTCCCAGGGCCTGCGGGCACAGCATCGCTCTGGCTCCGCTGGAGGAATCCTATGGGGACGCTGCTCCCTCCAGTGGAAAAAGGCTGGAAAATGCCATTGTAAAGGTGCCAAAATCAGCCACTCCTGGAGCTCCGCGCTAGAGCAGAGCAATAGAAATGCCTCCTTCCTTCCTGGGCTGTGAGGGAACGGCAGCATGAGGGGGATGAGGGACAAGCCAGGAGGTGGCGATAAATCCTTCAATTTCATTGATTTTAGGGGGTTTTTGCCCTGACGAGCACAGAGCAGCCCTGGGGTAAGGGTAGAGAGGAGCCCTTTGCTCCCGAGCCGCTGCGGGTCCCGGGTCCCTGCGGGCTCTGTGCCGCAGTTATCCCAGAGCAGGGACAAATGTGAGGAGCTGCAGGAGCCAGGGAACGCTGCTGCTGCCTCACTCTGCCCTCTTTGCACAGGTCAGGAAGAGCAGGTAGAGGAGGCGGAGGAGGAGACCACAGAAGCCAAGGCAGAAGGTGAGTGGGGCTGTGCCAGGGAGCTCCGTGGCTTGGCCGGGCCATGCTCTGCTCCAGGGGTGCCAGCTGGGGGCTGGGATGTCCCAGCGTGGCTGTGACGGGGACATCAGCACCAAGGGGCAGCTGTCCCCCAGATCTGGTGTCCAGTAAGGGGGTGTCAAACTGAGATGCCCTTCCCTGCTCTCTCTGGGCCCTACAGACATGAAATGATGATGAAATACAAATGGTGTTTGCTGCTGGTGGCTGTGTCCAGCCCTCTAAAATAATGCCAAAAATGGGCCAAGCCTGTTTCACCAAGGGGTCCATTGCCTTAGAGGGGGTTTCCAGAGCTGGGACTGAGCTCTGGTGTGTCTGATCATCAAAGAGCACTGGGTTTCATGAGGTGGCTTTGGGGCATGGTATGTGACCCTGTGCTGTCACTTGTGCTGGGGCAGGCTCAGATCCTGGCTGTGACCCCGAGTCAGGGTGCTGGGACCCCTCTGTGCTGGAGGATGTGACTGCCCTCACCCAGGGGTGATCATGTTCTCCCATTGCTTTTAAACAGAACAAGAAGATGAAACGAAAGCAGCAGGAGAAGGTAAAGTGGGAGCAGAGGAGAGATGGGCTTGGCCATTCCAGTCCTGATCCCATTCCCCTGAGACACTGGGCCCTTGTAACGGGGTTTTGGTGCTGAATTTATTTGCTGCCAAAGGGACAATCTGTGGCAAATGGGACAGAGCTGCCCTGGCCACATCCCCCAGTAGGACAGGGGCAGCAGGAGGGATGGATTTGTGCTGCCTCTGGCAGAAATGCACCCAAAATACATCAGGAGAGGGAGGCGCTGCTGCTTTTCCAGCCTGAGCTTCTGCAAAACTTGTCTGGATTCCTCCTGGAGAGAACCTGGGGCTCTCCTGGCCACCCTGTGAGTGAGGGATGTCCCTCAGGGGCCTGCTCTCCCCCTATTCATCCTGCAGGGATGGAGCTGGGGTTTGCAGGGGGGACAAGCCAGGGACAGCCTCCCCACAGTGTCCCTGGGCAGGACTGGCCACGGGGACACAAAGCATCGTGTTTTCCACAGGCGGAGAGGGAGACCGGGAGCAGGAGCCTGGGGAAGGTGAAGTATCACCCTCGTTCCTTCTGCCTGACTGGGGGTACCAGGGTCTGCTCTGCTCAGCCAGCAGCACCAGCTGTGCCTCAGGCACCCCGTGTCCTGCGGCATAGGGCTGGCACTCGCTGCTGGGAGATGGTCCCTGGGAAGCCCCTGCTGCTGCCGGGGAGAGGGAGGGCTCGGCTCAGGGCGGGGCTTGGGTCAAGGTGTGACAGGAAACCCCTCGCTGACACTGACCTTGTCTTTCTGTCCTGCTCCTGGGACCTGCAGGTGAATCGAAGCCAAAGCCCAAGTAAGTGTGGCAGGGTTTTCCCTGGGGCAAGGTCTGAGCCGTGCCAGGGCAGAGGCTCCGTGTGACAGAGCCTGGTCCCTAAAGGACAGGGCACAGGGAGCCTCCAGAGCAGGGTGGGACTGGGGCATGGAGAGAAACAGGGAGAGAAATGGACAGCAAAACACAGACCATGAAGAGGACCCTGAGAATGAGGTCTTCAGGCATTCTGAAGCATTTTATATGTTCCTTGGGAGAAGTTCAGCTGCCCTATGACCCTGCAGGTGGCAGAAGTGTGTGTGTGTGTGTGAGCATCTCAGTCTGGGATACAGAGTCCAGGCTATGGCTACCATGAGGCACATGTTTCCAGGAGTGCCAGCATTCCAGGGACTGAGCCCAAGGGAGCAGGACTGTGAACCATTGCCAGAAACCTGGGGGGTCCTCCTGGGCCTCTGGGATTCTGCAGTGTGGGAGGCAGATCTGCTCTCAGCCATCATCATCCCTTCATCCCTTTGTGCCCCTGCTGAGCATCTCCTGCCCTCCCTCAAGTCCCACAGGATGAGAGGATGCAGCTGCCTGTGCCAGGTCACACTGCAACACACAGTGCCCTTTGGGGGAGCAGTGGGTGCCTGCCAGCTCAGGGGGCCTGGCAAAGGGCCCTGGCCATGTTGTCTGCAGCTTGCAGAGTTATTCCAGCCATGCAGGCACCTGGGAGTGTTTCCCAAGAATGCCACAGGTCTTCCTCTGTGGCTGCCCAGCTGGCACCTCCAGCAGGATGCATTGCACTCCCTATCCTCCAGCTGTGCCCACTCTGCACCCCCAGGGATGCAGGGCTCAGAGGGGGGTGGGATGGGTGAAGGGCACATGCTGTGCCAGACCTGCTGCAGCCGCATCGTGCTCCAGCTGCCCTTCCACTGCAGGGTCTTCATGCCCAATCTGGTGCCTCCCAAGATCCCAGATGGCGAGAGACTGGATTTTGACGTAAGTTATGGCCCAGTTCCCACCCCTGGGGGTGCTGCCCTCCCGCTGCTCCCCCTCAGTGTCTGGCAGCTGCTGGAGGCTCTGGCTGTTCACATCTGGTGCAGGACATTCACCGCAAGCGCATGGAGAAGGACCTGAACGAGCTGCAGGCCCTCATTGAAGCCCACTTTGAGAGCAGGAAGAAGGAGGAAGAGGAGCTCCTGTCCCTCAAGGACAGGATTGTATGTGTTCAGCCTTCCCCTCCCTGGCTATTGCCACCCTGTCCCTGTGGGCACTCAGCCACTGTCCCCTCCCCACAGTCCTGGCAGACCTGGGACACCCCTGACTCTGCAGGAGGTGTCTCCTCTCCTCAGGAGGAGCCTGAGGGTTGAGCCAGATTTCTATGAGCCCCAGTGCCTGCAAACTATAAAATTCCCTGAGCTGGAAGGGACCCACAGGGATCACTGAGTCCAACCCCTGGCCCTGCACAGAAAACCATCCCACCCCATCCCTGAGACTGTTGTCCAAACACTCCTGGAGCTCTGGCAGCCTTGGGGCCATCACCATTCCCTGGGGAGCCTGGGCAGTGCCCAGCACCCTCTGGGGGAAGAACCTTTCCTGATATCCAGCCTAAATCTCCCCTGGCACAGCTCCAGCCGTTCCCTTCCTGTCCCTGCTCAGTGGGATGCCCCTGGTGTGGCTGCTGTGGTGCTGCGGTGCCTGATGCGGATGCGCCTCTCCCCGGGGTCACTGTCCCCAGGCTCCCTTGGGGCTCTCAGGGCTCTCGGGGTCAGGGATCTGTCCCTTGGATCAGAGAGGATGCAGATTCCATGTGGTGTCCAAGCCAAGGTCCCCTCCCTGTGCAGGAGCAGCGGCGAGCGGAGCGGGCGGAGCAGCAGCGGATCCGCAGCGAGCGGGAGAAGGAGCGCCAGGCCCGCATGGCCGTGAGTGTCCTCTGGAAATGCAGCTTGGGATGGGCTTGGGGAGTCTGGGGACACGAGCTATGTGTCCATCCATCCACTGCTGACCGCCTTCTGACCCTGGCAGGAAGAAAGAGCTCGCAAGGAGGAAGAGGAGGCACGGAAGAGAGCAGAGGAGGAGGCACGGAAGAAGAAGGCGTTCTCCAACATGCTGCACTTTGGGGGTTACATGCAGAAGGTGGGACCCTTCCCAAGGGGGCTGTGGTGGAGTCACTGCTGCTCCTGGGAAGGGCTCGGCCGTGGGCTGACCTCATCCACGTGACCCTGTGGGGTTTACAGGCGGGAGGGGGCAGGGAACTGCTCTTGGGTCAGGAGTTACAAGGCCAAAGTGAGCTCAGAGCTGCTCTGCAGATGTGCAGCTCCAGCCTTGCCTCAGGGACAGGGATGGAGACAAAGACAAGGTGTCTTGTCCACTGTTGCCAGAATGTCCTCGAGGACCTCATGTGCTTCTTGAGTCCCAAAAGCTGAGGGTGTTGGCTGCAGAACTGGGGATGGGGGAGAGGAAAGGCTGGGCAGACTTCCTTCTCTCCAGTGGATTGATGGTTTCCTCAGTCAGAGAAAAAGGGTGGGAAGAAGCAAACAGAGCGGGAAAAGAAGAAGAAGATCCTCAGTGAGAGGCGGAAGCCCCTGAACATCGACCACCTCAGCGAGGACAGGCTGAGGTGAGCACAGGCTGCAGGAGGGATGGCCAGGGCAGGAGCCCTGGGCTGGGTCCCAGCTCCTGGGCAGGATCTCGGGCTGTGGACAGCTCCCTGGGGCTTCCAGCTGAGGGGGGTGGGCTGGATCACCCCATGGGGGACACGGGCTCCAAGGCTGTGCAGGGCCACCATGGCCAGGCTGCGGCTGATGGCACCAGCCATGAGAGGGAGCCAGGGTCACACGGTGGGACAGGTCTGTCCCCATATGTACTGACCTCCCCCGTGGCTCTTGTCCTGAACTCACTGCCTGCATAACACATTCCTGTCTGGGAGCCTCCCGAGCCCCATCCCCGGGAGCAGATGAGGGGTTGGCATCAGTGCCCCATCCCTGCACGGAGCTCCCTGGGAGCCACGGCCCTTCCCTGCACTGTCCCCAGCCAGCTCTTCCTGCAGGGACAAGGCCAAGGAGCTGTGGCAGAACATCCATGACCTGGAGGCTGAGAAATTTGACCTGCAGGAGAAGTTCAAGCGGCAGAAATACGAGGTAAGCCCCAGGCCTCTGTGATTTGTCCACCCTGTGTGTTCCTGACTGCTCCTTCTGCTCCCCAGCCAGGAGATGAACTGGGGTGTGCAAGTGATGTTCCAGCTCCTGGGGATGTGTACCTGGCACCACCACAGGGCAAACACATCACAGGCCAGGCAGGATGGAGCCCTGAGCAACCTGGGACAGTGGAAGGTGTCTCTGCCCATGGCAGGAGGTGGAATGAGATGGGCCTGAAGGTCCCTTCCAACCCCAGCCATCCTGGGATCCCAACCACTCTGGGATCCTAAACCCCACAGAAAAACTGCTGGGGAAAAGAGAGCAGTGATGCATCTTCAGCCAGCCCTTGTCCCCAGCCTGGGGCTTCTTGTCAGACCTCACCATCCACCTGCAGCTTTTTTCTTGCCAGACCTCACCACCCTCCATTTTTTCTTGCAGATCAATGTTCTCCGGAACCGCATCAGTGACCACCAGAAAGTGTAAGTGGCTGCACATCCCTCCTCCATCTCCTGTCCTTCTAGCTCCAGCTCCCTGCTCCCCAATTCCCTCCCTATGGATCTCCCTTGCTAAACCATCTCCTCCCCTTCCCCCTCCTGCCTCTGGTCTTGCTGGTGCCCAGCGTTCCTGGACCTGCAGGTCTGTCCCAGGGATCTCAGTCCCTGCCCTTCTGCTCCTGACAGACCTCCATGGTCCCACTGTCACCAGCTTCCCCCTCCCCAGACACCTCAGCAGGGGATGGACCCCAGGGAAAACCCACAGAAAGCATGGGAAGCTTTGTGTCCTGTAGGGTCCTTCCAGTCTCCAGCCACCCCATCCCTGCAGGGGCTCTGCCCAGCATCTCAGGAAGCTGCTGGAGATCCCAGCTTGTCTAGCAGGGGAAGTCCCATGGGCTGTGGGATTTGTGCAGGCCCACAAGGCCAGGGGAACTGGTCCCCATGCCCATGTTCCCTGCAAGTGGCTGGGGAACCCTTCATAGGAGGGTGGAAGAGGGTGTTTAACCCTTACTCCCAGGAGCACCCCAGTGCTCTCACATCCCCATCCCACTTCCCCCTCACGTGGGAGGTGCTCAGCCAACCCCATGTGTCAGGGGCAGCAGCTCCCACCCTCTTACACCGGGTCTCTCTTCTCTCCTGCCCCACCACGGCGTGATCCTGCAGGAAAGGGTGAGTACAGGCATTTCTGAGGGCTGTGTGTGTTTCCCTGCACAGGTGCTCTATGTGTGTGTGTCCCTGCACAGGTGCTCTATGTGTGTGTGTCCCTGCACAGGTGCTCTCTGTGTGTGTGTGTGTGTGTGTGTGTTCCTGCACAGGTGCTGTGTCTGTGTCCCTGCACATGTCCCGTGTGTGTCCCACTCCATGTGTGTTGCAGGGACACCAGGACCCCAGGGCAGGAGCAGGGCTCATGGATGAGGCAATCCCAAGGATTGGCAGCCAGAAATGTCCTTCACTGCCCACCCAAACCTCCTCCTCTGTGCTCCCCCTGTGCTGGTTAAGGCGAGTGATGGGCTGGGTCCTGAAGGACCCTGCAGCTGCTCTTAGCCCTCTGCAGCCACAGATGCAACTTGTCAATTCTTCTTGGAACGATTCCAAGGGGGGAGAAACTTGGGAAGGAAATGGTGGGTCCTTAGAATCACCTGGCAACAGCATGAGCTTGTTCCCAGAGAGTCCAAGACACTTTGACTCAGGTCCCAAGGTTCACTGACCTGGGGCCAGTGAAGACCATCAGCCCCCAGGGCAGTTTCCAACAGGAAAAGGCTGCAGGACCACTGACAGCACCCACCTCATCCTCCCTGTGTGGTCACTGATGCCTTTTTGCACGTGCTTTTCCTCTTGCCTTGCAGATCCAAGGGTGCCCGTGGGAAGACCATGGTGGGCAGCCGATGGAAGTAGAGGCTCAGGGAGAGAGGAGGCCGAGCCTCAGGAGCTGCAGTGGCTGCAGGAATGGGGGTTCTGGGGGGCAGAGGCCTCATGAGTGTCCCATCTCCACCCCCCAGTGTTGTTGTGTCTGTAAATAAAGAGGTGGTGAGGGGGTGCAGGTGTGGTTTCCATCCTGAGGCTCTGATCCTAGAGGACACAGGCTCAGCACAGCTCGAGGAGTTGCCCACCTGCTCCCCAGGCTGTGAGAGGTCACAGCAGCCACCCAGGACCCCCCGAGTAACTGTCCCTGTGCCTCCCAGTATCATCTCAGCTACAGTCCTTGGCAGGCTTGGTGACAGACCTCAGTGGCCTGAGCTGCTTTTCCTGCTGCACTTTGGGGCAGTCCTTGTCATGGCCACTCTGGTACAGCCTTTGCTGTACCAGAGCCCCACTGGCTCCTCTCTGGTCACAGCTGGCCCTGTGAGACACCATGGACAGGGCCACTGCTTCCAAGCCTCTTGGCCCATGGAATAGTCACTAACTCACCTTCCAGGCTATTTCCATTCCTATTTCCAGCTCTTGCTAAAGGCTCTGACCAGCTGTGTTTGCCTCCTCTGCATGTTCCTGACAGCATGCAATGGAGCCTTGAGATAAAGCTGTGCGGGGAGGCCGCTTCTCTATGCTTCAGGGGGCAGATCTCTTCCATCTGGCTGGGAATCTGCAGCATGTCACACGTGTGCTGTCCCTGAGGACACATCACCTGCAGACCCCCCAGTGTTCCTGGCAGACCTGGATCTGGATCTGGATCTGGATCTGGGTCTGGGTCTGGATCTGGATCTGGATCTGGACTGGCAGCCAGCCCAAGGCACCAGAGGTCCTGGAGGGCTGTTATGCTGCCCTGTTATGTTATGACAACCTGTCCCATGCTGTTGATAAAGCAAAGTCCAGCATCTGAGAAGCCTTTCCCAGAGCAGTGGGGATGGGAGGATGCACAGGGTGGTGAATCTCGTCCCTTGGAGAGATGTTTTGTGTCCCCCTTGCTGGAGCTGCCTGTCCTCCCCATCCCTTGCCCGGTGATGTGGGGGTTCCTGCAGGTTTCTCCCGTGTGCTCCTGTTGGATGAAAATTTATTTTCCCTACTTCAACACACAGCACCAGGTTTTGGGGAATAAGGCTCTGGGAAGCTCAGAATCAGTGAGGCACAAGTGGAGGACAACCAGCTCCCAACCAGCTCCCTCCTCAAAACCGAGGTGTGGCGGGCAAAGGGGAGAGCTGGGTAGGGTGNGCTGCGCTGGGACGTGAAATATCCAGAGAGTGCCTGAGTGATGGTCCAGCAAGTGACATTTCAAGCCTGCCTGATGCACGGCAACAGGAGACAGGAGCGCTCGGGGCAGTCAGCTGTGTCTGCTTTGGAAAATATATCCCCTTTTGCAGGCTCTGAGGATCCATTCT
>VXBC01000964.1:70635-82267 GCA_013399945.1 Ploceus nigricollis | reverse complement strand
GTCCCCGCCCAGGGCAGGCGGTAGAATGGGATGATTCCAACCCAATCCAGTCAGTGATTCCGTGTCTGCAGTGCTCTGCTGTCCTCCAGCTCTGCTGTGTGCTCTCACTGTCCCCATGGGCAGCAGCACGTCTGGCTGCCAGATCAAGGCACTGCCTCTGGTGTGAGGGGTAGGGAGCTCTGCCCTTCCCTAGCAGGACACCTTCCCAGGAGCTGTGAGGTGAAACAGTCCCTGACAGGCTGCAGAGGAGCAGCTTCTCTGCCACAGGATGTGGACCTAGGGTCACAGAATTCCCTGCCTTGGAAGGGACCCACAAGGATCATCGAGTCCAGTTCCAGCTCCATCTTGTGGTCCTTTGAGGAGCCCCTCGTGCAGCACCTCTCTGGAGCACAGCTCATGGGAACCATGTCAGCCTGAGCACTGGGGTCAGGCTGTGTCCCATGGAGTCTGTGCAGTGCGGGCAGCCAGGAGCCCTCGGCTGCTCCGTGGAGACACTGGCAGGAGCTGCAGTGTGTGTGCTGTGTGCAGTGCAGGGCTGTGCCCTCCCCAGGGTGGTGCCAATGTCCTGGCAGGAGCTCAAAGCTCCAGAGCCTGCTGCCAGCCCAGGGTCCAAATTCTTCTCCCACAGTGTCCAGCACAGGTGTCCCAGCACTGCTGAGAAGCCCAGCCTGCAGCAGACTTGTGCCAGGGCTCACAAACCTGCAGCTCGTGGTCTGTCGATGCATTCCGATGCCAGGGTGCTCCCCGGGGTGCCACTGTCCCCATGGGCTGGGATGGATGTGAGGGAGGATGCATTTGGTACTGAGAAGGTGCTGATAAATGCTGGGGCGATGTTTGGGGCTGTCCTTGTGCTAAAGCAGTGCTGGGAGTGAGGCAGCCTCGTGCTCTTCTTTGCCTGCTCCAGACCCAGACAAAGACACGGTGAAATATTGCAGAGCCTGGTGCTGCCACTGCATCCCACACAGGAGCTGCCTGCTCATGGCTTTGGCCAGCTCCCATTAGCCAGGGGTGCTCTGGGCAGCGTGGGAGATGTTGGGATTGCTGTCCTGGGGCCAGCTGGCCAATGCATGTCCCAAGGAACCAGGGTGAGGCAAGTGCCCACAGCATTCGGGCCAGGATGGGGCTGCAGTGGCTCACAGACCCTGTGGGACAATGGAGCAGAAGCTCTTGAAGCTGGAATTCTGCCAGGGCCCCAGGGTCTCACCAGATGGGATGTGGGGCCTCTCATTGGGGCCATCAGTTAGGGCACAGAGTGAGGGATCCCCTCACCCCCAGCTCAGAGATGGCAGATTGTGGAATGGTGAAGGTTGGGAGGGGCCAAGGGAGGTTTGCTAGGATGGAGCTGTGTCAGGGGAGATTTAGGCTGGATGTCTTCCCTCAGAGGGTGCTGGGCACTGCCCAGGCTCCCCAGGGAATGGGCACGGCCCCGAGGCTGCCAGAGCTCCAGGAGTGTTTGGACAGTGCTGCCAGGGATGCACAGGGTGGGATTGTTGGGGTGTCTGTGCAGGGCCAGGGGTCAGACTGGAGGATCCTGGTGGGTTCCTTCCAACTCAGGACCTTCCACAATTCTGTGATTCTGTGATCCAGTCTCCCCTCCCTGCTCAAGCAGGGAGATGTTGAGGAATTGTTTCCCCCTCAGGCCCATCCTAGGTGGGTGGGCGGGCTGCTCTGCCTCTCCTGCTTGCCTCCCTGGGGAGCCCATCAGCCCCATTCCTGGTGCAGGATGGGGAACCTGGGTCCTGTGAGGCTGGAGAGGGGGAGAGCACTGCAGGATAACACACCCTGACTCCTGTGCCCATGGTGGACTGGGGCCAGCACAGCCCCCACTGCCCAGGTTGGGGTTTTGGTGCCATCCAGGGTGTGCAGGGCAGCATGGGGCAGGTGGCACTGGATGCCATCACTGTGGGCAGCTGGCAATGCCCATCCTTTGGGGCATCCTGTGGAATTCACAGCTTCCAGCACCAGTGAATTCATGTACAGGGTGCCTGTGTTGCCCTGATCCACAGTGCCACTGTCCCCACATAAGCAGTGAATGCCCAGCCTCCAGCTCAAACCAAGGCCAAATGACAACCAAAAACTGCAGAGAATGGAGAAGTACAACCTTGGATTTCTCGCAGGTCAAGTCCAACAGCCACCTGTAGATTAAAACACAGGAAAAAGAACATAAATGCTGAACTTTGCGACACCTTCCAGACGTGGAGCCCTCTCCCTCAGAGTCCCAAGTCCTGGCATTGCTGTGCCATGGCCTCCTCACAGAGCCCCTGCAGGGCAGTTCCATTTGTTCCTGCAAACATCTGACGTTTGCAAGTCTCTCATGATTGTTTTTAAATGCCTTATAAAACTTCCAGTTTCATTGAGTGTTAGCCCTGTAAATCACTGCCCGTAGCAGCTCATTCACAGGTCTCAATTAATGGCCTTTAATTGGGTAAAGTCACCCATGGTTTCTGCTGATTCCACAGATGAGTTAAGTCACCAACGAAGTCTTTAATGCACCCCAAGTGAGGTTTGGGTTTGGCACTGACACAATGCCCCGTGTCCACAGACCAGCCCTGCTGACACAGCAGGCAGTGATGCTCTGGGATGGAAGGAAGAGGCTTTGGCTGCTGTCTAGAAGCAGCATTTTATTGGCACTTGGTGGAAGGAAAATGAGCTTCCTGGTGATGTGTGAATCACTGCCTTTGCGTGTGCTCTCATGCCCTGGTTTCAGTGTAGGGCCTGGGTGTAAACTCTGCTCCTGAGCGCAGGGCAGCAGCCCCTGGCAGGAGCACTGAGGGGTTGAGTCCTGCCTGGAGCTGGGACCCGCCCTTTGCCCAGCACTGGATCCCTGAGGTCCCTGACAGGTGAAGGTGGTGCTGCCCTGTGGGCCTGACCTGGTGCTGAGCCCCAGGTGAGCCCTGCAGAGGTGGCTTTGGCAGGCACAGGCAAGGGATGGCACATCTGGAGCACTGCAGGGAACTGCTCCTGCTCAGGCCAGCCCCCAACCCATCCCCGTCCCAAAGGCACATGGATCTGGGACTGACCCCACGGATCTGGGACTGACCCCATGGAGGTGGGACTAATCCCATGGATCTGGGACTGACCCCACGGATCTGGGACTGACCCCATGGAGGTGGGACTCACCCCATGGAGGTGGGACTCACCCCACAGGTCTGGGACTCAACCCCATGGGTCTGGGACTCGCCCTGGCTGAGCCGCTCACACAGCTCTGCAGGAGCAGTGAGTGTGAGGCAGGAGCCTTTAGCAGTGTCCCCCAGGTGTCACCTCTGGCAAACCCCTCAGTGACAGGTCTCAGAACCCACCTCTGCAGTTCTGAGGCCACGGATCTTCAGGACATTCCTGCTGTTCTGTGTTGACACCTCCTGCCCCGGGCTGCCCTGCACATGCAGACACAAACACACACACACGTGTGCAGCCCCAGGTGTGCACACACACACATGGGAACCTCCACACTTCCAGCACCAGTCTCTGTGGAACCCCTCCAGAGGGAGGTGGAACAGCAGCACTGGGTAGAGGGGGCACAGGGGATACAGGGGGCACAGGGGGTGCAGGGAGCACAGGGGGCTGTCCCCATGGCATTCCCGAGGCACTGCTGGTGGAAGGGCTGTCCCAGAGCCAGGGGATGAGGTTTTGGGTGTCACCCACTCACAGACAGACGTTCAGAGCCGTCAGGGCTGTGCTGGCAGCAGGGAGGGGCCCAGGGGGGCACTGCACTGCACAGGACACGGCAGAGGGGCCGTGGGCTGCTCCTCTGTGGGATGCTCGGTTTTAGTTTGGGTCTCTCTGGTGGAAGCTCTCAGGTCCCAGGTCTGATGGTGGCCAAAGAGCCCTCTGTGAGCACGTTTAGTGAAGGATGGGATTTCAGTCGCCAAGAGCAGGGTCCCACACCCAGACTCTCACTGCAGGAGCTGTGTGCCCAGCTCCACAGCTGGGGTCTGCCCAAAGCTGCAGGAAATGGAAATGCCCAGGTGTGAACTCACAGGCTTTCCCTTCAGGCCTGAAATGATCCGAGCCTGGGAAAATCCTCATTACACAGCAATTGCTTTGGATGTCCTGCTGTGAGAAATGAATATGCGAGAAGCTGCTCTGGTGCAGTCAGGTGACTGCAGTGCCTGACCCCTGTCCCCAGCTGCCACCACACCTCCCTCACCCAGGTATGCTCTCTGGGGCTGCCGCAGCCTCAGCACCTGCACAGAGCAGAGGGGTTTTATCCCAGTTTGCCTCGAGCCTGAGCCTTAAGCCATAAACAAAGAGAAGGAGGGAAGAGCAGCAGAGGAAGGGAAAGCATCCCTTATCTGACAGCTCAGAGGGTGCAGCACTTGCTGATGGGGTGGAAAATGCGAGTTCATGTCCTTGTCTGATACAAACATGGCTTTGAGCTCTGGTTTTTAACCCAGCTGAGGTGGGGTTAAAAACTGCAGCGCTCAGTCTTTGTGAGGTGCTGGCTTATCACAGACTCCCAGAGTGGTTTGGGTTGGAAGGGACCTCAGATCCCATCCTGTTCTACCCCCTGCCATGGCAGGGACACCTTCCACTGTCCCGGGCTGCTCCAAGCCCTGTCCAGCCTGGCCTTGGACACTGCCAGGGATGAGGCAGCCACAGCTGCTCTGGGCACCCTGTGCCAGGGCCTGCCCATCCTGCCCGGGAAGAATTTCTTCCTAATAGCCAATCCAGACCTCTTCTCTTTTAGGTTGAAACTGTTGCCCTCGTCCTGTCACTGTCTGTCGGGGTGAGAAGCTGCTCTTCCTCTTTTCTGTGAGCCCCCTGTAGGTATCAAAAGGCCACACTGAGGTGTCCCCAGTGGGTAAATCCAGCGCTTCAGGCTCACGGCCACGCTGGGCTGTGGCACCCCGGGATGGGAAGGGCTCCATCCCGAGCTCTGCTGGCTGCTCTGGGTTTGGGAAGGGCTGGGAGCCACTCACACCTTTTATCTGCCCTGTCAACAAACACGACTGTGCCTCGGCAGAGCAATGGATCCAGCTCTGATATCATGACAAAGAGGGAACACTTTGATCCAGGGAAACGCTTTGATCTCTCCTGTGAATCAGATGCTGTTGATTAGCTGTAAAAATAGAGCAATTGTGGGCACTTTTCACGTGGTGTGGCAGCGGCTGTGCCACATGGGCTGTCCCTGTCCCAGCTGAGCCTGCTACACCTCAGGGAAAAGTGACAGGACACAGAATTCAACAGAATATCAAGTTCAACTGAATATGAAATTTAACTGACTATTAAAATCAACTAAGTCCTGTCATTCTCAAATTCTCAATTTTTTGACCAGCGTATCCTGGAAAAGGAATGTTTGGCTTTGAGAGGTTTTCCACCTCAGGGTTTTTGTTTTCTTTCAGACCCGTTGATGTAATTACATCCTGGCAAAGACTCAGAAGCATTTCTGGGCTGGAGGAGGACAGGTCTGGTCCCTCAGGCTGAGTGTCTCCGGGATGTCCCTCCTCACTGCCCAGAGCACATCCCAAGGCTGCCATGACGGGTTGGCTGCACCAGGGTGGAGCAGATCCAGTGTGGAGGAGCTCTGAGCACTCCTGGGTCCAGATCTCCCCACTGGAACTGATCCCTGGATACCATCAGTCCCCTGCAGGGCTCAGCCTGACACTTCTCCAGCCACTCAGAGTGGATCAGGCACAGGAGGTTCGGGTTTATCCCAGCTCCCAGCCCTCTCAGCGGATCTACTCATGGCCTGATTTCAGTCCCGCAGCAGTGGGTAAAGATAAACATCTCCAGAGGGTGACTCAGTGCTGTGTGACTGGCAGGGCAGAGCCAGCACAGGGTCCTGACTGGCAGGAGCACGCTGGGGTAGGATGGGAACCCACTCCTGGGTGTTTGCTGGATGGGGCAATCAGTCCTGGATGTTCCTGAGTCCTGTGATTAACTGCAGCCTCCGAACAGCATCATTGAGAAGAGCAGCTAAAGGATTCTGGAAATTGTTGGCAATTCTTGAACCCCAGTTGCAGCCTGAAGGCCCTTGGGGCACAAACCCACAAACAGCTTGGAAGGAAGGAAGGAAGGACTCCAGGAAGGAAGGACTCCAGGAAGGACTCCAGGAAGGAAGGAAGGAAGGAAGGAAGGAAGGAAGGAAGGAAGGAAGGAAGGAAGGAAGGAAGGAAGGAAGGAAGAGCTTCTCTTTTGGGAAGAAGGAAAACTAATGCAAATGCCCCCAAGGCTTCTGCCCACAAACCAGGCGAGGAACCAGGGTGGCTCCAGGCAGGTGGGTACAGCATAAAACCCATCCCTGGATGGTTCCTGAAGAACCAGGTTCCCTCAGGCACAAAACTCCTCCACAGGTTCCAGACCCCAATGTCTCAGACAGGTGTTTTGGAAATCTGCCTCAGTGCTCCATGGAGAAGCACGGGGCCTGTAAGTTCTGCCTCAGGGTGTGAGGGTTACAGGAGCAGAAATGTTCCTCTGAGGCACCTGACTCCTCCAGGGGAAGCTGCAGCTCTGGCTGGGGCTTTGCAGTCCTCAGAGGGCAGAGAGGGACAGCAAGAGCATGGTGGCAGCATCCTCAGCATCCTGCAGCTGGGTGGGATGGGTGCCCATCCAGCACCCCTGGGACTGGGGATTGTGAGATGGGGCCTGGCATCCCTGAAAGGTGTCCTGGAACTGGGCATCTCCCTGGGAAACGCCCCTGCCCTTGAGCAAGCCCCACAGTTGTGTTTCCTCCCCAGCAATCCCCCACAATCTGTGGGCTGGAATTTGCTGTGGATCTGGGGAAACTGGGTTTAATTTGGACTGATGTTTCAAGGTTCTGCCTCAGAGACAGAGCAGGGATGTTTCCTGGTGGAAATACACACAGCTAGGCAGGAATCTCCAAGACAAAATTCTTGGCCTGAAATCTGTACATTCTTCTGTAGGGCTGAGGCTCTGACTTCATTTATCCATGTAAAAAAAAATGTTCTCATCCCTATTTTGCCCAGGTAAATGTGACCCACGTTCCCCAAAAGCCAAGGACCTGCAAGAGAAGCCACATTCTTGTGGCATTTAAGAATTTGCCCAAAGCAAGGAATAAGAGCTGGGACTTAACAGAGCTCCTCGAGCTGGAGGAGTATGGAGTTTGTAGCACCCACAGTTATGTTAAGGAAAGCTAATTCTGCTCTAACAGACAGTGGAATGGAGTTCATTTGTGTCAGGAAAATTCATCCACAAACATCAGAGCTTTATGTCCAAAGAGGAGACAGAGGAATCCTTTTTACTTTATTTGAATAAAGGGAGAGGCCATGGGACATTCCCCTGGGGTCTCTCAAAGTTTTGGAGGCCGCAGCCTCCTTTTTATCCCAATTTCCCAGCTGCATTTCACTTCTCTCTTTCCCCCTTGCCTGAGGTACTTGAGAGGTTCGGACTTCCCAATACGCCTGATACCGAAGATTTCCCTCTAATGTATAACCCTCCCTTTAAATTTTTAATTCTTATGGAATTTAGAGTTTCCCCCATTGTTTCTTTCATTTTTCAATATCCAATTTCATTTATCAGCCAACCTACAGTTTGTTTGTAAAGGCAAATATCTTTTTCCTTCATCAATCAGTGGAATGCTTCCCATTGTTTCTTTTATTTCTCAGTGCTGGTTTTATCTGCCAGCAGACCCAGAGTTTGTTTGTAAAGACAAATCCCTCACTCCTCTCATTTGGAATCCACAGTCCTGGGAGGAGGCAGTTTGCCGGCAGAGCCTCGCTGTGTGTGCGGGATGTGCCCAGCCCCCTCCCCGAGCCCAGCTGAGCGCAGGGTATGAGCTCAGCAGTTTCACCCCGCGCCTGCAGATTAAAAGGAGAAAGCCACACGGTTGGGTTTGGGGCATTCCTGCCAAGGTGTTGCTCTTTTGAAGTTGCTTCTCCCGGGTCTGTCCCTGGAATGTGGATTGGGGCGACCAGTTGGGCCAGTAAAGCCCTTCCTTCAAAATGAGATTTTACTGAAAACTGCAAGGAGCTGTCGTAAGCACATTGACTCACTTGGTTTCTCAGCTCTTAGTTATGAGCTTGTGCTCTGGACAATTAATTATTTGTTCTTGTGGAGGCTTTGAAGATGCAAAGCAGGTGGGAGAGTGAAGTGTTATTAGCTCATCTGCAATCCTTTTTATGTGACACAGCAATGAAGTCCAGGCTCAGCCTGAGATGCTGAACAGCACTAACCCCCGAATTGTCCTCACGCCCAGCTCTCTGATTTCTGTCTTATTCAAGGCCTCAGTGACTCCTCAGTCTAAAGCTCTTTAACACCAGCCAGGCAGAACTGGAGGGCTCAGCATCCCAGCCCAGGCAATCAGCAACAGCAGCTCCAGGTTTAACCTTACCCTGACAGAATACCTGGAAATTTGGAATTTGGGCCATTAATTTAAATCTTCTTTCTACTTATTTCCACTCAGACACAAAAGGGGAGACTGAAGACAGTTTGGGTTTTTTATAATTTCTACCTTGATGTGGGTGTGTTCAGGGTCAAATTCAGCATCTGAGAACCTGAGGTTTTTATAGAGAGGAGTAAAATGAAGCAGCCCAGAAAGCCATGAATGAGCAGCTGGGGATGACTGAGGAGTTCTGATTAGCTCTGTCCACAGGGAGCAGCTCCTGTGTGTCTGTCTCAAAGAGCAGAACTAGCATTGATAGTTTTGTTTGTGTTTCTGCCAAGGAGAACTGGCCAGCTCCAACAACTCTGTGATAGCTGGGCACTGGTGCTGCTCCTGGCAATTTGGGAACTCACCAGAGGCACTTCAAAAGCTGGAGTGTGCAGGGATTTGGGCTGCTCCAAGGAATTGTGTGTCAGAATTGCTGCTTCACCTCTGCTGGCCCCATTGCAGTGGTCTCACCTACAAAATGAGCCTCTTGTTGAATTCTAGACCATCCCTGAGCAGAAATATCCATCTATTTCTTAGGGAGAGGTGGCACGTGGGCTGTCCTGGTCACCCTGCAGAGCTCCATCCTGAGGCTCCAGCTGGGCCTGGGTGTGCTCAGGAGCACCACAAGCCCAGTCTGTGGGAAAAGGCCTTGCTGAGTATGAGCCTCAGCCCTGGGCATGTGCAAGGGCCTGGACATAAATGTGATTAAATAGGCAGTTGCTCCCAGGGCTCACTCCTCACTGCAGGTTTCACTGATACCATCTCCCTGAGCACTCACCTTCCCAGAGTCTGCTGTGAGTTTTGTTTCTTGGTGTTGCTGGACAGAAATGATTCATTCCTCTCATCCCTTGATACTAGGATGAATTAATGATATTCCTTTTTTGGGGAATAAAATGTCTCCTTTTCACTGCCTTTTGTGGCTACTGGCACCAGTTCCCAATTTCCAACTCGCATTTCAGTGCTGGCTCAGAGCCCCATGAGAGGCAGGCTGGACAATCAGGTGAAGCTTCCTTTGCTACCCAGCCTCTCTTTGCATTGCTGTGTCTGACCAGAGAGAGGGAAAGCAGCCACAAATTGCCAAGGAAATGCAGGTAGAAGGGTTTCCACAGAGGCTGAGCACAATGAACATGAGTCAGAGCACTCAGGATTTACAGAGAAGTCTCTTAATCCTGGCCATGAAGATGCATTACCCTGCAGCACAAGGGTGGTGCTGAGTGTGCCAAGCTCTCTTCTCTGAAGTCTTCTTCTTGCAAACAAAAGAAAGCAAATGTCCTGGGTAGGGTAATGACTGCAGGAGGAGGGAATTTCAGAAGAATGGGGATGGCAAGACAGAAGTTGGCAGCACTGCAGTGGTGGGAGCCCCTCAGGTGCAGCAGAAGCTGCAGGAGAACTGCAGAGCTGCTGTGGTTTCACCTCCTTTGTTGGGCTGGCAGCAGTTTCAGCTCCTGTCGGAGACACAAGGAATGTGTTTTTTGCCATCCCATCCTGCCAGGGCAGAGCTGGTCTGGCTTCCTGGAGGGAAGATTGTTCCTTTGCAGGGAACACAGGCTGCCTGTGCCTGTGCCTGTGCTCTTCCAGAAGATAAAGGGTGAGGTTTGAGCCCTCCTGTGCCTGAGCACTGCTTATCTTAATCTGCACCTCCTCTACCAGCAGTGGAAATAAAAAACTGTTCATTTGCCCCTCCATCCACCTCTGCCTGGCCCTGAGGTTAGCCACATGCTGAGCAGTTTATTTCTCTCCACTGGCTATGAAGGGAACCCACAGCAACTATCTCAGACTTCAGTGTCTAATTTTAAGTTGTCCAAGTGAGGGAGCATTGATCCTTGGAGATTCCTCCTAACAAGGAAGGAGCAATAAAGGCCAGGAAGGTGGGGAAACCTTCCTAGATGTGGTTGTTGAGCTCAGTTTATGAACAGCTGTTGATGGCACCTTAAAAAAAAACAACCAAGGAAGCTGCCAATGCTGCAGCTCCATCCACAGAGGTGGGAGAGCAGGTGCTGTGGGCATCCTCTGCTTCCACACCTGGCACGGCTGCCCTGCCCTGCACCAGCACTGCTGGCACATTTGTCCTGAATAAATTATGCTTGGAGACACCCCCAAGGTCAAAAATACAGAATCAAAGAACCATAGAACAGTTTGGGTCAGAAAGGATCTCAAGGATCAACTCCCTGCCATGGGCAGGGACACCTTCCTCGAGTCCAGTTTGCTCCAGCCAGGTGTCTGGGGGTATCACAGAGCATCTGAGGTTATGTGAGTTTTCTGCCAGGATTTCCAGGAAGGAGGAGGCACAGGGAACTCCCTGGGACACCTGAGCTGCCTCTCCTGCAGGGAGTTGTGGAGCTGGCTCAGGACCAAAGCAGGTGCCCCGTGTTAATGGCCTGAGACCTTCCCAAACTCAGCAGAACAGACACCCCAGGGCCCAAAGAGGCACCTGGAAAGGAGAGAAACCCACTCCTGGCCAAGCCTTGAATGTTGAAGGAAAGAGGCTGTGATGGTGCCAGCCCCTCTGCCTACTGTGGTCCCAGGGAAGGGTGACAGGGTGGTGGCAACAGCCTGGCCATGGGAACCTCATGTTCCTGGTCCTCCTGGGAAGGAGGAGCAGCCCAGTGGCACATCCATAAACCTGGGCAGAAATAGCCACAGTGCTATCACACGGGGATTGTCCCTGCAGCATCTACCCAAGGAAAGCTGGACACACCAATGGTTTTGGTCTGGTTCGTCCTCAGGGCTTGGCCTTGGGCTGTGCCCCACTGGTGCTCCCATGGGGAGAGCCCAGCTCTGCACTGGTGTGGAGGGGCTGCTCTTGGACAACTTCTGGGCAGGCTGCATTCCCCTTTGGATAGTTGGTAGGTGTCTGTAGCTCTGCTGCTGCCAGATCACGGTCACCACCCTGTCCTTGGCACAGCCATGGGGCTGCAGGACACTGCACGTGTCCCCTGCCACAATCTGCTCCTGTCCCCCAGCTCAGGTGGAGGGGAAAAGGGTCCCTCCTTCTGCCAAACCCCAGGAGATGGGTGGGAAAAACCCCAGCCCTGGTTTCTGGAGATTGCACAGCCCAAGAAATGTGCTGGCACTTCCCCCTGCAGGGATGGTCCATGGAAGGAGGGTGGTGGCAGGGGACACTCCTTGGGAAGATATTCCCACATCCCGTGCTCTTGACTCTGTCAGCACTGGGCTCTGCTTGACCTGTCCCAGGGCACAGCAGAGCAGTCCTGCCCATAAGTAAAGGTGTCTGCTCATCCCATCCCATCCCATCCCATCCCATCCCATCCCATCCCATCCCATCCCATCCCATCCCATCCC
>VXBC01000964.1:264-70306 GCA_013399945.1 Ploceus nigricollis | reverse complement strand
CCATCCATCCATCATCCATTCATCCATCCATCCATCATCCATCCATCCATCCATCCATCCATCCATCCATCCATCCAACATCCATCCATCATCCATCCATCCATCCATCATCCATCCATCCATCCATCCATCCACCATCCATTCATCCATCATCCATCCATCCATCCATGCATCCATTCATTCATCCATCCATCCAACCATCATCCATCCACCCATCCATCATCCATCCATCATCCATCCATCATCCATCCATCCCTCCATCCATTCCTCCCTCCCTCAGCACACGACTCTGGCCCTGCTTTAGCCACAGTTCCCAGCAGTGGGGATGGGATCGGGGTCCCGTGGCTCTGATCCTTTCATGCTCTGTCTTTCCTGGGAGCTGCTCCAGGCTCTGCCTCCTGCTGTTCCCTGCAGGGCGGGGCAGGGACTCAGCCCCAGCTGGGCTCGCAGTGGCTCCACCTGAGGTGGTGGTGCTGCTGCTCTCGGGAGCCTGGGGCAGGCTCCAGGGGCAGAAGGGTGCTGGGTGTGGGATCTGCTCCACGTACCAGGCAGCCACCATTGCAAACACCATAAACACTCCCTGAGACATCTCCTCCTGCTCCCTCTCTCCTGGCTCCTCTTCTGCTTTGGCACGTTCTGCGGGAAATAATTTGTGTGACTTCTGGCTTACCCTTGGGAAAAAAAAAGAAAAATATTTGGGATAGGCACAGCCGGTTTCTCATTGCACAGCCAAGAATGACAGAAGCCATTTAAGAGATGTGCTGCTGCCTGGGAAATCGAGGGTCCCACTGAAATCCTGCCAATGACACTGCTCCAATGATCCTTCCCACTGTCCTTCTCCCTCCTGGTTGCATCTCCTCCCCTGGAGGAAAACAGAAATCAATTTTCAGCCCAAAGGCTCCCAGATAATCTCCAATTTTTACCTTTACATTTTTTGAGCATTTCTTTCAGCCCTGGGAAAATCAGTGGGATGGATTTTCCTGTTCTGCTGGGAGAGATCCTCGTTGATTGAAGCAGGAGTTACCTGTGCTGGGAGAGAAGGAGGCTTCCTGGAGAAAGAGTAAAAAACATTGGGAAGAAAGCACTGAGATGCACAAAGCAAATCTCTGCTGCCCTTCACTGGACAGCAAAGGCTGGGGCATATACTTGGCCTGGGGACCCAAAAGCAGGGACAGGGACTGCCTGAGCTCAGCTCTCTCAGTAAGATCCTTACCTTCTGAGGCTCTTTGTGGAGACAAGTGCCAGGGAAAGGCAGGAGGAACTCTCCTTCTCTGGAAAAGTATTTGAGTTTTGCAGTGCCAGGAACATCCAATAGATTTATGACCCTTGAAAATTTCCACCTGCTTTTTTTCCCATGGCATTCCCTTGGGAAGCCAGACCCAGCTTGGACATGAGGGGATTCTTCCCTGCTGCCCAGCCTGGGAGTTTTGGCTGCTTTGCTTCTCCTCTGCAGAAATGCAGCCAATGCAGGGCCCCTGCAGGCTCTGCACCCACACAGTGCTGAGCTCTGGGACTGCTGCAGGAACTGTACTCAGCTCTGGCCACCTCCCACCTTTGAGATACCCAAGGTCTCATCCAGGAGCTGAACTATTGGCCAAAGTGTTGATCAAGACCAGATCTACTTCCTAAAAATGCCTGTCAGCAGTTCCACCTTCCCAGTGACATTCCCTGGTGTCCTGTAAGGATTCCTGCAGTGCTCTTTTTGTGCTGAAACACTTTCCTGGTCTCCATCAGCTGGGATGAGGAGGATGGGAGCACCAGGGATGTCATTTCTGCACCAAGGATCTCATCTAATTTCTGCCACCATATCCAGGAGGGGGTAAGAGGGAGGTAATTACATCAAAACCTCTCATCAAAGCCTTTTCTGCATGAGAGGATCAAGCTGCAGAGAGTTGGGATGGGAGTCTGAGAAGCATTCCTGGGGCTTGGGAGTAGATGCCACATCCTGACAAACTGCTTTCAGTTGTCTTTATGTGGGAAATGTTGCTCTGGATGTCACTGCTGCCCCCACCCTGATGGAGGCTCAGGCTCAGTTTTCTGCATCCCAGCAGTGCAGAGGAGAGGCTTCCTGGTGCTGGATGAAAGGGACATGGCCCTGTGCTTGGGATGCTTCCTGGGGGTCCCTCAAAAGGCTCTCCTGAGACAAAGACAAGCTTAGGAAGCACCAAAAAAGGGCCAAGAACAATCTGGGATCTGAAAAAGCCTTCTGTGCAAGGTCCAGTCTGCAAGGCTGAGTAACTGTGGGAGAGGCACAACTGGGGTTGTACAGAGGAGCCCAAAGTCCTGCCTGTTCCAGGGTAGGCAAGCAGGGATTGAGTCCCTGTGGGGCTGCTGCCCTCTCCTGAGCCAGCCCCAGCTCCCAGAGGAGCTGCCCTGGGCTGGGTGCTGGGGGTTCTGGGTGCAAATGCCCAACTCTGGTGCACAGGCACCTGTGTGGGGCAGGGCCTCCTGCCGTGGGCTGCGCCGTGTCTCCCACAGCCCCATGGGGCTGTGGCACTGCCACCATGTCTGGCCATGGGGCCACAGCACAGCCTGTGCTCAGGGTGGTTCCACCCAGCAGCTGGGAAATGCAGACAGAGGGACTTTGCTGAGCCAGTTTGTCCCAGCAGGAGCTCTGTGTGTCCCTGCAGGAGGTGCTGGTGCTGTGGGGTCCTCGGGGCTGTACAGGTTTCTGCCCTGGGCTTGGTGCTTCCTGTGGGTGTCGTGCACAGTTCAGGGTGGAATCTGGGCCATGGAATTCTCTTGCATGGGAAGTGGTGTGGCCTGGGAAAGTCAGGAAGTTCTGATGCCTGGGACCCATGGGATAGAATCCCATGGACCTGAAAATGAAGAGTGGGGTCTGCCCTGAAGCATCAGAGGCAGAGAAAAAGGATTCAGACTTTGTGCTGTGGGATGGGAAGGGGCCATGCCAGGGCCTGCCTGGCTGCTGGGATGAGGCTTTGCTGGTGGAGCCCCATGGATTATTTGGGATCCTGGGGCTGTAGGACATATATGGTTTCCAAGGATTTAGTGGCTGCTCTCTTTGGGACAAGTGCTCCGTGGGTGCTCTGCACCCTGCAGCATCCATTTTCTCCCCTGAATCCTGCTGCAAGTCCCGTGGCACACGAGCTGAATCAGTGCCTCTGTGCCTGTCGGAGCCAGGCTCTGAAGGGACAGCACAGCACCACTGAATCCCACCTTGCAACCTCCCTGTGGTCTTTGTGTGTGTCCACAGACTTCCCTATCCAAAAATGGGCTTTTGTCATGTGTCCACACACAGGATGCAGACCCCAAAAAGACCCAGTGGTTTCTTGGGATTCATTTCACCGGCTGCACATGGACAGAGATCCAAGCACATGTTCATGTATTGGCTCCACTGGTGAGCAAGAATTCATTTCCCAGCTGGAGGTGTTTTCTGAGCTACACTGTCATGTCCTGCCCTTCTCCAGTGTCCAGGGAGCTACTCAGGAATGGACAGTAGGACTCACCTGCATTCCTGGTAGACACTCCAGATTGGGTAGAAGGCAACTCCCAGCCTGCCACTGATCTGACCTTTCTTAGATGTGACTTCGGGAGGGATTCGTGCTTGAAGAAGCTGCAGACTGGACATCCCCAGCTGGTGATGTTTGTGATGTCAGATTTAATCCTCCCAAGGACTGCTGGATGTGCTGCTCCCCAATGGGCTTTTATAAAACAATTACTTATGTACCATTTTCAAAGCCAGTTACAAACACTGCTGCTGTGCCAGGGCACAGGAGCAGTTTGAGGAAGGAGTGATCACAGCTGAAATGCAATTAGGCTTTGAAGGGCTGTTGGGTCCACCCAAAGCTGGTTTAGACATTTGAGTTTGGGTGCTTTGCCTTTGTGCTTAATCCTTTAGTGCTCACCCACCCTTCAGCAGCCTGAGCAGAGCAGCAGAGGGTGCTCCTGGAAAGCAGCTCTGAGCCACGTGCAGGGAGTGGCACCTGTCCCTTGTCCCTTGCACGGGCTCACAGAGTGTGCCCAGCCTGTCTGATGGGCTGCAAATCCTCTGTTCATGAGATCCTGGCAGTGGTAGAGGATTATTCCTCAGCCTTGCCTTGAGTAAATACCAAACACAGCTCAGAGATGAGCTCATTCCCCTCTGCCAGGTGTCTGCTTTGAAAAGTCTTCTGAAGGAGATCAAGAGGTGCTGCTTCCTTATCCCTGGTGTGAGGCTGCTCCAGTGCTTGCAGACCCCAGTGCTCCCCAGCACTGGGAGCACAAAGTCCTTTGTTCATCCTGCACTTCAGCTCTCCCTGTGTACATTCGGTTCTTGTTCCTGCAGGGTCTGATGGAAAGACCAAATCCTTTGATGTTGTCAATAGCAATTCCATGGAGCAGGCTGGAAGTCCCCAAAGGGTGCAGGTGCAGCTTCCAGTTTGGTCCTGATTAGCAGGAAAAGTCTGGGCTCAACAAAAGCCTTCATATCCATCACCACAGGCTCATCCTCCAAAAGAGGAACTTAGAGAGAGATGCTTTTAAAGGGAAAAGGAAAGGGAGAGTTAAAGTTTCCAGGCAATGTGGGCTGCATTCATCATCCTGAAGCTCAGTCTCAGCATATCCCAGCAGTGAGGAATTCCCTGAGGAATGGAAGAAGGCAGCTGGCCTGGGGAAACAGCAGGAGAAGGAAGTACCAGCAGGTGTTTTTCAAACAGCTGAAGACAAAAATAGGAAAGGCTTCACAACCTCTTCCAAGTTCAACATAAACTACATTAAACCTGCCAAAAGCAATTGAAGGAACAACCAGCTGGAGTCAGAAGAATGAGCCAAAAAGTCAGAGCATGTCCCAGTAGAGGGGAAGGACCTGCCAGGAGATTGGGGGATCAGTGGGTGTCAGAAGAAGGAGCACTCAGGAAGGAGAGGAGCAGAGAAGAGCAGGTATTTACCTTTCCAGTTTGTGATGCCTATGAAAAATGGAGAGGATTCCTACAAGCTGCTATACCTGATACATCAGTGACAATTCCTGAGGATGGAGGAATGTTTGTGGGATTTTGGGGAGCTAGAGATCAGTAAGGAAAGGGAGGTAAATGACCGACAAACATCAGCACAGTGAAATGTTTAGTGATACACATGGGGTGAAATAATATTTTCTTTTGTGAGACGGGCATGGAGGTGACTCCATGGACCATTCATGGCCAGCCCATCCCAGTGACAGCTCAACAAAAGCTCAACCTTGGAATATCAGGTATGGGTAGGGATGGAGCAGAGATCAGGAAGGGCTGTGATGTCCCAACACAAGCTTGGGCTCACGCCCCCTCTGCCCTGTGCCTTATTCTGGGCTCCTCAGCTCAGGAAGGAAATAATTCCATTGGGAAGGGTCCAGAGGAGGTCACAGAGTGCCAGGAGCTGCTGGGTCTGTGTGAGGAGCTTCTCTGTGCTGGGCCTGCCCAGCCTGGCTCAGAGAGAAACTGGGGAGCATCCCCTCACCCTCACCACACCTTTTAAATTATCAGAACCACAGAGCTTCAACCACAGCTCAGGTAGGACAGGTCTAGAAAAAACAGAGGGATTTTCCCTGCACAGCCTTTGGATCCTTTCAGCAATGACACAAATGACACTAATGGTAATTAACTTTTTCATGGACTGAAGTCATGGCTGTGAAAGCTCTTGGGAGAGAAAGCCACTGAGGATGAAATCATGGAATTATAGAAGATCCTGGGCTGGGAGGGACCCACAGGGATGGCTGAGTCCAACCCCTGGCCCTGCCCAGACACCCCAACAATCCCACCCTGTGCATCCCTGGCAGTGCTGTCCAAACACTCCTGGAGCTCTGGCAGCCTCGGGGCCCTGCCCATTCCCTGGGGAGCCTGGGCAGTGCCAGGCTGGAGGAAATGGGATTTACAGCTTCCTCACTCCTCTTGGATAAGGCAGATCAGTCCAAGCTGATTCCTGCTGCAGGGTGACAGGGTTTTTTCAGACCTTTCTTCTTTCCTAACACTGGCAAAACAACCAAAATAAAACCATCTAAACCAGAAAGCTTGAAGGAATTTCAGCAATTTTTATTGATTTCAGCTTTTCCAATGAAGCAAATACATACAGTACAGCCAAAACAAAACTCTGAGACACTTTTCTCACATACCTATATCTTACAGAACACACTGTAGAGCTATGGACTGGTAAGGCTGAGTTGGTCTTACACTGGTGTGTGTCCAGAAAGGAATGAAACTGCCTTCGACTTGTCCATGAGGCTTCTGAAATGCTGGGGTGGGATTGTACACACACAAAATAAAGCATTTATAAGAAAATAGACCAAAAAAAGCTCTGCTGTGCCCAGGACAATGAGGATGGTGTTTATTCACACAGCTGGGTGTCCAGCTGCTCCTGCTGGCCACACTCCTTCTTCCTCCTCAGGAATTCTCCATCCCTGTGCCACAGACCTGCCCCGTCCCTGTCCCTGTCCTGGGGGTGTGCCCTACCCTGGCTCTTAAAGGAACAAGGAACAGGAAACCAGCTCATCAGAGAGGATGTCACAGTTAAAATCATGCTTTTATTTAAAAAAAAAAAAAAAAGCTTTTTTATTTTTTAAAAAATATCTCCCCAGAATTAAAACAATTATACTGGAGGTGAAAACAGCATTAATTCATTAATTTATGTTGGGGAGAACCTCACTGAGCTCCCAGAATAGCTGGTTATGAGCAACACCAGTTACTCCAATATCTGAATTTCCCTTCACTTCTCAGAGCTGGGCATTGAAGTCACTTCACTGACTTGGGTGGAGTCTGGTGTCCAGATTTTAAAGAGAGACTGGGAGGAAAACAGAGGGCATCAGAGAATTTCCCAAATTTCCCAGGGAAGATTCAGCTGCAGAACAGCCCTGGAATGGCAGAATAGTTGTGATTTCTACAGCCCACAGCTCTCCTGAGTGGGCTCTGCCCTGAGGTTTGCAAGCAGTGACAAACAGCATCCAAAAAACAGCTCAGTGGGAGGAACCTCTCTGGTGTGCCCAGCTCAGGGCAGGGACAACATCCCAGCCAGGTGAGATTGCTCAGGGCTGTGCCCAGTCATGTCTGAGAGCATGGAGACAGATTTTATTTTTAGCATTTTGTTAGCTTTAAAAAAAAACTGTAATAAAAACAACTGTAACAATGTTTTTTGTAATAAAATTTATGTGAATGATGAATCTGTCTCCTGGAGTCCAATACTCACTAATGAAATCTCCAGCACCTGTAAATTTAATTGTGAGCTGATGATGGTAACGCTACGGCTCTTTGTGCCTTGTACAGTGACTCAGGAACTGCATTAGGGGAGAAAGCAGCTGCACTGTTTTAAACTAAAGCCTAAATCACAGCCAATTACAGTGAATTTCCTCAATATTCCATCATTCCATCTTGTAGTTCTGTTTTCCCAATTAGTTTTCCAGAGAAAAACATTTGCTCCCAGGATTTGTGTTGGCCATGACATTACAGATCAAACCTGAATGCAAAATTGCACAGAACACTTTACACCCAAACTAAACTGACCCTGTGGATGCTGCAGCCCTTGGGGACATCCACAGATGAGTCTTGCCCAAAGCATTTCCACCATTTTGCATCTGGGAATCCACATGCAGCAAGGGAACTGGTGGAAGGGCTTTGCCCACAGACTGGGGCTCTTTGCTCTGTTTAATCCCCCTGGAACACTTCTGTCCCACCTGATTCTCCTGGTTCTGCCTCTCCACTTCAAAGGGGCTTTTTTCCCCTTTCTCCTTTGGCTGCAGCTCAGCACAGAAAGCTCCTGACTGAACGTGGGCAAAGAGTGGCTGCTCAGTAAAGTGCACAAGATGAAGCCACCCTTTGCAGCCCAAGAGGAAAAACAGCTGGAAGTGACCTCTCCCTGTGGGCAGGAGCTCCCTGTGCCCCAGAGGGGGACCAGCAAGGGCCACCTGGAACTGCAGCAGAGCAAACCCAAACTTCACAGGGGGTTCTTTAGTGGGTACAGATCACCCTATGGATGTGAACTGAATATCCTGAGTCCCAGCAATTTATGAGCCTGACACTTAAAATGAGACTGCTTTTCCATTTCCAGGCTCATAATCCATCCTTCCCAAGCACCTCCTGAGCCCCTGATGTTTGAAAAACAGGGCCCTGTGCCCCTGCACCCTTTGAGGAATAATAACTAGCACAGGCAGCAAAGACAGCCTCAGTTGCTCCTTCCCTGTGAGTCTGAGCTGTGTCCCCTCCATGGGAAGGATATTTTTCTTTTGGAGAGAGGAAGGTTGTGAGAATTGAGTTGCTCTGAAATGAGCTCAGCAGTCCCTCATCAGAGCCTCAGCATCACAGGCAGATTAATGCAATTCAAGATCCTGAGAAATAAAACATTTCCAAACCTGACATCACACAAGTGCTCACATTCCTTTGCACATTAGTACCAGTTCTTTACATTGATCAATAAAAACAAAATATGATTAAACAGGCCACATCTCTCCCTTCTTTCATTCCTGTGGCAGTCAATGATTCCAGGGGGAAAACATTTGGCCTGTCCTGCTCAGCTTCTCAAATGCCATCTTTGTCCAGGTACAGCCTGGAACTGGAATTGCTCTGGTGCTCAGAATGGATCAGGACCTGGGAATGTTCAAGCTCTGCAGCTGTGTCCCAACTGTCTTCTCACAAACAGCTTCAGGGAAAGGTGATGGAGGCCTGAGAGAGAATCTGCAGGTGTCAATTTGCTTCTTGAGATAAAGAGTTCATGTGACAGGAAAGAAAATGTTAACAATTATCAGAGAAAAATCCTAAGCAGAGAAGAAGCCCTTGTTCATAACTGTTAGGAATAACCAGCCTTGGAAAGAAGAGCATCCTTGTGTGTATCTGTTAATAATGGACAGATGCAAAGGGGGAACTTGACCTAAAATTGACTTTTTTTTTTGTGTTTGTGGATAAAAACACATTGTGACAAATTTTTAGCATGGCAGTATTTGGTGCATGGATAGGGTGGAGTCGGAATAAAATCCTGCAAGGGGTTAAACTGCACAATCACCCTGACTTTGAGTGGAAAACAGGGGACTAAGCTGGAGGAAGATCCTGCTCCCCACGTGTGCTTTGTGTGCTGCCTGCACACACCTCTACATCACACCCAGAGTTACACAGACACACTCTTGGCAAAAAAATAATTATTGACATTGAGAAAGTATATAAAAGTCCCTTCTCCCCCCTAAAAAGAAGAAAATGCTTAAAAATATCAGTGTCATCCACATGAAATCCACGTTTGGTTTGCTTTACAGTTGAGTTGAACTCAGAAACTCTCTACATCTTTAACATCCTCAGGAATCATGGAAGTGTTGTTCTTCCTGGACATGAACCAACTCCAAATTCTGAAATGGAAAAAAAAATAAAACAAAGAAAAAGCAAAACCCCAGATAATTAAAGCATTCAAAAGATCTCCCCATTACAGCAAACCCAACTTTTAATCTTTTCTCTGAGTCTGGCTGCAGTTTCTCAGCTGCCCATAGCTTTTCACCCTGGACTTCCACGCTCCTCAGAGTCCCAATGAAAATATGCCAAGAGAGCAGGAAGTGAAATCCATTCCTGGGCAGAGGGAAGGAAGGGGCTTTGGCACTGTTTTCTCTTGGTTTGATCACAAGGACCATGCTGGGGAAGGGAGCAAGTAATTCCCTCTGCATAATCTCTGACACTATCCAAGAGACCGCTGGGATTTTCAAAGTGCTTAAAGCTTTTCCCTTCAGTGGGAATCATGAGTGAAAAGTGCCTGATGGGTTAAATCCTCACTTCACACTGAATATAAACCCAAAACGATGCCCTGGAAATTCTGCCCATGGTTTCTCTTCCCTGGATTCTCTATTGGGATTTTCGGTTGACAGAAAGTGGTTCTCAATTCTGACCTGAGGTTGACAGGCAGATTAAGGGCTCAAACGATTGTAAGGCTAATGGCTGAAGCCATGGATGCGCTGGAATTCACTGCACATTACTGGCACTGTCTGGATAACACTGCTCAAAGTTAAGGAATGAGGGCAGTGCCAGGGAGAATCCCAGGAAGAGCCTCACCTGTGAGGGTTTGGAAAAATGCACTGAATCAGTGATTGCTTGGCAAAGCAAGGGAGAGGCACAGTCAAGCCCAGCAGCTTTGTCTGTCCTGTGACATCTGTGATGAGCATCTCCAAAATGCACAGCTAGGCAGTGTGGCAACATCTGCCCTGGGCCCAGGGACAGCACAGCCTCTGACTTCTCATAGAAACAGACTGGGCTGGGAAGATTTGGGATGAAAATCTCACAAACATACTTTTGGGATGATCAAAAGTAGCAACAATCTCAAAGGATTCCTGTGCCCCAAATCCACCACAAGGACCGTGTTCTCACCTGCAATCTGAATGTGCATGGAGAGGCTCTAAAATCTGGAGGAGAGGGTCCTGAAGGTCGTTCCAGCTAAAGATCCCATCATGTTCTTGTCAAACCCTTGCTAAAAAAGCAGAAACATGAAGTGCAGTGAGTGCATATCAGTTTCTACACTGAGAGCAGTTATTGAGCAAAGTGTGTTTCATCCTCAGCCAACCTCCTCTGTCAACCCTCTGGGTACCTTTGTCACCCTTACTGATGAACTCCATAGAATCATAGCACCATGGGATGGTTTGGGTTAAAGGGACCTTAAAGCTCATCTCATTCCACCCCGTGCCATGGGCAGGGACACTTTCCTCTAGACCAAGTTGCTTTTCCTTGCATTGCCTTCCACCAACCCAGAGCTGGACCCCTCCAGGTTTTTGGAGGAAACTTATTGAATCATTCACTGAGTATTGTTTCATTTAGTTCCTCATCCTGAAAAAAGAGCAGAAGTCTTTGCATGGTGCATGCAGCCCTGCAGACTCCTATCCTCCTCCCCTGACAGGTACCTGTGCAATAAACCTGTGTGTGAACACCAGAGTGACTCAGTCACACCAAAATGAGCTGGCACAAAACTATCCCAGCTCCTGTGCAGAAAGCCCTCACTGTCAATATGGGAACAGACTTTGGATGCTCTGCTTTTGCCTCCAGGTGCTCCCCTTTGTAGGGATTCCCCATTCTCTTTAATTTGACCCTGTACTCTCTGCAGGTGCTGATGCTTTTGAGTTGGAAAAACCCAGCTTGTTCAAAGAAAGCCACTGGGAGCAGGAGCTGGGAATTGGGAGCAGCTGGAGCTAGGTGCTGGAGCTGGGAATTGGAGCAGCTGGAGCTGGGGCTGGAGTTGGCTCAGTGCCTGTTTGGCTCTGCACGTCCCCAGCTTCTGTTGCAGGGAGTAAAACAAATCCCAAGTACTCCTCTCCTCTTGGTTTGAAAACTTACCCTGACTACAGAGGGATGTAACCACAGGGCAGGGCTATGGACACAGAAGAAAATGGGAGGAAAGAGAGGAGGGACCTTGCCAGGCACCTGCTGGGACCCGATGGACTGCAGTGAAGGTAATCCCCTAAATGAGGGTGAAACACCCAGTGTGTCCCAGCCCAGAGTCGGGGGGCTGTGCTGGGGAGCATTCCAGCACCACCCCCAGGGAGGAAGGTGTCTGACACAGGCATGTCACCATCTGCTTTGTCCCCAGACTGAGTCCCAGTAGTGACCTCCTGCCACCTGCTCAGATCCCAGGTGGGTGCCCAAGTGCCCCAGGCTCCTCCTGGGCCCTGCCCTACTCGCTGCTGGATCAGGGCCTTTACCAGCTCCCCATTTCAGCAGGTGAACAACCCAGGGCTGTTCCTGACCCCCAGAAGCAGGAGTGTTGTCCTTACCTGCTTGAGCACACTCTGGAGCTCCCTGTTGGACCAAAGGTCTGTCAGGAGAAGTCGAGCAGCTTCAGCTGCTTTTGGACAGGAGCTGGGAAGATGAAAGCAAGAGGAGGATTATGGCAGGCACAGAGCAGCACCCCACAGACACTGCTGACCACTGGGACAAACCCAGCTCCAGGCTCCAGCTGGGAGCCTGGCTAGCCACGAACAGGACTGTCAGTAAGACCCTCCTGCTCTCTCAGCAATGCTGTGTGACAACAACTGCCAGCAGAGCAGAGCAAATGAAAGAGAGGGGAGGATCTGAGTGGGAAAATGAGCATAACACTGAGCTGAGTCTGAAATTTGAGAGCGGGAAAGAGAAGGGAAATAGTGCCAACCCTTTGCTGGAGTCTGCAGGGACAGCGTGGGTGGATCTCCTGGGAGGGGGCAGAGGAGCGGGCTTGGAGCTGCCTGGAGAGGACAAGGGATGGGAGCGTTTGCAATAACAACATCTGCAAGCAGCCAGAGCCCTTACTCAGCACAAGGGAACAGATACCTGCTCACGTAACAGCTCGAAACCGTGAGTCATCACAGGACCTTTTATAATTTTGGAACATTTCATACCCAGGTATCCCCTCCCTGCTGGTTCCCATCACTGCTCCTGATCTCCTGGGCCTACTTCTGGCTGTGGGAGACTCCTGCTCTGGGTTCAGGGCAGCAGCCCCAGCCTGTCCCACCCAGGATGATGGAGAGGAACAGGACCAAGCTCAGGACTCTCCCTGTCTGATACAGCTCCACAAAACCTTGTGCCATCAAAACCAGTCCTCAAAACATTCCTCAAAATAGTCCCCCAAAGCCTACAAGAAATGGGACCAATAGATATGAGGAACCTGGGACATCAGCTTCACACTTGGAATGTGGGAGGACAGGGATGGAACCACATCCAGTAAATTTTGAGGCATTTCTCTGACCTACACAGCAGCTGTTACCAAAGAAATGATCGAGTTTAACTTGGTCATAAACTTCAAAGGTGTTGTGCAGCTCCTAGTGTTGTGTGGAGGGCTGGAGGACAGCCAGAAATTCCTGAGCAATGCTTTGGGACAGAAAAAACAGGTTTTATTGCCAAATCTCTTCTGTAGTTATAAGCACACTATGCTCTGTCACCAGAACGACAATGTTTTAAAACATTTTTTGCCTGAAATGTTGTCTATGGCTGAAAAGCCATTAAATCCCTACGAACCCAAGGGCAGCTGTGATCAGACAGGCAGAGCATGAACTGAACTCTCTCTTTCAAGGATTCGTAGTTTCAAGTTTGTTTCTCTCTTCCTAAGCCAGAGTAATTTTCTCTTATTTTTGAAAAAAAATTACTTCTAATGATGCTAGATATGTACTTTTTGCCACTATGTCTCCAGAGAACACCTCAGAAGTTTTGTATTTTCAAGCCAAAATTACCAGCATCAGTACCTGAGTCATTTATGAATTCAGGCAGAAGAAGTTCTGAACTCTTCATTTGAAGAACTGGCACTGACTGTTTCTTACAGTATTGACTGCTATAATTTAGGTATAAAAAGCTCAATATGAGTTGGTGGAGCTGTGATGCCAACTTCAGTAGGTAAAGCAGCATATCCCAAACAAAATAGTGTGAATATAGTAGTGGGTAACACGGAGCAGAATATCAAGGACAGCTGATTTGGGGGGAAAATTCCTTAATAACAAATTGCCTGAAAATCAAAGTTGATTTTAAGTACTGTCTGTCTTTTACAAATAGAATTATTCATGAAAAATTGTGGAAAGGCAATGAGGGAGATGTCCCCTGGTGGCAGTGGCAGGAGTCATCCAAAAAGCTACAGACTCAACAAAAGATAAACAAGACACAATCGGAAGGAGATGGTGGGGAATGGGGAAACACAGAATGGGGGCAAAAAAGACAATAATCTTGTCCATAGATATCAAATAATGGGGAGAAATAATCCTTCCTCAAAGAACAAATGTACAAAGAACTTTAGGTGTGTCACTGAGAATGCCAAGGAATTCCCAGAACAAGGATTTCTTCAGGATGTGAAGAGATTATAAAACTGATATCAAGGTGCAATCTTTGGCACAAATGGGAAATTGGAAATGTGTGGATGAGAAGAACTCTCTGGCACAGGGAATAATCAAGGGAAGACCTGAGTTTCCCAAAAGATTGATTTTGGTGAAATGCTGTTGTGCAATTGAACTGCAAAATAAAACTGCAATAGCAAAGGTGTGAAAAGTGAAGGAACAAAGAGAAACAGAAATAAATCCATGGTAAAGAGATGAACTGCAAATGAGACGCTCCAAAGCACAAGGAGAGATTTTTGGGAAAAGCTTTGAGTGCAGCTAGCAGAATTAATGAGGAGAATTTAAATTTAATTAGTGAAATAATGTTGATTGAAAATGAGCAGAGAAATGTTTTTCAGACAGCTGGAGAAGAAAAATGAAAAAGAAACCAAACACCCTAATAAATCAGGTCCAGTGGTTTGATTTTCAGAAACAGCACCAAAAATTGAAGGAAATATTAAATATTTGGGCAACTTGGATTAAAAATAATGAAGAGTGAAGGAACCCCATTTGACCATGAACTCCATGTCATAGAAGAGAGCATCTGCAGGAAACACAGACAATTACTTAATTGGGATGCTCCAGGAAGAAGAAACCACATCCATCAGATAAACTGCTGAACCCTTTCTGCCTTTCAGTCAGAACCCAGCTATGAGAAACATGAAGAGAAAGAAACACGGGAAGGGAGGAGAACATGGGAAAGGGCAAGATCCATAACTCACTGGTCTGGAACCTGGAGTCTCTTTCTAAGCTATGACTCTGAAGTTGTTTGAGCAGGTGGAGCTCCTGGTTTGCAGCTGGTAATGCAGTGAGAGCCCAGCTCAGAAACACAGGGCAGGATCTGTGGATGGCAGAGGAGACACAGGGAGGGAGCACCCAGACACCAGCCCCAGCCTGGGGGTCAGGGAACATCCACAGGGACCTGAGGCAGATTAACAGAGAAAACTGCAAAATCCTGACAGGGTGCAGGGTGTCCCTGGGTCCTCTCTGGTGACTGGGGCACCCCTGAGCTCCCTGTCCCCTCTCTCTGCTGCCTGTGGTGCTGGGAAGGTGGAGGTTGATGATGTGGGACACACCACATTCAGAACCACAGCGGGGACCTCTGGGCTTCAGCCAGCCCCCAGGAGAGGTGGGGATTTATTGATTTCCACTGGGGAGGGGGAGACTCTTTCTGATGTAGGACTGGACAAATCCCACCCTAATTTTTCTTGTTTATCTTCATAGGCAACACGTGACACAGGGAAAATTTCACCTTGGGACCCAGCAAGAGTTGTAAGCCTCTCCAATATCTGCTCACTGGAACAGCCTGAAATAATACAGCTTGGACAAGTAAGATTAGTCCTGGGTGGAAATTGTTCTCTTTTTCTTTTTCCGTAAGAATTGAGCAGCATAAAAATCTTTGGGGACAAAAATGAATAACAGAGGCAAAGGAACAACTCAAGTTTTGGACATTGTAAGAAGTGGGGAGTTTCTTGGGAGGACTTTGTGACCCAGGCAGGACTGGAGACATCTCCAGAGTTTGGTAACTCCTCACAGTTCAGTGAGTCACCTCCAAGAAAGCTTATCCCTAGCAGCCAAGGCAATTAAAGTGTTCCCAGCCCGGGTTGTGCAAGGCTGTGCTGGAGCAGCAAATTACTGAGCACTGGTCTGAGGGAGCCACAACGGGACTTCAGCACGAGTAAATACCATTCAAAACAACAAGGGCTTAGGAGAGGGCTGGGTTTCATGGTAATTGGGCTCGTTGGAGAGTGGAAGCAAGCAAAAGCAGCAAATAGAGCAATGCTCCTTGGCCCAGGCCCAAACTAAACAGGAGGCCCCGTGTAATGACAGAGAGCGTCTCTGCCATGGAACAAGAGGTGGATTGGAATAATTTTATCAAAGGATGATGAAGGCATGCAAATGGATTTTCACAACAGAAAACAATGGGTTACTCGTCTAAGGCACTTTAAAACAAAGACAGATGGCAGGAGAGATGAAAGCCTAGGAAGGAGAGAACATGGTCAAAGATAATGGAAGTTTAACACCAGTTTGGCCAGAAATGAACACAGAACTTGGCAAGGTTTGACAGGCTTGTGCTGCAGGGAATATGGATAACAAACAGGACAGAATTCCTACCACCAAACCCCAAACCAAGTCCTGAAATAGAAAGAGGTAAAATATGATGAGATTGCTCAGCTGGTGTAAAATACAGGAGTAGACCAGGGAGGTACTTAAAATAATTCCTGTCTATGTTCCTCCAGAGCTGCATCTTGAGGAAGATAATTCAACTAAAAGATGAACAGATTTGCACATAAAAGTTAAGCGCAATCCTTGTGTACCTGCAGTGTTGAACCTTAGACCTGACATTCATGACAAGGTTTGAGGGAAGCCCAGGAGCCAGGAAGTCACTGACATCCCCTGTTCTGAGGGCTGGAATTTTTCACAGATCAGAGAACCCCAGAGTGGTTTGAGCTGGAAGGGGCCTTGAAGATCATTCAGTCCCACCCTCTGCCATGGCAGGGACACCTTGCACTAGCCCAGGTTGCTCCAAGCCCCATCCAACCTGGCCTTGGACACTTCCAGGGATGGAGCAGCCACATCTTATCTGGACAATGTGTGTCAGGGCCTCCCCACTGTCATGGGGAAGAATTTATTTCTAATATCCAGTATAAATGTCTCCTCTTTTAGTTTGAAACCATTCCCACTTGTCTTGTCACTATCTGCTTGTGTAAAAAGTCACTTCTCTTTTTCATAAGCTCTGTAAGTACTATTCTTAAAAGACTTTAAGATACTGGTGCTTCAGTTCTTTTTAGAATTTCCTAAAATTCAACCAGAAGTTTCCAGAGGCCTCTTTGCAAATCCCACCCTGGATGGCTCCTGCCTGTTTCCAAGAAACCAGTGCTGAGGATTTCTGCCCACCAACATACCCAGTTCCTTTATTAGGAAGGAGTAATGCTCTACTCTGGCTCTGAAGGGTGCTGGGAAGCTCTGGGGTCAGTCTGGCTCTGTCCCTGCCCCTGCCTCGTGCCCCACACTCACCCGTTCCGGCACAGGCTCACTACATTATTTAGCAAGTTGCTGGACAGGTAAGACTTTCCCAGGTGGGGGTTGGACATAATGAGGTTCCTCAGAGTGTAACAAGCTGATGTCATGATCTCCCCATAGCTGCTGGTGTTTCCAGACTGGAACGACAGGAGACGGGACACATCTGGGAGCACCTGGTGAGCTAAAGAGGTGGAGGAATGTTCCAATCAACAATTAAACACAATCTGGCACAAGTGAATGATGCTATTTGTGTTAACACCAAGCAGAGTTATCTCTGCAGGGATGCACTGGAAGTGTTGGACAGCAATGTCATCAGTGGATTTTCCCAAAACAAAACAAGGGCTGCAGGCCTTTGGAAGGGCAGTGTTGTCTGCCATAGACACTGAAGTCCAACTCAGTTCCCACAACACTGTCACCCTCGTGGTCCTGCAGGTTTGTCACTGTCCGTAAAGCATAGCACACGTCACACAGCACTGGTGACTGTCCTTGGGGCCAGAGGAAATGACACTGCTCTGCCCAGCTCTGGAGCATGACTAAGTCTCCTTATGGGGCTTATAAAGTGAGCTGGGCAGATCCCACAGAGCTGAAAGCTGGGATCCAGCACGGGGGAAGGACTTACCCATGGTTTTGTGGAGCACAGGATGCCTGGACATGTTGCTCAGCAGAGAGGCCCCGGAGCGGACAACCTCGGAGCTGTTGGACTGGAGCAGCCGAGCGATGCGGGGCAGCCCCTTCTCCTTCAGCCCAATCAGCTGGCTCATGGCATTGGACATCTGAGGGACAACAGAGGTGTCCATGACTTACAGTGACAGGGGGAAACAGCTGGGATGATGGTCAGGGCTGGAGGAATGTGACTGCACCATAAAATGAGCACTGTACAATCCTTTCTCCTGCTGCCATAATCCCACTTACTCTGTCAGTTTTACCTCTCTTCCCCACAGTTATGGGAGCCTGGAGAAATGGAGGCTCTGGGGGGACCTTCTGGCTCTCCTCAACTCTCTGACAGGAGGGTGAAGCCAGCAGGGGGTTGGGCTCTGCTCCCACAGAACAAGGGACAGGACAAGGGGAAATGATCTCAAGCTGCCCCAGGGGAGGTTTAGATTGGATACTGGAGAAAATTCTTCACCAAAGCAGTTGCCATGCAGTGGCACAGCTGTCCAGGGCAGTGGTGGAGTCACCACCCCTGGGAATGTTCAAAAAGTACATGGATAGGGCACTTAGGGACATGGCTTAGTGGTGAACATGGGTGAACAGCTGGACTTAGTGATATTAGAGGGCTTTTCCAAGCTTAATGATTCCATTATTCTGGGACATTTGAAAAGTCAGCCTCTCATGTGCTGTGATGCAGCTGGTTCTACTGTTCTCTGGAGCCCCAGTGGAGCAGCTGATCACTCAAATGACATTCCAAAAGCTGGAGAAGTTTTGCTTTCATGTCCACGGTGCCCTCGCCCTTCACAACCCCCGGCAACTCCCTGCCCTGGCCCTTTACAGCTCCCTGCCGTGCCACAATGGGCTGTTGGGGAGCAGGAACAGATAATGGATGCCTTTAAAAAACAGTCTGAGGACCAAAAATACTCATCTTAGATGTGATCTTGTGCTTGTAAATGTAGAAGGTCTCAGGATGCAGCCAGGGCAGATGAGCTCAAGCACATCCCCTGAGTAAACTGCCCTTATTGACAGAGTTAAACTGAACTTCTCAGCTGCCCCATCAGAAAGGCTGCTGGAGACACATGTCCATTAACAGTGAGATGGGAATGAAGAGAAGGGTCTGGAAAACATGTGCCCTGTTCCACATTCACGCCAGCAGGACCAGGGCGTGTATAGCGCAGTTGAAGGATATTCAGAGCCATTCTCTATGAGCTAAAGGATCACAGCAAGCTCCGTAAGCTCATCCCCAGATTCCCTTTCCATCAAATGACAGCAAACTCAGCAACTCCAGCTCCAGCTCTGAGCTGGAATGAGACCCTTAAGGGGAGGAGCCACTTCTGCACATCCAGACAAATTTCAGCCATTCCATTCCAGGAGGCTGAATTAAGTTGCTCCAGCACTGTCAGAGCTGGGTTTGGTTGTTTGTCCCTTGTGCAATGCTGTTGATTGCTGAAATTTTCTTTTCCCTGGAGCACAGAACTCCAGCCCCATTTCCCTGACCCATCTCTCCACCTTCTGGTTCGTGGCACTGCTTAGTTAAATTGCCAAAAGTCAGGGTTCCCAATTATTTAGCATGGAAATCGTTGTGACAAAAGGAGATCAGAGCTGGCAGGTTAATGCCATCCCAGCAGGGAAGGCTGCAAGTGAGTCACCCGTGTCTCTGGGTGGGACACTCCCCACACGTGACACGCCTCTCCTACCTATGGAATCATTATCTCTTTATCTCCCCATCCATCTTATTTAAATTGGGATTGATGGAGTTGGGCACAAACAGACAAGTCAAGGGCTGTCCCAGGGGAGCAGCCTGCGAGGACGTGCCCAGGGCAGTGACGTGGGCCCGCGGAGCCGTGGCTGTGACGCGTCCCTCACGGTGCCACAGCATCACTCAGCCCTTGGCACTGCCATGCCGCCGTGCCCATGGGTCAGGACATCTGTCACAGCTGTTTTACAGATAGCTCTGAGGTGTGGACAAGCCACAATCCACAGCTCAACCCACCCTGTCATTAGAGCCACCTCCCCTTGGAGCACATGCACGGGCGGTGGCTCAGCTCTTCTCCCATCTCTCATCACATCTGGCTACGGGTGCACATCTGGGCTCACCCTCACTGCTGCCCTGGGGGAGGGTGCCAATACCAGCAGCTGCTGGCAGTGCGACCAACAGACTGGGGAAACCTGGAAACCCAGTGTATGGGTCTGGGATAGATCCCTGGGATGCGGGTTGTAGCTCCCCATGAGACCCTGAGTTTGGAGTTAGTATCCCACTGGATCAAACACTATGGAAAGACTGGCTGTGGTGCCCTGAGGTTTAAGGAGGACATTGTCCTTTTTCATGGCTGAGAAGTGATAATAATCAGTGACCTTAGAGGTCTTCCCAACCTTACTGACTCTCTGATTCCATGGAAGTGCTGACACATTTGGGTGTACACATGTAGAGGGGAAGGAAGCTCTTACCAGCCCTCGGCTCGCAGTGAGGTTCTGCAGAGCTCCAGCACAAGCTTCCAGGGTGGCATCCTTCTTGCTCTGATCCATCAGGGACAGGTAGGTGCGGATGGCATCTGAGTGGTAGAGCCAGCTGGGGCCTTTGGGCTTGAAATCCTCCTCGGGAAGGGGAACCCCATACTCATCATTCTGCAAAGACATGAGAAACAGGGAGTTCAGATCCTGCTCTTCCTTTGCAGCCCCTGCCTGGGGCTGAACATCACATTCCCAATCCCTCTGTGGCACATCCTACCTCCATTTTCCCACTCCTGCTGTTGAAGCAGCCTGTGAGAGTTTTGTCCATGTAAACACTCCGGGCCATGTGGTTGAGCTGGGTGTATTTGTTGGGAACTTCAGCATCCAGGCGGTAGGAGAGGTTGTGCAGGATGCAGATGCAGTTCTCCACAGACTGCATCATCCCCAGAAGACAAATGCAAACATCACATTAGGCAAAAAACTATGGAGCAGCACCAGAGAGGACATGGACTGGGCCATAATCAGCTTTTTAGCACCACAGATGCTCTTTAGCCTGGTTCAGGGAGCAAGGGATGGGAGGGAAGGAGCTGGAATAGATGTGAAGGGAGGATCTCAGTGAGCTGCTGACCCAGAAAACCTTGGGAGGTCTCACTTGCCACAAACAAGTTGGCAAACAGGAAAAGAGAGTGTAAGAGTGGTTGGATCAAACCATGAAATTCCAAATCTTGAAATGCCCCTCTTGCCAGGAGTAACTTCCAGTGACTCCTCTGAGTCACAGCTACAGATCAGGTGACACTTTTTACCAAGAACAGGCTTTAAGCCTTCTTTCCCTGGATGCCAGAGTGCCCAATGGGAAGAGCAAGGGAGAATTTTGGCTGGATACCCATAACCAGCACCAGAACCTGTGGTTACATTTCCAAAGAGCTGTGTTTTGTGTGTGCTGCTTGACAGGGGCTTCCTGCAAAAGCCATCCCCAAAAAAGGGTTTGTTAAATCCAGAGAGAATTCAAAATAACTTTGGTAACTTTGAGGGTTACATCCAAAAGGTGTCTACAAACACTTTTTTATCCAAGGCTGTGTTCACACACAGCCATCAGTCACAGTCAGGGGACTGGCAGAGAGATGCCAACTCCTGGCTTCCTGCTGAACATGGTGCCAAGCTGGGGATTATACACTTGAGGCCTGCTGGATGGCAAGATGTGGGGGGTAAAGAGCAAGTGATGGAGATTAGGATGCTGGAAGGGGGAAGGGAAGTTCTGGGAAGGCAAGGGAAGTTCGGGAAGGGAAGTTTGGGAAGGGAAGTTTGGGAAGGGAAGGGAAGGGAAGTATTCTGGAGCCAAAGTATTTTACTGTTCCTCTGTGTTTGTTAAAAGAAAATTTTAAAGCCCAGCTCTACTTCAGGCCCAGAGGCCCAAGGACTTACAACCCTCCAACAGATCCCACTGGGACTTGGAAGGACAAGAGCAGCCAGAGAGTCCAGCCACCTCTTGTGTTTGTTAGAAAGGGATTTTGAGGCATTCCCAAGGCTGCAATTGTTAACTGTGGGGCTGGACAGCCCAGGGCAGCAGCTGGTACCTTGTCGTCGGGGCGGCTGGAGGCCACGCAGTTCTGGGTGTAAGTCATGACAGAGTCGATCAGGCCAGGGTAATTCCTCATGGTCTGGCGCCCCATGTCTGCAGAGCTCAGGTTCCTGAGGAAGCCATCGAGGAGCACGGCAGGGAACAAGGAGGAGAGAGGGTGAGTTGGGCTCTGTTCTGGCTATGGTTGTCACTGAATTCGGGGATTTTTTGAGAGGTTCAACAAGGCTGAAGAACTGCTCCTGTTCTGGAGGCCTTTGGTGGGACGGCACCAGTGCACAGCTCTCTTGTTGCTCTTTAGGACTGATTTCACCTGGAACATGTCCTGCAAGGAGCTCTGCATAGAAGACACCCTCCTAGGCATTGTCACCAGCAGAAGGTTGCCTCAGAGGTTCTGCTACTACAGAGACTCCAGACTACAGTGGCACAGTGTAGTCTGTGCCACTACACAGACACTGTGTCCTGAGAGGAGTTTCCAAAGGGAAGACTGGCTAAAGACCATCTGGGGTTGTTGTGATCATCACGAAGGTGTACAGGGTTGTAAGCACAGACCCACCCAGGGTCAGCAGCAATGTCTGTGTGGGAAACGGGCTGGAGATGCTGGAGAGCAGCAATGGCTCTTGCCAGAGGGACTGACCCATCTGTGAGGTCAAAATGGGTTCCTGGACACCGGCAGCTGTCAGGACAGGAGAGTTTTTCCAGTAACAGGATATGGGTTTTGTTGTTTTGCTCTTTTTTTTTTTCTTCCCTATTTTATTGCCTTAGAGCTTGCAAATGAAAAACAAAGAGAGGTTGGCAGTGGTTGTGAGATATTCACTGCAGGCGTTCCAGAACTGGATCTGATGTTCACTGTGATTTGCAGCCTCCTCATTAACATGGATTCATCTGCAATCCAGAAATGCTTGAGCAGCAATGGCTCAGGCCCAGGGCAAACCCAGGGCTGTTCTCATCCCTATGTTCTGATGTGGCAGGGCAGTGACTCAGAGTAGTCCTGGCTCAGCCCTCGGAGCGGGGGCTCTGGATCCAACTCCCAACTTCCCTCACTCTCCCTGCTCCCCAGTCCTGCTCCCTCAGGCCTCGGAAGCTCCCTTGCTGACCTGCAGCTGCCAGTCTTCCTTGGGATGTTGGGCACTGCTGCCACAGGCTGGGATCAGACTCAGGAGGCAGAGCCTACCTCCAGTTAAACTCCACAGGGTTTTTACAAGCTGTTGCCATTGTCTTTCTCTCATTTTAATGGGATATTTTATGGTGTTGGTAGGCTGGGATGGCCTTAAAGCAGAGCAGCTCATACCCACTGTACCCCACACATCCCGAGCCGCAGCTGCTCAGGGAGCTGCCTTCCAGGACAGGCAAGGAGGGAGCAGCACTCCCTATCTCCCAGACACGGTTCCCAGCCACAGAAGCCGATGGTATCAGGTCTCCAAAGGCCCTGCCATGATCAGCCTCTCGTTTCATAAGCAGCTCCAGCTCCTGCGAACTGCATGTCTGGGAAGGGCGCGGCTGGCGCTGCCTCCCTCGGGGAGAGCTTCCCTTGATGAAAGCACCTCATTATACAGGGCAGGTTTTTTGCCCCACTTGTTCCCATTGAGACAAGGAGCTCATATCCAAGTGGAGGAGGAAGAGAGGAGAAACAGCAAGTCAGGGCGAAGATCCTCTACAAAAGGACTCTGGTTTCCCGTGAACAAAATAAACTACTCTGGGCTCAGTCTGCAGCTCCTGTCTCGTAGCTGAGTCTCCAGATGAAATGAGCCAGGAAAAGTCCAGGACAACGGGACTGTTCTGTACTAAAACAGTTATCAAAAGAAGTGTGAAAATGCTTGTTTTCCCCACATACAGAATTCTGTCTTTTTGTCACCTAAACCCTGAATCAGTTTGTTTTCTCTGGAAGCCTCAAAACTCTAAAGGCAAAATCTGTCCAGTTTCCTGGTCTGAGCTAAACACTGATGGATTTCATTAGTGCACAAAACAACTTGCATTTTTTTTGAGAAGAGACTTAGCAAGAACAAAATGATTAAAAATAAAAAGCTACTAGAAAAGTATTTTACATGTAATTTTTTTCTGCACCTTCTCTTAGTCAAGAAAAGTTTCTCAAGAAGAATTTTTCATTAACATAATTGTAATGAGCATGAATTCAGCTCATTGTAAGAGGATTTAGATGGCTTCAGCTTTTGCCCACAGACACAAACTACAGTCAGTCTCTGCCTGGTGACTCACCTCAAACACCCTGTGGCATTGAAGAACACTTCTGGGTCGATAATTTCTCGTGTCCTGTTGCAGCTGCCATCAGACCAGCCCGAGAAAGGGATGATAACACAGTCTGTCAGCACAGGCAGAGCCTCCTGTATCAACTCTTCTTTTAGTTCATCAGTGGAGGAGAGGTTCCAGAGCAGTCCTAGGAAGGAGTGGGACACAAGCTCAAGCACAAGTTCATGTGCATTAGTGTTGTGGTTGGCCCGTGCGGGGAAGAGATGATGCTGAGTTTAATTCAGAAGGCTGAATATTTTATTATTATTATAACTATATTTCAATACATTAGTATATATTTAAAGAGGAGCTCTTAAAACTACATCTCAACTTCTAGCTATCACATCTAACTACTGTAACTGTAACTAACTTGTGACTCCTTCTCTGTAGAGAATCTAAACACAAGTGCATACTATTAGCTATCAAAGTTAAACAATCCTCACTACTGTTTAATCAACTAATGACTCTAAGTAAACAATTTCCTAATGCATTCTACATAGAAAAACAAGAGACAAAAATAAAAATTGTTTTCTTTTCTGTCTTCTCTCTGCTCTTCTATGAAACTATCTTCAGAGAGCAGAGATGTAAGCACTACACATTAGGAATTTTGTTTAGGTCAGGGTGATTCCAGCACCAAAATCCTTCTTCCCTTCACCACTCCGAGCCTCGGGTGCAGAGGCTGCCTGAAACCTCGGTCCCTGTCCACCCCTATGGGAGACAGGCAGGATGGGTCCACACAGAGGTGGGTATTTAAGCATCCTTCCTCCTCCCAAAATTGCTGTTTATTGCTATTAGGTTGCAGAGGACAGCATCTCTCCAGGGATCTTGGAAAGGCTTGCACATAAAACTTGGGACACAGCTCAGGGTGACTTGCACCAAAAATCTCCCATCAATTCCTCAGGCAAAGGTGAGGCACCAAGGAGAGAACCCAACCAACTCTACTGAGGTTGGCAGCTCCCTTGGCCATCCCTGGGAACAGCACAGGGGCCAGGGTGCAGGGAGGCATGGGAATGGCAGGTGACCATAACTGGGAGGGGACCTGGGGCAGGTGCTTCCCCAACGGGCACTTAGAGAGTGAGGAATCCTTATGGAACACGGAAGGGCCAGGACCTCCTCTGCTTTCTGATTTAGGTCACTCTTTGGTGCAAGAGGAGCAAAAAACCTCCTCTCTGTGCTAGGGTAGCACCAGGGCTACGGACCCCAGGCAAGGGAAACCTCAGGGCTGAGCAGACTCCAGGTACCTGTGAGCTGTTTCTGAATTTCAGTGTTCCCTGTCCTGCGGAGGAGGCTCACACACTCCCTGATCCCATTCTGCCGCCGGGTTTCGATCTTGTTGGTGGGGTTCTTGAACACCAGGTTCCGGAGGGCTCCGGCTGCCGCCCGCTGCACATTCTGGTTCTGGCTGCGGAGCAGCTCCACGAGCTTGGCAATGCCCCCCAGCCGATAGACCTGGACAGGAGAGACATGGGACACACATGGGACATGAGCACAGAGCACTGGGAGAGACATTGGACAGACATGGGACGTGAGCATGGAGCATGGGGAGAGACATGGGACAGACATGGGACGTGAGCACAGAGCACTGGGAGAGACACGGGACAGACATGGACATGGGGAGCATGGAGCATGGGGAGAGACATGGGACAGACATGGGACATGAGCATGGAGCATTGGGAGAGACATGGGACAGACATGGGACATGAGCACAGAGCACCAGGAGAGATGTAGGACCAACAGCTGCCAAAAGCACGGCACCAGGACAGACATGGGCCATCAGCACAGAGCACAGGACACTGCTGGGACAGGGACACCCAGAACTGCCCCAGCAGTGCTGGGGCTGGACAGCCCATCTTGGGGGAGCTGGAGAAGCAGAGCTGCCAGGGAACAAGGGCCAGAGATGACAAGTCTGGTTCAGGCTGTGGGTCATGAGCACAGAGCTCCTGGACTGGAGGTTGGAGCCAAAAGCTTAAACTGCAGGAGTGGATGTCTGTGAGTAATGGCCATGGACAGACTCCTTCACTGATGGAAATGTGCTCCTGCAAACTTTCACCCACCTCCACAGTCTGCACCGAGTGGAAATGCTACCTTGTCTATGTGCAGAGGCCATTTATAGCCATCTAATTACATGCTGTGGTCATTTATCTGCATCCTGAGATCACAGGCTGAGCTCAGAGGGATGGTCATGGCCAGTGTCACCACCCTCGAGGTCAGCCACAGGCAGTGGAGGGAGCCCAGACCTGCAGGACACCACACAGAGCACACGGAGCTTTGAAGGCGAATCCCTGCAGCTGAGCTCTCCAAATGCTGAGCGTTCCCGCTGTGGGATGTGCTCTGCCGTGATCCCGCCCCGAGCCGTCCTGCCACAAACACCCCCTCGGCTGAGGGTTGCTGACAATGGACAATGAATGAGCACCTTTTGGGAGGGAAGGAAAACAAGCGTGTGCTGGGATGAGTCACCGACCTGCTCTGGCACACCTTCCTGGGAAGGATAGGACGGCCCAGTGCTCAGAGGGTTTGCAACGGTAACAAGGGGTGTGGCCACCTCACAATCGGCCACCTGAACGTGGGCTGGGCACCTGCACTCATCCAGGCACAGCCAGGGCACAGGGGCACAGCCCCACGCCGGGCCAGCGCTTCCAGCTCTGCTGCTGTGCCAGGACAGGGAAAGCCACTTCTAAAGGGTTGGCATCTCAGCAAATCCAGGATGGGGATAAACTTTGGTGATATCCTTGCCACAGCAGATCCATCCTTCAGTCTGCCTCCTTTGCTGCATGTTGGCAAAGGAATTGAGGAGTAAGGGCATCAGAAAAATAACCTGTGCTATAAGAAGAGCTTCTCTGTGGTCAAGTATCACAGAATCACAGAGGGGTTTGGGTGGGAAAGGACCTTAAAACTCATCTTGTCCCACGCCCTGCCATGGCCAGGGACACCTTCCACTATCCCAGGGTGTTCCAAGCGCTGCCCAACCTGGCCATGGGCACTTCCAGGATGGGGCAGCCACCACTATGGATGTGCAAAATTATCTTTGTACATGATCACTAATTAGCCCATTGGCTCAGGTGGCTGAAATAGTCTGGAAAAGGGCTGTGAAAAAGGCTGGCAAAGGGCTGCAGGGTCGCTGATCAATGCCCAGCAAAGGTCACAGTGCGATTTAAAGCAGCTTTGTCCGGCTCTGACTCTGCAGTTCTGAGATAATGAAAGATTGATGTGGAACTGGGTGCAAGATTGATGTGGAAGTGGGTGCAGTTGCCCTCAGGAGAGGACACTGGATGGCAGCTTCCACACTGTCAAACCCCATCACCTTGTGGCACAGCAGCTCGTGGTGGCAACAGGAACAGTCTCCTCTGCTACCCAGAAACTATTCCAGGCATTAAATCCTGACCAACTGCTGCTGTGAGGAAGTGGCCATCAATAGCTGAAAAATCTACTTATGGGCTACCTGAGCCTGACTATAGAGGTATAAAGCATCCTCATGAAAACTAAGGGAACCTATGGATCCTTGGCACTAAGGAAAACCAGTCTCATCCCTCTCTTGTGCCATCAGCCCTGGTGTGACACTGGAGGAGTCTGCTCACTTCTTGCTTGGCAGACTCATCCTGGAAGCAGGTGTGCTGCAGGTAGTAAGCCCCCATGGCCTGGTACTTGTCATCGGAGGAGCACAGGAGCTGGATGGCCTTCTGGATGGTCATGGTGCCAGCATCAATCTCGTCACCACAGATCCTGTGTCAAAGAGAAATACGGAACTGGGTGAGTGCTCAACCAAGACAGCTATGTCAGCACTGGGAGTTATTGGGAAGGAATCAATGATAAAATATTATCACATTGCAACACAGACCACACAGTGCACCTCCAGTGGATTTCTCTGTCTCAAAAAAAGAGATGGTAAAAGATGGAAAAGACACAGTGAAGAGCACTAAGGGTAATAAATTCCAGATCCAGTCTACCCACAAGCAAAGGAGACAGAAAATGAAAGCTGGGTTGAGGTGGTGGATGTCTGATCATGCCCAATGTGGAAGTTTAATGAATAGAGACCCAGTTCACTGTTCCCCAAATAAAGGAGTGAGCGGACAGGAGTGAAACCATCCACCAGGTCATGAGGACAAGGTAACACAGGCAGGTGGTTTTCCCACAGCATGGGATTCTTTGATGTGAGAGGTGGTGGAAGCAGAAATGTGAGAGCAGTTGATGGTCTTGGGAAGCTCAAGCAGATCCCTCAGGAAAAGGCCTGTCTGGAGTGATGGGATGGACAAATAGGCAGTTTCTGAAATCCTAATAATAGCTCTGAGACATCCTGCTCCCGGGGGATGTTCACACTGGCTGTCTCCAAGCTCTTATAAAAGCTGACCACTGCCATTTTCCCTGTTAGAAGTAAAGAGTGTGCCTGCAACTCAAGAGGAAGGATATAAATTCCTCTGGCTTGGGGCAGGACTGGAACCTTGGGAGAAATACAAACATCTGAAGGTTCTCCCACTTGTTTAGAAACGTGCAGGTCCTGCTCTTTTTGGCTTGTTCTTATTCAGTACCATCTGTGATGTTTTAACTACATACAATTAGAAAAGGCTCCAAACTTTCAGGGGGGGTCTGAACTGCAAAGCTTGTCTGTGCTTCCAGTTATAGAAATTAATGTAATTGAAGGTTCCTGTCTCCTCTCAGCAGCCTTGCAGCTGAATCCTGCAGAGGCTGCATGGGGATCTCAGCTCATGGCAGTGGTGGCTGCTTTAATTTGCAACGTCCAGGACTGAGGAGAGTCAAACCCAAACTCCTGTTTGGTTTTACTGTCAGCAGTGATGGGATACAAATGAGAAAGGCTTCATTAGCAGTGGATGGAATTCAAAGGTGTGAGGGCTTTCCCAGGCCAGTGAAGTCGTGGCTGTGCCTGGCTGATGATGTTCCCTGGGACTGATGGGGAGTTTTACCTGGAGGTCAGGAAATCAGTCCCTGATTGAACCACATTTATTTATACACATTTTTGCTACATATCATACCAGGAGTGACTCTGTAGAGGGGCTGCTCATCTTCAGACAATGCCACAGACCAACAGAACAGTGATTTTTAATAAGTTCTTTAAATGAACCCATTACATTTCAAGTGTTAAATTTCACCACAAGGCAGTAGCACTTCCAGGCATGGGATGGACAGAGTTGCTTTGACTGTGCCAAAGAAATGTAAAGAATAAAGGTCTGAAAGGACATGTGGTCACCACCAGCAGCACTTACAGTGAGATAAAACATTTATCCTTATGAATCCAAGGGCTTCCCTCCACACAGCACAGAGCAGGGAATAATATGCACAATTCTACAGGGAATTTCACACAAAAGGCAGCATGGAGGACGCCGGTCTCCACTCCCCTCACTGGCATAAAGTTACACTCAGCCTGCATCACTCAATCAAGCACCTGTGGAGTCAGTGGAAAGAAATCAGTGCTTCCAAAACCACCTTGCCTTTGTGTCTTGGACATTTTTCCTAGGAAAGGAAGCCCCGCCCTCTGGAGACACCTCTGCCTCTCTTGGTATGCAGGAATGAAAGACAACAGTCTGGGGTTGGACCTGAAGCATTCCATGTCTAAAGCTGGGTAAACCTCATTCCACTTTTATTTCTACACTGCAATAAAACATCACTTCCTCATAAGACTTTTCATCAGTTTGAACCTCTATCAAAACCTGGCACCAAGGAACTTCCATTAAACTTGCAACAGGGAGACATAAAACTGGAAAGACTAAGTAAACTAGAAATTATGGAGCCCCAGAAACCCTTGGGTTGGATCCAGGATATGATTTTTTTTCTCAGGTTTTTAACATGCTGCTGAGATTATTGAGCTGAGAACTGATGGATCCTGCACCAGGGAGGGGCTTCTCCTTTGGGAATTGGGACCTGGACTGGAGGTATGGGAAGAGAGGCAGACTGGTAAAAATACCAGGTCAGTGGCCATGTAATCATAGTCATCTATTTTGCTTTATAATTATTGAATCAAATGCACTTTTTCTGAGACAGAAGGACGTCCACTCGGTCCAGCTGCTCAAGGAAGGCAATTTTCTTCACACCCACACCATAGAGGGACAAACCCTCCTTCAGCTGGGAAAAACTGGGGATGCAGGTGCAGTTCTGTGGGAGAAGATGGGGAAGGTTCCCTTTTCCTTGCTGTCTCCTCAGCAGAAATTCACAGCAGGTCAGTAGTCAGGCTCAGTCACACTGCCCAGGAAGCAGCAGAGATTTCTCCTACCTGAGAATAATAAAATCACCCTGGCAAAGTCCAGCAAAGGAGAGATTGTTCCTCAGCCCATCAGGGATATTCCCAACCAGATCCACACTGTGGGAACAACAACCTGCTTCAAGACAAACTCTTGGACTGAGCCATCTCCAGCCTGGGCAATGTGACTGGTAGGAAGAGCTCCAAAGGCTGATCGTCCACAAGAAAGAAGCAGACGAGGAAGAGACCTTAGCTAGAAATTATTCAATGGAGACAAAGAAGATCAGATTCTGGAATGAAAGGCAAATAAATACTAAAGAGGATCAGTATCAGAGAAAGGCAATTTCCCTCACATTTCATGAGCAGATTGTTTTGTGTTAATTCCCATCTAAGCTTCTGTCCTGCTTGTTAGGGCTACAGGTCCCAAGAGAGGGGGAATTAACAAATTCCATTGTTCATTAATACAATCAGAGTAGAGACTCTCAAAACAGTGTTCAGCACATCCCAGCATTCTATCCCAAATAAAAACAAACCAAAATGAATCATACTCTGTTCTGCTTTCACTGTGTGGCTTAGCCCTGAAGAATTAATGTTTTGATATTGATCAACTTTAATTATCCCAAAAGACAAGAGATAAATCAGAAAACACCCTTGGCACCTTTCCTGACTATTTCAACAACTCCTGTCCTTCTCTCTGTTTGCAGTACTGCCAGAGAAGCTGAGCTCAGGAGGGAATGGCTGTTGGGGACACACTGTCCCTGAGCTTCAGGCACAGCACAGAGACTGCAGCAGCTCATCCAGGCCAGGTTGGTGTCACCAGAGCCAAATGTGTCACTAAGAAAACCCAAAGGGTTGCCCCAGTCTGTACTGCCCCCTGCACAGCTGCCAGCTGAGGCACCCAAGACCTCTGACAGAGCAACTCCGAGATGTTACAGATTCCCAGGTGCCTGGAGAGACACTCGCTTCCACATGGTCTCTAATGAGGTGTGTCAGTCTCCTTCTCCACACTCAGAGAACTCCAAAGGGAAGAGCATCCACATCTCCCAACGGGGCCAAAGGTAAGTGTGGGTTTGCAGGTAGCCATTAAAGGCTCCTGATCCAGATCAGCAAACCCTCAGCCAAGGACTGTCTGCAGACACCCAGCTCCCCATTTCATGCTCCCAGAGCAGAAAACCCCCTTCTCCAGGGGTGGGATGAGTCTGGGCTCTCAGCCATGTCTCCAGCTCAGACATCTGGGGTTCCTTGAGAACAGCAAGAGGTGTTGGCTTTGTTTGGGGGTAACTCAGGGACCTGTCTCCAAATTCAGCCCCATTGGCACTGGGCACCTCAGCTCAGAGAGAGGCATCTCCTGAAGTGGTATGACCAGCTCAGACCACTGCAGGGCCACAGACACCATGGCCACCACCTTGCCCTGTCTGTGCCATGAGGCCCCTGAAGCACAAAGTACAACAGCTCTAAGCAGAGCCGATACAGTGTCAGTCCTTGGTGGACACAGATTTCTTGTACCTCAGGTTCCTGTTGGAGGGGAACAAAGACTCCAAATTTCCCAGGAGAATTAAACATCCCATTGTTTGTTACTGCTTCTTACCATTGCTCCCTGATGACCAAGCAGGATGGAGAAACTTTTATCCTGAGTGGGCATAAATAGTATCAATAACATCAATAACATTGCAACATGCAATTTAGCCAAAAGCTGCCTGCTCAGGGTGCTACCCTGTCACCTGGAGCATGCTGCAAGTGCCACCCAGCAGAGGAAACGGTTCAAAGTGGGCAGATGTGGGTGGTCTCTACCAGCTGCTGAAATCACCGGTGCTGCAGCTTCTAGGGTGAAATACTGCAGCTCTGGGGGATGTCACAAGAGATCAGGAAGGAGAAGGGTTCTGTGGAGAACAGGGAGTCCTGGACACCAAGAAAATTCCTCCAGCTCTACCAGACTCCAGAGAGCTACATTTTAGCAAAATGTGAGTGCTGCTCATTGAGAGCAACATTTGGGCAGGAGCCACTGGAACACCCTGAATGTCTGAGCCCAGGCCAGAGATGCTGAGCTTGGAAATGTTGATCCAGATATGACATAATGATTACCAAGGCTCAAGTCTCTGAGTGAAGAGAAGTATGTCTGGAATCCCAGAATCACTGCAGTTGGAAAACCCCTGAGACCATCGGGTCCACCTGTGGCCAATCCTCACCTTGTCACCCAGCCCAGAGCACTCAGTGCCACATCCAGGTGTTCCTTGGGCACCTCTAGGGATGGGGACTCCACCACCTCCCTGGGCAGCCCCTTCCAGTGTTCAACAACCCTTTCTGTGAGGAAATTTTTAATAGAAGAAATGGAATGGACATGAGAAGGTCCCTCTCTGCTCACTGAGGCAGGATCATGACAGCAGGGCTGGTGGAGGAGAATAAACTGCATGAGGAGTTTTAAATAGTGTTCAACCTCCTGATCTGGCAAACAGTGCAGAACTCAGATTTCATCACTAGGACCAACAGCATGGGGTGAGTAAACCCCTGTGTCATGATTCCGTTTGTAAGGGAATCATAGAATGGCTTTTCCTGACAAACAGGTCAGTGTTACATTGCTCATCAGGCAGTTGGAAGAAAGGGGCTTTGTCAGAGTTGCTGCTGTAAGAGGGAGGACTCTGAGGGATATCAGTTATCAGAGACAGCTCTTCCCTGTCTCATACAGCCAAAGCCAGCTCAATAAATGGCAGCAATCACATAATCAAGAAGAGTTGTGGAAATTAAATAACTTTGTCACCAAATGCAGAGGGACTGCTCAGCACAGACAGTTTGACAGTTATTGCACACTCAGAATTTTGATACCTGCACACCACTCTTGCCACCTGAGAACACTCAGTGACCCATTTTTTCCTCTCACACCAGCCAGGGAGACCAGATCCACAGCAGAGGATGACTGAGAAGCACCACTCTGGAGCCAGTCCATGGTCATTACAGAGTTTTGTATCACAGACAGACCCAGTGGAGCACAGGTCCACTGCAATCCCTCTCACAGCAATGGAAATCACCCCATGGATCACCTCAGAAAGCATGGAAAGCATCCAGCCCTCCCCTGGCTCTTGCAGTCTGTTGGCAAACCTGCAGACAAGACATCCAACACATCCCAAAACAGGAGATCTGCGGCGCAAAAACTGAGCGCAGAATTCTCCATGTCACAAAGGCACAAACTGCACCTGGAGAATGACCAGAATGGAAGGACAGAGCCCCAAACTGGGAACTGGCATCAGCTGTGACCCAGCTGAGCCCTGTCCCTGCATGTGGAGGTTAATAATGGGGTGCCTACAAGCAAAGCTGTCCTTACTCAATATCGGGGGAGCCAAGGGAAGATTGAAATCTCTAGGTGGAGAATCCTCCAGACACAACAGCCCTACATAGCAAGGAGAGCCCCGATATGTTCCTGACCCACCTCAGAAGCCCCTCCCCAACAAGAGCACACTGAGAGCAAGGCCAACAGTGCCCTGCAAGACACTTCTGAGGGCTAAGAGTCATCCTAAAGAGTAATTTTTCCAAAGAGGACAACTTTGTATGTCTCTAAAGCTTTAAGGACAGCTGCTCCCAACCTCCTCCCCTCTGAGCACAACTCCTATACCAGGTGCCCCCTGTACCAGCCCAGCTCCGCAGAGCTTCAGGCAGAGCAGGGGCTGTGCCACAGCCACATCAGATTCACCCAGGGGACACAGCCCCAGCTGAGCCCACAACTCGGAGCCCAACTTGGAGCCCAACTTGGAGCCCAAGGTTTCCACAGCAGAACCAGTTCTGCCAGATGAGCCGTGCCCCAAGCCAGGAGTGTGTAAATGGAGCCACTCCCTAACCAAGGGCAACCAGAGCTGGAGAGGATCCCTCTCAAAACAGCAGCTCTCCTCTCAGAAAATGCCATCATTCTCCAAGTGACCTCTCCAAAGCCATGACCAAGCCCCTGACCGTGGCTTTGGCCAGAGTCTGCCAGGACTAACTGCTCCAAAGCTGTGTAGCTGTGTCCTCCCTAGGAGAAGGCAGCTGCAGCCCTGAGTTCAGGCATTCTGCCATCCTCCCCACTACACTTTTCTGTTCTTCAGTGAGAAATTCCCTAGAACAGATCATTTCCAGTTTGTGTAACATCTCTGGATCCTGTTCCAGAGGATTTACAGAGCTGCTGACAGCAGCAAGCCAAGGCCACCAGTGCTCTGGGCTGGCCAGGGCTAATTTGGCATGTGTCAAACATGGAGAACTGGGCACATGGGCAGCCAAGGCTCATTATAACATTCTAATGGGGCAGTGATGTTTCTTGGCCTCCATGCTCTGGGATACACCCTCCTACTCAACCCCAAAGGAGGGAAGCTTAGCCAGAGTAACCTGGGACATTCAGATGTGGAATGCTTACACTGCTGAAAGGGAAGGGGATTTTCTCAGTATCTCCTCGTTCCTTGGGGCAACAACTCAACAGTTTCAGGCCTTTGGTGGGAGTTGTGACAAAGTCTATGAGCCCTGATAAACAGTCTCACACACATCCTGCAGTGGGAAATTTCTCAGTGGGACCAGGGACCACTAGGAATTAGTTCAGGAGCTTTTAGGGTTTGTGTGACAAAATTCCCCCTCTGTCAGGGAGTTGTGAGAGCTTCTGGGCAGGGGCAGAGCAAGTCCTGCATGATGGTGATGCAGCAGAGGAAGTGCAGTAGCCCTGGGAACTCTTGCAGAAGCTGCAGCCCCTTCCTCTCCAGCTTTCACTGCAATGTTTTGCAGTTCAAAACCTGCAAACCATGGTCTTCCAAGGCTTCCAAGACTATGGTCTTGCAGATCAAGTTTCTCCCAAGACTGCAACAGAACATGGTTGGTGCTCCAGAGCTGGAGGTAGCACAGGGCATTGGGGCAGCGTTCAGTCACCACCCAACCAGGTGACTGTCAGTGGGAACTCTGCTGCCTTCACAGGTACCTCCTTGGGACGGTCTGAGCTCACTGCTGTGTTTTACACACCCTGTGCTTGTAGGCAACATCTACAAGAAGGGATCTGATGCTCAAACATCATGGACCATCCTCCACCCTTATATACTTCCTACCCAAAATAGGACTGGATGCTCTGGACAGGAAAGAATTTAACAGCTTCCACTGGCTCCTCTTTCCTGGTTAGTCAGATTATTCCAATTAGGATATTTATTTCAATTTATGACTCAGTTTTTTTCTGGAACCCAAATCAGATCTTTTGGGCAAACGAAGCAGAGAGAAGAGAGGGAAACAGCAACAAAGAGAAGAGAAACAGCACTGCTTAGCAGGCTCTCAGCTCTGCTCTGAGTCAGACCCTCAGGAACTGGCTCCTTCCAAGACAGGTTTTTTTTGGGTAAGTTTTCTGCCAGACTGAAGCAGCAGGACAGCCAGGAGAGACACCCTGACTGTACACCAGGCCTTCTGCTCTTCACCTTCCCCTCCTCACATCATTGTGGGTTAATGCCACCACAGACACTGAAGGATTGTGTTGCCCAATATCACAGAGCTACAGCAGAGATATCGGCACTGAGCCAGTCCTATCAGTTCCCCTCCACAGCCCAGGAAATGAAATAAAGCCCTTAAGAGTGACTCATCTGACCCACTTCGCTGCAGGATGCACTGGTAAGGGCTCTCCAGCAGCTCAGGGGCCTGGCTCTGGTGGACAGAGCCCCCAGCACTGTCCACACTCCCTCAGGGTCAGAGCACTTACTTGGAGCTGGTCTGGGCCTGTCCATAGACCCCGTCCTGCTTGCAGCTCATCATGGGCTGGGCATAGACCACGTCGGGCTTGTTGCTCGAAGGGCAGGACAGGGCCCGCGCTGGCACTTTTTTACTGGTCCTGCTGGTTCCCTGCTGGGTGCTGCAGCTGCTGTAGATGCTCTGGCGGTTGATGGTGGCCTTGTGCTCGGCCCGGCCGCCGCCGTGGGCCTTGCGCAGGGTGCCGCGGGGCGGCTCGCAGTAGAGGTCGGGCTCGCTGCGGCTGCTCTTGATGTTCTGCACGAAGCAGTAGTCGCTGCCGGCCCGGGGGCTGCACATGGCCTTGCTGTGGGCCCGGCTGGCCCAGCCCTCCATCTGGCTGTAGGAGCTGTAGCGCCGGCTCTCCACGTCCCGCTTCAGCGTCCCGTTGTAGAGCTGCCAAACACCAAACACAATGCGTCAGGGCTGAGCGGAGCTCGGCACCGCCAGGTCCACCTGGCTGCCCGTTACCGCCTTCCTGGGCCTCTCAAGCATTTTCGTGCCCAAAATTTATGGGAGGTTATCCAACCTGCAGCCCTTACAAAGGAGCCCCACCTGGATATCAGGGACACTGAGGGATCAGGATGTGGGATCCAGGAGCTTTAAAGTAGAACTGAAAGCTGAAACATGACCCTGGCAATAGAGAAAGTGCTTTATTCCCAACACATAGGGTCTAATCCACCCTGTAACTACAGGAGCTCCCTGCATATCTCTCACTATCATGGAGCTTGACGCCCCATTCTGACCTTCCAGCAGTCCCTGCACTTATTTTTAATTTCTTTATGCTCTTTTCTTCCCCTCCCATCTATTAGTTCCTTAGAAAGGGAGTAAAGGGAGCAAAAAATGAGTAAGAAGGGATTCTTGAATCTTGTTTCTTGTGCCAAGAAACAAGTGGAGACAATGAATATCTGCTTATGAGTTACAAGGCGTGTAGTATCTGCTCAGATAATGGGATGCTCTGGGAACAATGGGGAATATGCAATAAAAACTGAGATGACTAAGACAGGAAGTAAAAAAGAAAGGATAAAAGATGGTAAAATAAACCATCTACAATTAGCAAAACAAAAAGATGGCTTTAGCTGCCCTGCTGTCAGTTCAAAATGCCTTCACCACTTCATCAGAAGTCCTCCAGATTTGCATCAAGTTTGCCACACCAGGATTGAATTCAATCTTCTTCTGCAATGTTAAACCTTTGGGATGTCAGTGCTGGCTTGTGGGAGCCTGCAGGGTTATGTCCAAATGAGAGACAACTCATTCAGGTGTGTACTGCAGAAAGGAAAAGAAATTAAACTGTTTTAGGGCTGTTTGTGCTCTGCATCCCCTCAGCAGTCTGGCAAGGAGATCTCCAAGACATACAGCAAACAGGCATAAAAAGAACTAAGGAATAAAACTGCCTTCCCCATCTCCCTTTGATTATCCTGGGAAAGCTCATCCATGGTGTCCTGTTGGATCAAAGTGTTTTTTTCTCATCCAACTCTAAGCAGTGGCACTTTGGGTGCTGCTTTCTGCAAAGGCTACCCAAGGCTCCTTTTGGCTGGGAGAGAAAAGTCAACACTGGCTCCTAATCATTTCCTTGGAATTGTGAAAAGCCTGTGCCTGGTGTAACAGTTCATGTCACTGAAAAAAAATTCCATATTTCCTAACCTAGAAACACTCCATGATGGAGAAATGGGAATCCTCTGCTGGCTCACCCTGGAGTCCCTCAGCTCTGCCCTGACTCCATCCCAGCCCCAGCACACTCAGCATCATTCCTGCCTCCAACACTCTGCAGAATTGTCATTATGTTAATTAATTAAGCCAAATATTTCCATTAACAAACTGATCTTCAAGAATTCAGGGAATCCTCTTGGCTGTGTCCCAGAGAGCTGCAGAGGTAACGGCTGAAACCCTTCCCAAGGGGCTCCCTGGCACCACCTGGGTGGGACCAAACCCTGTAGTCCAGCTCTGCTGATGCCCAGATCACTGTTATTTGAGTAGTTTTCAGACTTTCAGCTGTGCATCTAAACAGGTGAATTGCTTCAAGGGGACAAAAGGGGAGCAGATTCTCTCTGTGCCTTCTCCAGAGGACACAGAACAAACCTGGTGCTGAGTGGGGTAGGGGCAGGTTCGGAGCCTCCTGCAGAGCTCCCTGCAGAACTCCTGGGGCTTGGAAGGACAGGTTGCAGGTGAAACGAAGAGCCAGGGTGAGGCACATCACAGTAGACTGATGAGTTTTGGGGGCTCTCTGGCAGTGGGACAAGCTCTCTGCTGCCCAGGATAAAATCCAGGATAGCCACATACACAGGCTCTCTCCATCCCAGGTTTGCTTGGGATGCAGCACACACACAGCAACAGCGAAGTGACCTTCCATGAAGTCATGATCTACCATATATGTCCTTCTGAGGTGATATCATCCTCATTTCAATTCATTTTCATGGGTTCAGAAACCCTGGGGACAGTGAGGGATGGACAGGGCTGCAGTGGGAAGGTGCAGGGTGGACTTTGTGCTCAGTGGAGCCGCTGGCAGCAGCTGCAGGACAGAGAGCAGCTTGTTATATGTGAGCCCTGCTGGTTTTCTTTATGAGTCAGTTTAAACTGGGATTATTCTGTAGGGCTGTCAGAAGCTTGGCAGAGCTGTGGAGCCCCTGGGCATCTGCTGAAACGGACTCAGGGAGCCTGGAAGAGGAACTCATTGTTTATCTAAACCTGGGACTTGCTCTGCAGTGCACTCACTGAGGGGAGGGGGGAGTGTGTCTCTGTTTACTGAGACAGAATCATGGGTTCTCAATTTCCCCCTGGGTTTTAGAGTGGCCGTAGCATTGTCCTCCTCCTTGGCAGCCCCGAGATGGGTGAAAGCTGTCTGCAAAGACACCTTTCTGCAACACAGGAGCCCTGGGCTGCAAGTCCGAGCAGGTCCCGGCAGGGCGGAGGAGCCTTTTGCAAACTCGTGGGAAAATCGTTCCCGTGTGATGTGAAGCTCATTACCAAAGGCAGTCCACAACTTTTATTGCTGATTCTACCAGATGCTTGGCTGAGCCCATTTTAATCTCTTTCAAGTGGCACGGACCTAATTGGTATCTCAGAATTCCTTTTTGCAGCAGGAGCCTGATCCAACGGCTCCAGATCGATGAGGGTTCTCCGGCCAGCTCCAGTGGACCTCAGACCTTGAGTCTATGAATCCCTGCATGACCGGGGCTGACCTGATCCCTTCCTGTTCCTGGCAAAGCTTCCCCACACTAAAACCTAAATGCCTGTGTTGGATGCTGACCCAGCTAAGTCAGGGACTGTCACTCCTAGCACTGGAGCAAATGTGGCCAAGGGAATGGAATTCCCTGCAGCCATCAGTGAGACAGGATGCCCAGCAAGGAAGAAGGGAAGCACTGTCTGGAGAGATGCCATCTCTGAGGGGGAAGGTGTCACACAGTCTGTGGTTTAAAGAGCCACCTGACAACAGCTCCCAACTTCTGCTGATGCCACTCTGTGTGCAGGGAGCTCTCCCTGTGCAGAAGAGCAGCAGTGAAAAGAAAGAATCAATCTCTGGCCTTCAGACCTCATCAGTGCCCAGATTTCCTAATGCTGCGAATTGCATCTGCCCGCTGCCCACGGGTGTGTGCATGGTGTGCCATCCACACCTCTGCCCTTTAGGAGTGTGGAGAAATGCTGGGAAAGACCAGGAGGTCCCTCACAGTGGGGTGGAGACAGAAGGCAGTGATGCCCTCTGCACTGCAGGATCTGGGAAGCATTTCGAAGGGCTCAGGCTGTCACTGAGACTTCTCCCACAGGAGCTGAGAAGTCGGGACAGCTTGGAAGGTGTCTCCTTCCATCACACAACTCCTTGGATTGCCAAGGAGCAGCCCAGAAAACCATTCTGGTGCTCCAATCATGAGGACATGGAACTGTTGGAGCAAGCCCAGAGGAAACCACCAAGCTGATAAGGGGACTGGATCACCTCCCCAGTGGAGAGAGGCTGGAATGTTCAGCCTGGAGAAAAGAAGGACGTGTGGAGACATAACAGCACCTTCCAGGATCTGAAGGGGCTACAGGGAAGATAGAGAGGGATCTTTTATCAGTAACTGGAGTGACAAGACAAGGGGAATGGCTTCAAACTGCCAGAGGGCAGTGTTAGATGGAATTTTGGGGAGAAATTCTTCCCTGTGAGGGTGGTGAGGCCCTGGCACAGATTGCCCAGAGAAGCTGTGGCTGCGCCATCCCTGGAAGTGCCCAAGGCCAGGTTGGATAGGGCTTGGAGCAAGCTGGGATAGTGGAAGGTGTCTCTGCCTATGGTAGGGGGTGGAATGAGATGATCTTTAGGGTCCCTTCCAAGCCAAAGCCTTCTGTGATCCCATGATCCTATGATTCTGATTCCAGCCATTCCATCAGGCCCTGGCAGTCCCCTGTGGCTTTAGGATACAGGAGGATGCTCAGGTGCAGCCAGGCCACCTGACATTCTGAATTTTAGCCTGAACTTCTCCTCCCCACTGTGAAATGAGTCTGTCTGTGTGAGGCCAGGCCTGGGGAGCTGTTCATTCACAGTCAGACAGGGAAGGCAAGGAGGAAGGAAAGGCACTGGAGATGAGCACTGGTGGCACTGTTGCTCCTGTCAGGCCCAGGAAGGAAGTGCTTCCCTCCCTGGCAGCAGCACAGACCTGCCTTTAAATTAATGAGCATTTGTGGATCTCCAGTTCTCAGCCTGCAGTATGTTCTAGGAACAACAAGTGGAATATCCAACACATGAGACAGGTAAATAAATGTCTTTAACCTCTTATTTCAGCTGGAATAAAAGTGGTTCTAGAGAGAAAGTCAAAATGGCATTTTCCCAGCCATCAGCCATAAGTCCTTTTCTGTTTTTTTCTTCCATAAACCCTTTTGCTTGGCAGGAAAAGTCTCTGTTCTCCCCCTAGTTTCCAGAGAAGCAGAAGCACGGAGCAAAGTGCATCAGCCCAGGAATGGCGCCCGGATCCAGCTCTGCCTTTCCACGTCAGAGCCCTCCCAGAGAACTGGGTGGTTCTGATTCCACATCTGAGGACGCCATCAGTTCATTACCTGCCTGGATTTTTTTCCCTTGCAATTTGTTTGTTTCTAGAGCAGCAGACAGAGAAGTGAGGACTCCGTATAAACACGTCAGGAGCAGGTTTCTCCCAGGCTGGAGGGCAAAGCACAGGAGATGCAACCTGAGCAGGTCCCACCCTGTGAGTGCTGGGTGGGGAGAGCTCCTCACGCTCCTTGCGAAACCCTCTGAGTGCTGCTCCCTCCATGGCAGGGAGAAAAATTGCAAAACCAGCAAATACATTGTTTATCTATTTCTGAAATGCTCCTTCCCACCTCTCCCAGGAGCTGCCTTTCCCTATGATTTTTCATCTCTTTTTTCTCATTCAGCTGAGATTTAGGTCTTGCTGGTTCCATTTGCTCTGGCCAAGGAAGGCAGTGTCCAACTTGCTGTTCCAAAGCCTAAAGCCTCATGCAAACCTCCCAGGGACACCAGTCTCTGACCAAGCAATGATGCGCAGTAACTCTAAACCTTAGTTTTCTCTGGCAAGATTATCCAAACCACTCTCTTTTGGGGCTCTTTTAAGCTTGGATGCATTGTCACAACAAACAACAAATTCTGACCTGAAATCCTTACGGAACAAAGCTCCCACTGACAATGAGAGGTTTTGTCCAAAGAGGCAAAGGCAGGCAGGGACAAGAGTGACCACCTCTTGTTCAGGTAATGCTCTTCAGAGAGAAAGCTCTGACACTTTGTCCCACAGAGGACTTTTGGTTACAAATATTCCTACAGTCTCTGGTGCAGAGGGATCACCGGTGTGTGTTTCTCATTAGTGCCATAACGGATGTAATTACTACAGGTAACTGCTTTAATCCAGCACCACCAGATCAGCCAACTATTCCTTGGTCTGGGAGCATGGCTGCTCCTAGAGCTGTTGTTAAAGTAACACCTGGGCCTCCACTGGAAGAGAGACACTGAGGGGCTGGAGCTCGTCCAGGTAAGGGAACGGAGCTGGGGAATGGACTGGAGCACCAGGAGTGGCTGAGGGAGCTGGGAAGGGGCTCAGCTTGGAGAAAAAGGGGCTCAGGGGGGACCTTGTGGCTCTGCACAACTCCTGACAGGAGGGGACCCCCTGGGGGGGTTGGGCTCTGCTCCCAGGGAACAGGGACAGGACAAGAGGAAATGGCATCAAGTTGTGCCAGGGGAGTTTCTCGTTGGACATCAGGAGGAATTTCTTCATGGAAGTGGTTGTTAAACATTGGAATGGTCAGCCCAGGGCAGCGGTGTGGTCACTGTCCCTGAAGGTGTTCAAGAAATGACTGGACCCTGCACTCAGTGATGATGGGTCAAAGGTTGGACTCGATGATCTTAGAGGTCTTGTCCAACCTCAGTGTTCCTGTGATTCTGCGAAAGCCCCAGCTCAGCTCTGTGGGGATAAGGATCTGCTGGAGACAGGACACATCTGAGATTCCCTCCCCAGCACATCCAGGGTTTGTTTGCCCTCGCTGGGGGCAGTGCTGGGGGGACACACTGGACACATCCACATCATGTGGGGGATTTCCTTCTTGTGGAAGCAGCAGCATGGAAAGCCAGGTGGGCTCTGTACCTTGTCCTGGTCCTGCCTCATCTTGGTCATGCTGAGCGACCTGGGAATGCCCCAACTCCCTGCCAGCGATGGACCTGCCAACCCAGCAGACCCAGGCAGAGCTGGGTGGGAACTGAGCCTCAGAGGTCTTTGCTGGTGGAACCCCACGTGCTGCCCTCCGTGTGTTTGGGATTTGTTGTGCCTCTCCAAAGCTGTACCTGCAGTTGGGGTGAGCACCAAGGTCCCGTCAATCCATGGACCACCTGACTGTGGCTGTGGCTTTGCAACACTGCTGGAGAGACTCCATTTTTGGGGTGAACTGAGCTGTCGGAGACAAGGGTGTGGCTCATGCTGAGGCTTCTGCCAGGACTGCACTGCTCTAGGTGCCCAGTCCAGCCTCCTTAACCCTCCCCCGGGTTTGTCTGTGTAAATCGTGGTCACCACTGACCCTCCTGTGGGACCTGAGGTGTTGCTCACACCAGGACACAGTTTCTGAGGCTGGAGGGCTTTGGGAACTACTGGCCACTCATAGCTCACAGTGGCAGTAGGGTGACAAATACCTCTAAGGCTTCACAGCACCTGGGTTGAGGTATCACCCTGACCCAGTGGGGTTTGCAGTCACGGATCCTCCTGTTACTGCATCCCAGTGTGGGATCTGAGCAAAGGAATTCCCGAAGGCTGAACATCCTTGAGAGCTGCACCAGCCCCTGACACATGAGCCAAGGAAATGCTGCAGCCAAGAGCAAAGTGCCTCCTGGAGAGGCCCCACTGGCTCAGTGTTCCTTGCACTGGCAGTGAGAAGGTGCTCACTGGGGACAGTGATGCTGCAAACGAGGCACCCCACAAGAGGAATTAACAGAAAATAATCTGTAATAGTGGGTGAATCGGAGAGTTTAATCCAAAGTGTTAGAAACAAAGAATTATGAAGTCATTAAATTAGAAAAGCCCTCTAAGATCAAAGAGTCCAATCATTAACCCAACACTGCCACATTCACCCTAAACCATGTCCTCAAGAGCCACATCCACAAGTTTTTGAACACTACCAGGGCTGGGGACTCCACCACTGCCCTGGGCAGCCTGTTCCAAACTGACTGATCCAGAAAGAGCTCTTCCTCCAGATCTATAATTCCTCTTACTCTAATATTAGAACATCAGTCTCACAAGATTGGGAAGAAAACACAGAAGTGAAAAGTTTGACACTTCCAGGAAGACACAAAACAAAACAAAAGGAAGAAGTCTGGGGTAGCAGCTTTTAAGAGCTGGGTGGGACAGGACACCTTTAGTGTCACCATCTGAGGCAGTGCCTTAGATTAGGGCACTCCAAGAGCAGTGTCTCAGGCGCAGGTGCTGTGGAGCAACACCCTGGACATGGATTTCCCGCTGCAGCTTTTTAACTCCAGGGGGACTGGGAGTCAGTCATTCCCCTCAGTATTACACTGGGTCACCTCCCTGGAGTATCTGAGTTTGCCTGTGCACCTCAAAGGACTTTGCCACTTTTCAGACACATTCACAGCACCAGCTCCAGCTGGAAATAAGTCCAGCAATTTTGCCTTCGAAAACAGATTTGCTTTATCTTTGGTTTCACATCTTACAACACAGGAATTACAAACAGGAAACATTTTTTAGGAAGCCCAGAACCTGCATAGACTTCAAACAGGTCTGTAGACAAAAGCTGAAGTTATCCCAAGCTGGAGGCTGGTGGCGGATGTGTGGAACCTTTAATACTGTCTGGAAAAAGCAGAATGGAGGAAGCTGCTCAGTGTGGTTGGGGAGTCTGGTGTCTGTTGAGCTTCTTAAGCACACTTAGGCTTGAGGTTATGTGTTCCAAAGTGCCAGTGGCACCTGGGACTGCTTGCCTCTGAGTGCAGTCATCTCCCTGTGCACTCATCTCCCTGCTCCATCCAGCTCCAGTGGCAGGAGATAGGGATCCAGGAGGGCTGATTCATCCTGACCTGACAGATCTCCCAGGCAGAGGAGATGAATCACCGCCCCTACCTCTGCCTTTGTTGGCCAGGGGAGGAGTCAGACAACTTGTCAGGACTAAATGGCTGATTCTCAGATAGACTCAGGTAAGACAAAGTTTACTGTGAATCCTTCACAGGTCCCAATCCTTTTTGCCGAAGTAACCCAGATCCTGAGGACCTTTATCAAAAATATTTAAAGACTTGCATGACACTTAAATTTGGAGAAAGACCTTCCTTCCTCAGTAAATGCAGAGGAGTCTCTCAGAGAACAGACAGAGCTGCCTAAATCCCCAGTGAGCCTGAAGGGACTGAACTGTTGTGTCCACGGGACTCTGGTGTCTAATGGAGGTCCTGAACTTCATCACCTTCATCACCACCTTCCAGCTGTTCCCCAGAACACCAACACTGCTGACTGAAATCCCCAGCAGCCAGTGGCATTCCCACCTACCCAGCATTTGTCCAGCTGCCATAATGATTGGGAACAAGATCAGGAACTAACAACAGGAAACAATAACCCTCACACCAGCAGTAGGAGCTGCAGCAGCACCTTACCAGCATGAGCAGAGCCAGGCCTTGGCTTCCTCCCTCTTTAACAAAAAACCCCATCTACAAACCCTTAGAATGGCTGAAACAGAGCAATTTTGCTTGGACAAAGCACTACAAACTCCATTCAGGAATCACAATAGGCAAAGAGCATCATATCATCAAAACAAAACATCCCAATTGTTTGAGTTGTGAAGCTCAGATGCTCCACCTCTGCCTCGGGAACTGCTTCAGTTGCACTTTTCTAGTGGCCACAAAAACCCTGCCTGGTTACCATGGCTGGACCTTCTGCAGGGCTCCACCACTGTCTTAGGGATAGAGACAGGACACCTGGATGGATGGACCTGTGCTCTGACCTATTACAGAATCCCAGAATGGTTTAGGTTGGAAGGGTCCTCCAAGCCCATCTCATTCCACCGTGCCACAGGCAGGGACAGCTTCCACTAGCCAGGATGCTCCAGGCCCTGTCCAACCTGGCCTTGGACACTTCCAGGCATGGGGCAGCCACAGCTTCTCTGGGCAATCTGTGCCAGGGCCTCACCACCCTCAGAGGGAAGAATTTCTTCCATCCCTCACAGGGAAGAAAATCCCACCTAACTCTGCCCTATGACAGTAGAAAGCCATTCCCCCTTGTCCTGTCACTCCATCCCTTGAAATAATCTCTCTTCATCTTTCCTGTAGCTCCTTCAGGTACTGCAAGGCCATAGTACATCAGCCCAAAGCTTCTCTTCCCCAAGCTGAACAATCCCAACTCTCCCAGTGTTTCCTTACAGCAGAATTCTCCATCCCCGTGATCACCTTGGTGCCTCCTCTGAACACACTTTTCCCACCTGGGGACAGGAGCCCCCCCTGGCTGGGATTTAACCAGCACAGGAAAGGACACTGAAATGGGCCAAACAGAGAGGCTGGAAATAAACATTTCAAAGATACTCCAGCACTCCCAGTCTTCCTACTGAACACCCAATGATGCAAACTCAGCAAGTGGCACCACTGCCTCGAAGCCATCATGCTACAACAAGGCCATTAGGAAAGACCCAGGTAAATCCTTCTGAAGCTGAGGAATGCTGGTGCTCTGAACAAGCAGAGGATCTGGCAACCACCAGGAAAAGCTGCAGCCCTGTCTTTGTGCTTGGAGCCACCAAAACCTTTCCTGGTTCAAGCCTTTGATGGCTGACACAGAGCTGCTTTACAGTCCCAGGGTTGTTGAAAGGAGTCCTTTGCTTTTCTCATATTCAAATCCCAGATCTGTGAATTGCTCCTTTCTACTTTAGAGCTGATGAAAAGCAGGAACAGCAGAACACAGTCCTGAAATGGAGGGGCAACATGAGCACAAGTTGTCCCAGTGGACTGTGGAGTGGTTTGGAGCAATTCCCTGTGTACCAGGGGTCTGTCACCAAGGACCAGAAGCACTGTGGGATGTCCAGCCTCACACTGCACAATGACAGGTACCATCTCAGCTGTGCTTTTTCTGCAAATCTGCAATATTTTTTTTGGAAATCACTGTGGAAGAACTGGACTCACTTTTTTGCAAGCACAGAGAATATCTGGGAAGGGTCTGCAGTAGCACTGAGGTTGGGAGCAGCACAGTTCTAATGCAAATCCCCTGATCTGCATTCCCCAGCCACATTCATGTCATTCACAGCCATGTTTTTGTGCACAGGAACAAAGATGGGGACTCCTGGATGTGCTCCAGACTTGAACTGAGCTGTGATAGTCTGAACCCAACCCTGATCCCTCAGGCAGCTTCCAAACTCTCGTGCCATTGGATATCAACCCACAGATGCAAACTAAATCTTGCCCACTCTAAAATCCCCACATAAAACAGCTGTGGGGCCCTCCATCCTCCTCCTCCACTGCACTGAATCCCTTTCTAGGAGAGCCAGGATCCCTCTCAGGTGAGTTTCTGAACCACTGTGACCTCCCTACGTGACTGTGAGATGTTCTTCCTGTCCAGGTGACCTCAGACCATGCCAGAATCCCAGACCAAGGAGTGTCTTACCGGGTATCCCCAGCTGCTGTTCCCTGTCTGGGTTTTGGTGTAGTAGCTGCCCCGGGATGTCCCGTAGCCATAACCGTCAGCTAAACCATCGTACATGGAACCTGCAAATGGAAAAGGCATGTCAGCATGAGAAAGCATTCCCAGGAGAAAGGATTTCCAAGAGAAAGGATTCCAAGCAGGTCCCTTTCAGAGCACAAAGCTCTTTTTTAACAGCAAGTTTAGTTATGGAAAAGTGACAGTTATAAATCTCAACAGGAACATAGGGAATACAGGCAGCAAGGGGAGCCTTTGTCACGGCTGGGAACTCCAACCCTCACACCACAGATCCCCTAAACCACCCCAAGCTTTGCAGCACAAAAGACCAAGTGCCATAAAACCCAAAGCAGAGGAGCAGAAAGGGTCAGAGACTGGAACAGTGTCTGACATCATGGAATCACAGAATCCCAGAATGGTTTGGGTTGGACCTTAAAGCTCATCCAGCTCCACCCTTGCCATGGCAGGGAACCCTTTCACTATCCCAGGTTGCTCCAAGCTCCATCCAACCTGGCCTTGGGCACTCCCAGGGATGGAACAGCCACAGCTTCTCTGGGCAACCTGGGCCAGGGCCTCACCACCCTCACAGGGAGGAATTCTTTTCCAATATCCCATCTAACTCTGCCCTCTGACAGTGGGAAGCCATTCCCCCTTGTCCTGTCCCTTCTAAATAATCTCTCTCTATGTCTTCTGTCAGTTCCTTCAGGTACTGGAAGGCCACAATTAGGTCACCCCAAAGTTTCTCTTCTCTAGGGCTGAACAATCCCAGTTCTCTCAGCCTTTCCTCACAGGCGAGGAGTTCCTTTCCTCTGATCAACTTAGTGGCCTTCTAGTTGTAGTATGAGAGAAACCTGATGATATTTTGTGCTACATGTCCCGGAATGTCTGGCCATAGAAGACTTGTAGTAAATACAATTTCCCTCTCTGAAGGCAAAACCCACCCCTGACCCTTTCACCAGTCCACTCCGTGTCTGCATCCTACCAATGCCATCAGCACAAGCAGCCTGAGCAAGGCTTGCTAACATCAATCAATGGTCACTAACAAACACCACAGATAAAGGATGATCCAGTCTATTTAACACCTGGGGATCTAAAACAGTCAAACACTACAAAACCTCATTGCACTCTCTGAATTCCAGTCTTGTCTCTAAGAGATCACTTTGTGTGTCTACACTTTCTTTTCCTGAAAATGTATAGAGCTCCATCATTATTTTTGGCATGCTAGAGGAATAAATGAGACTGGTCTCAGATATCTTTTTTAAAGATGCAAATATCTTGGATCAGGAGGAACTCGTCAGCCATTTTTCCTATTTCTCAGTGCTTTAACCAGAGTTTGGATTTACCTACCCCAGCCCTTCCAAGACCTCTCCCAGCAGTCTCTGGCACTACAACCTTTGGATCCCTCCTAAAAGTATTTTACTCAATGACACGTTCTTCACTACAAGACAAATGAAGTGAATCATTCTTTTTCCACAGTGGAATTCTCTTAACTCTCTTTGGATGGTCCAAAAGAGTTTAGGGTGATTTCAGTTTCATTTTCAGAAGTGCTCAATAATTGTGGCATCCCAGGTCCCGTTATGAGGAAGTGCAAACCCTACACTCCAATTAACTTCCAGGGGAAGCTCTGAATGTCTAACAAAGTACAAAATCAGGACTTACCTGTCCTAACTTATGCACTTAAACTGGTGGGTAATGTCAGAAATATCCTAATCTCTGTGATTGTTTGATAAGACTCATCTCTGAGATAAACTGGATAAGCTCGACCACAAAGGCCCTGGAGCCACTCAGGTCTCCTCCAGCCGCTGATCCGTGGAATAAACCTTATTTATTGCCCTGCCTGAGGCACCCAGAACCTGTTATGGTGATTTGGTTTGTGGCTAAAAATTCTTGCATTTTCTCAGGAAGATGATTCCTGTGGATGTGGTGTAAATAATGAGATTTGCTTTCTATTGTCAGCAGGACTGCACCTGGAGAACATCCCTGGATGGAGAACAGGCAACAGCCAGGTCGGCTCCCAGCCCTGCCCCTCTGCAGGAAACCATAGGAGCTCCTTTTCCATAGTCTGGAGACTCGGTGGGCACTGCTCCTCACCCAGATCTCCCCAGCCCCGAGTACCTCATGCACATAAAGCTGCACAGCACTTGCTGATAAGGCAAGGAAGTGGCCACGGAAATGCAATGGGAGATTCAGTCGTGTCCTTCACCTTGTGCTCCCTCTCCACCCTGGGATTTCCGTTCAACTTCACGTCAGAACATCAGTGTTGGGCCTCAGCAGCAGCAAGGCAGTGCTGGAAGTGGTGAGTTTGGGCCAGGTGATTCTCCAGGACACAGAATTATCTGATAATCATAATTCTGAGCACGAATGTAAAGCCATTCCTTGATAATTTCCTTGGAATTCCTTCTTCAAATCTGCCTCTTGTTCTCTGTAAACATTCTGTAACTGCAGGTGTGAGCACCTGGAGCATTTTCCTGAGTGAGCAGCTGTAAAAAGGGGTTCTGTACCTGACTTACAGGTCCCTCTGACCAGTCCTGCCTAGGGACCACACTTTTCCTTTCAGGATCTGTTCCTGCCATGCACTCCAGACTTTGGGGTTAGAGCAAGGAGATACCCAAAATAAGCCAGTTTAGGCACATCTGTAACTTTCTTCAATAAATCCACTGCTACAGGGTCAAATTCAGGGGATCAGGCAGTTGGTTCAAGTTTATGTTCTCCAGCAGGGAAGGGTTGCCTTCACCTCCCAGAACTTGTACATAAGAGCTTATAAACACAGAATTACACAGAACCTCAAACATTCAAGGCATTTTGAAGTCACCCTGCTGGTTGGAGAAGATATTTCTCCTGCCACCACTCAGCTAGGATTTATTGCTTGGAGAGCCCAGTCTTGAGGCCAGGAAGAACCTGGGGATTTTCTGGTGGAGGTGGCTGAAGAAAACCTGATCTTTGTGCAGGTTTGGACATTTCTCTGCTTGATTCATCTTGACAGCCAGCTTGACAGCCAGTATCCCCAGCCCTCAGGGACAGGAAGGAGATCCCTCTTTTCAACATCTCAAGAGTAAAGACCACACAACCTGCTCACAGGTTCTTGGAATTTGGGATAAACCCAGGCAATCACAAAAAACCATTTGGGCCAGGATGGAAATGCTCTTAGTAGGAGATGCCCCCCTCGTGCTTTTCTCTGGTTATGTCCACAGGTCTCTGTCCCAGTTGCTGTTACCCAAGCAGCTGTTTAGGTCCCTAAAGGGCCCATGTGCACTTGGGCAAACACACAGAGTCAGTAACACAGAACCACGGAATCACTGAGGTTGGAAAAGTCCTCTAAGATTGAAGAGCCCAACCATTTCCCCAGCACTGCCAGGTTCACCACTAACCCATGTCCAAAGTGCCACAGCCACACATCTTTTGAACATTTCCAGGGATGGTGACCCCACCACTGCCCTGGGCAGTTGTGCCAGGGCCTGACCACCCTTTCCATGAAGAAATTTTTCTCCATATACAACCTGAACCTCCCCTGGCCCAGCCTGAGGCCGTTCCCTCTGCTCCTGTCCCTGCTCCCTGAGAGCAGAGCCCAACCCCCTGGCTGTCCCCTCCTGTCAGGGAGTTGGTGCAGAGCCACAAGGGCCCCCCTGACCCTCCTTTTCTCCAGGCTGAGCCCCTTTCCCAGCTCCCTCAGCTCTTCCTCATGACAGGAGACCCTCAACAGATAGGACAGAGCTGGAAAGATGTGGCAGAACCACACAAATGAGGTGCAGCCTCTCAGTGACCATGTGGGCAGAAAACAACCCTGAAGGCTGCTGAGATTTCCCCCTCCCCAAATTATCATTCCCCCATAACATCTCCTTTAAAACTTAGACACTTTAAAATCTCTTTTATCTTCAGTGGGACAATTCATGAGGGTAAAATCCAATTACAGCAGATAAGAAGTGCAAGACCTTGCAGTGCATCTCTGTGAGCCCCCCTACAGTGCTCCCACTGCCCTCATCCCCTTCTCCATCCCTGTTATCCATTATTGCAGAGCCAACTGAGGCTGCCATTGATCCCAGTGTAGCTGTTCTTGATGAGTTATTTCCTATCCTCAAAGGCAACTCTCCTCTCTTGCAGCTGGCACTGCTGGCAGGAGGAGAGCTGTGCTCCAAGTGCCATTTTCCCAAAGCCAGCTGGACACACAGAGCCAACATGGAGATTGTGGAAAAGGATGTCTGTTAATAAATATTAATCTGTGGCAGAGAAAGGCAAGACAAGAACCAGTCACTGGCAGTGCAGGCTAGGCAAGTTAAATCATAAACTATGCACAGCTTTAAACAATAAGGATGATTAAACATAGGAAAAACACAGGGAGAGCAGAGGCCTGTGGGAGGCACAAAGCAAAGCCTGGGTGCCTTCTAGGAGAGAAGTGTCAGTGAAATCCCAGACATGGAGATTCCTGCAGGAATGACAAAACTCCAGTTCTGCCTTCTGGCCTATGAGCTAATGGGGATTTTTTTGTATCCCAATAATCTAAGATTTGTGGAAGAGTGGAACCTTTCACTAAATCATCTCACGCTGGGGGAAGTTACGGAAGTCTTCAAAAGACTTTTTATCCCCCAAATCTCATCTTCCCTTCACATCAGAGTCCTGGTCCCCACCAAAGCCAGATGGGATCCCATCAGACCTTGGTGGAATTACTCTCCTCTTAGCCACAGCCAGCACAGAAACTTCTCAATCCCAGCTCAGCCATAGGACAGTTGGATCTGACACTCCTTGGATGTGTCTCCTCAGTGACAAATCACTGGCAGAACTTTCCTTTAGCCAGAGGACTTTGCAGAGCAGAGCTGATGGCTACAAGGAGCTGGTTCAGCCTGGCCTGGCCTTTTCCTCTGCCATGCTACTGAAATTAATTTTCCCTGCAAATGTGCATTACTCACAAATTCAGGGGAAGCCATCTAGTTTGGTATTGCCATGAGGAGAAGGACAGATAAGCCCTAGAGCAGAGCCCACAGACCCAACCCCCGAGGAGGACAGACCCCACAGACCCCACATATCCCAGACTCCAAAGCCACCCTTGGGAACAGCTGCAGCTGCTGTGCTGAGCCAAGCCCCACTGGGTTCAGCAGTATTCTGCTGGCAGCAATTTTCTGCTCACTGTCCCACCCCAGTGCACACCAGTTTGGGCCCAGATTGGCCACCTTGCCCTGGCGGACACCAGATCTCCAAAGTGGGCACGACACCTTGACCTGCTGGACTCCAAATCACCAACTCATTTATGGTTCCATCAATCACTGGGATAGTGAGGGAGTGTGTGCTCCCCCCTAAAGGAACTCCAGTGGTGGGATACAACACCCCCACCCTGCTGTGTGCGTGAGGGTTCCATGTCCATGTTCCCCATCCTACACACACCAGGACACAGTTCCTGGAGCTGGGGGAAGCTCTGGGCCCTGCTCCAGCTCAAACCACAGCTCCAAACACAGCAACAAACCTGGACCTGGCCCAACACCTGCCCAGCCCAACTCTGGGACTGTCTGGGAGCAGAGGGAACAAAGCACTCAGGCACTTGTCAGGGGGCTTTGGGAATTCCCCAGCTTGCGCTGCCTCTGAGGAGCATCTCTGAGAAATCCCAGGGGATGCAGGGAGCTGAAGCTGGATGAGGGTTTGGACAGGCAGAGCCCACGCTTAACAGACCCACATAGTCTCTTTGTAGGAAAAACTAATTTTTCTTATGGGGGCTGCCCACCTGATCTTTGGGCAAGAGCAGTAAAACCCAGCACCTGAAAGCTGAGCCTGACCCACTCGGATACCAACCAGGAGACAGCCCTGGGAACAAACAGCAACTTCTCACCCTTCTGGGATTCCATCCAGGAATGCACTGGGATGAATCAGCCCCCAGGACCTTTGCTGGCCAACCACCCCTGGTGGGAACGAGGGGAGGGGGGGCCTGGGCCCTGTGCTTGGAGGCAGCTCCTGGGAGTGGGATGTGAATCAGCTTCCCTGGGACACAGAAACCAGAGCTGCACATCTCCACGCAATTCCCATTCCCAGACATTTCCCAAAGTGTCTGGAGGAGGGGTTTAGCTTGTTGAGCAGAAACTGGCAATTTGGGAATGTGCTATTTTTTTTTCCTTTCCCAGAGGTTTCACCTGGGCTCCTCTCCAAGCTGGATAATCCCCCTCTGCCTCCCTTCCTTCCTGCCTATGGATTCCTCTGCCCGCTTCCCTCTCCATCCAGAGCCCCTCAGCTCATCCTGCTGTGTATTTTATATTTTATTTTGTCAGGTCTGTCACTGTAACACCTTAAGCAATAAACCCTCCGGAGGTGGGAGGAGATTCCCATCTTCCACTTCGGTGGCAGAGGAAATCTCTCCTTGCCCTGGCCCCCCCCTCACCTGTTGGAGTCTGTGTCGACAAAAACAGAGGAAGCAGGGATTTGTTCCTGGCAGAGCCCACCTGCCCTTGCTCTGGAGATGCTCCATTCCCTCTGTTCCAGCAACTGCAATTCCCAGAGCAGGGATGGCTCCCGAGGAAGCACCACCTCCACACTTCCCCCAGCAGCCTACAGCCACCCAGCTTCTCTTGCTAATCCAGCCCCAAACATGTCTCTGGTCCATGGCAGCTCACCAGCACAGGATTCAGCCTCACAATGCAGCTTGGAAGAGCTGCTGGACAAGGCACAGCTCCCGAAGGAGGTATCAGAGCCTGGCCCAGCTCACCCAGGACCCCCCTCTATGCTGCTCACTCCAGACTCAGCTGAATGCTCAGTCCCAGCTCCAGCACCCCAATGGCCCCCAAAGCCTCGGGATTTTCTCTCCCTGGTGGACTCAGCCAGGCCAGAGCTCCGTGGCTGCTGGAAAAAGCACCTCCAAGAGCCAGGAGGTTTTGCACAGAGGTTGTCACAACCCTCTGTGTTTGCAGCTTCCAGATGGGGAAGGCTGGGCTTTACCTCCAGATCAGCTTTCTCCAGACACAAGGATGGCAGAGAGGACCATTTGCCAAGCCTTGATCCAAAGAGGAGGGGGTTCCAGTGGGACACCTGGCTACAGGACTCAGCTGATTGCTTGTTTCTGTGGCACACAGTGCACAGAGGTGGAATGGCCGCCTGGACCCCAACACAGGCAAAGTGGAGGGGGCTGTAAAACACCCCCACCAACCAACACCAGGGACACTTCTCCCAACTCATCTCCTTCCTACCACTCCCATCAAAGTCCCAGAGCCTCCACACTTCTCAGCCTGCAACTGGGAGATGTGTTGGGAGTTCCAGAGGTGAATCCCAAGCTGAGGTTTGTGTCCTGTGCTGGGCACAGCCTCCTGCTCTGCACCTGCCCAGCGCTCAGGAGGCAGCAAAGCCCCAGCCCCAGCCCATGGCAGGGTGGAAGAGGAGCACTGTCAGCTTTGCCCATCCACAGGAGGGGGTGGCAGGGAATTCCAGCCATGGGGGCACTTGCAGAGAAAGGATTTGCAAAACCAGACAGCTACTCCAGCTTTAGAGCCAGGGAAAAATTGTTTATAGCACACACTGAAATGTCCAAGTGCCTCAGGGATGTGGAGCAGAGCAGCACTCCCAGGGATCAGCTCCAGCCAGGAAGGAGTTGATGCTTCCAGCTCTGTGTCGTGTCCTAAACCCTTCCATCCAGTGCAGGAGATCTTGGCACCACCTGCCTGAGGTGAGCCAGGAGGGAAGCAAAGCAGTCTGTCCCCCCTCCACAAACCCCACCAAAGCACCCAGAGCCCCTCGCTGCAGGACTTTACCTCGGTTTGAGTGGCCCACGCTTGACGACACCGACGACTTTTGCTTCTGCCTCTTGACAGTCATCATCACCTGCTCCTGGACGCGCTGCTTGCCCGTGCCCTTGGTTTTCAGCTTGTGGTCCGAGGGCAGGGCCAGCGTGGAGCTGGCCTGGTCCTGGAAGCACTCGTAGGCCAGCGCCGTTTTCAGCGGGGAGTGGAGCATGGCTGCAGGCCGCGGGCACGGGGCTGCACTTGGCTTGCACGGACAACACGGGGCCACCGAACACCGTCTGTGCTGGGCTTAGTCCCCCGAACCCCTCCTTGCCATACGTCCCGTGGCCCAGGGTGTCTCAGGGCTGCTGCTCGCAGCTCGGCTCCCCGCCGTGTGAGCAGTCACACCCTCTGCCAGACTGGATATACAGCCCTGCCCGCACACACCCACGCCTCCCCGCCAGCCCCGGCACCCCCGAGCCGCTGCGGGGCACTCCCGGCCCCGAGCCTGCCCCCAGCCCCTCGGGCCGGGGCACGGCGGTGCCAGGGGGCAGGGTGGGGGGCTCGAGGGCTGGGCATGGACGTGGTCACTGAGAGGGGTCAGGGTGAGGCTCTGTGGGTCTGGGTAGGAAACGGTGCTCCCCAGGGGCTGAAGCATCTCCCACACGGCTCCTCTTGGGTTCCAGTGTTTCCCTCAGTCCAAACTGGCCGAACCCCAGGTCTCAGTGCCTGAGATGCCAGAGATGGCCCTGCCTGCAGGAGCAACGCTGCCCACAGCGCCCGTTCAGATCCCAACTCTGCAAGCACAGGTTGCAAATCCACCTCTCCAAGCCCAGGAATGCAGAATTCCTGCAGAACACCAGCTCCAGGGGTCAGGGAGGGTCCTGACGAGGTCCACTGGAGAGTCAGGGACCTTCCCCCCGAGGGTGTCCCACTTGTCTGAGGGAGAGGCCTATGGAGAAATCATGGCACAGTTGGGGCAATCTTTGCACACAGCTTGGGGTAGCAGGGAGGAAAAGAGGAAATTTAGCAAGAAGAGGAGATAAAATGGCTGCGCAAGAAATGACACGCCAGGCTATGAATGGGAGCAGAGAGTTCTCCCTCTGCCAAGCCACACTGCAGCAACTTGTTTGCAGAGAACCGAGCACCTCGCTGCTGGTGTGACCAGTTTCAGGTCAAAGCAAGTGCTGACAAAGCTCCTGCCAAGCCACAGGAGGCTGATGCAGGAGAAGAGGAGCAGTCCCCATCAGGAGGGAGGCTGAGGAGAGGATGCCAGGGTAGAGGCTTCCTGGCTGCCCCAGGACCAGGACGTGGGTGCTTGTGTCAACACTCAGAGGAGAAGAGCCCTCTGTGCCGCCAGATGGATCAGCTGTGGGAGGAAGGATGTGTGGAGGTTCTCTCCAGTGAGAATCAGCAGTGCCCAGGGTCTGACCTGGTGCTTTCACTCCCATCCATCAGGTTTTGTGTTTCCCTGGTGGTTTGTGTCCACCTTTCATGTTTTGTAGGAATAAGAGCAGCATCAGAAAGCACAGAGCAGGCTCCTGGAAAAGATGAGCTTTGTGCACTGCCCTTTTCCATGCTCCAGGATGCTCCTCCCATGTAACCCAGGAGTAGAAAGCCAGGTTTTGTCAATATGACACAGGAGTAGAGCATCTGGAGGGTATTTATTTGCCTTTGGTCCCCTCTCCCCACCTTTCTTGATACCTCACCAAGGGATGCAGAGGCTTTACTCTGCTCCATCACCCAACCAGCTGGGACTTTGAGACCATGCCCAGGCAAGGCCAGCCTGGAGGAGGGTGGGTGCTGTCCAGGGCTGGGTGGGTGATGCCCAGTGTGATGAGTGGATGGAGTGGATGGAGTGAGTGGATGCCCTCCTTTCCTGCTGCTCCTGAGCATTTCCCAGGTGGGGATCAGGCCGTGCTCTCCCGGTGCAGGCAGGAACAGCGCAGCAATGCCCGGCTGTTGTTTTCCCCTGCCCCACTTGTTTCTCCTGAAAGCTCGATATCGATGCCAAGCAGTGTTTTTGCAAATCAATGACAGGCTGTCAGCGTCAGGTGGCTCCTGCACAACAAAGTGCCAGCTCTCACAAACCTGTAATGTCACTTGGCCCGGGGCGAGGAACAGCCCTGTCCCTGTCCCCGCGGGAGAGCCGCGTGTTTATCGCATCCCGTCACTGCGCTCTGGCATCTCCCGGTTTCATAACTCGCCCAAATTGCTGAGCTGGGCTGCGGAGCTGCGGACAGAGAGCTTAGGGAGGCTTTCAGGAAACAATGGTTTCTTGGGGCGAGTTCGCACGGTTTAGCCCAGGGGAGGGAATCTCCCGAGATTCTGCAACAGACTCCAAACCCGTATCTGGAAGAGCAAAAGGCGCTTAAACGAAGGTTTTTATTGCAGTTCTGTGCAAACCGCGTTCTGGTATCGGGCTGGGGGTGTCCCTGAGCCGGGCACGGGGAGCATCATCCCAGCCAGCCCAGCGCAGCCCCGGCGCAGCACCAGCAGCAGCAGCAGCAGCAGCAGCAGCAGCAGCAGCAGCAGCGCTTCCATCCAGCAGCGCCCCGAGCAAATTCCCTGTCTGCCTTTGTGTCTGGAGCTCACGGGCACAACGGGCAGGGCTGAAAGGGACGCAAACCCGTGCCGAATTCGGGGTGCGATGGACAGGGGTCGGAGGGTTAATGAAATCAGTGTCATTAAGGACTCGGGCAGTGGTCTGGGGGCCCGGGGGTCCCGGCGCTGCCCGAGCGCGGCGAGCAGCGCATGGCGAGGCTGTGACTCACGCTCCCCACCCACTCCGGGACACGCCCTGTGCATCTGGGCTCTTCAAAGCATTTTTGTGAGAGTTCCTGGGATTCCTGCCAGCTGCCTGATCGCAATCAAAGCGCTCGCTGGCCCAGTGCTGCTCCCAGAGAGGCGCAGGTTGCCTGTTCAAACTTGTCGGGCGCTCCTGAGCTGGAAGTGTCTGAGGCGCGCTCGAATTCTGCTGGGGGGAATAATTGTCCCCAGCCCTGGTGTCAGGAAGTCCAGTCTTGGGGGTTACTTCAGCACCGGGGGTTGATCCTTCCTTCGGACAGGTGGTCGCCAGGAGGGGCAGAGGTGCAGATGCTGGGAATTCTTGAATTTCCCAGGATAATGCCGTTTTCTGAGCAGTGACTCATCCTCGCCCCAGCACAGCTGAGACTTTCCAGAGCCTGGCAAGGTTCTGCAGGAGGGAACCTGCTCTTCAGACTTGCACACCTTGGTTTCACTCTGCCTGCCTTGAAAGCGTCTCTTTTGTGGGACCAGAAAGCACCATAGGAAGGGGGCAGATGGAGAGCTCAGACCCAACAGAGTAACAGGATACGGCTGGAAGGGAACATGCAGCTGCCACGGTGAGGAAAGCCAGGCAGAAGCCTGCTAAGACTTGTGGCAAGGCTGTTCTTGAGCAAAACCTCCCCTCCACTCCTTGCACAGGAGTGTGGCACTGAGAGGTTTTTGGGGTGGTGCTGTGGGAGGACAAGAAGGCAACAGTGCCAAGCAGGTCATGGGCTGGCCCTTGGCAAAGCAGGGACACTTTTCCAGCCCCAGAGACCTCCCAGTGTGCGTGGGAGCTTGGAAAGAAAGGGAATCCCTGATTTCTCCCCAAAACAAAAGGATGCCTCAGGCAGAGCAGCTGCATCTGGCCAGCTGAAAGCCTGGGCTGCTTAAGGGAGATAAAAGACTTGGAACATCACTGAGGTGTTCCCTGACAGAAACGCGGGATGTGTGAGTTAGGAAGGGGCTGCCCCTCTGCCCAAAGCAGGGCCGAACCAAGTCAGGACCCAGTTGCTCCAGATGTTGTCCAGTGGAGGTTTGATGGAGATTCCACAGCCTCTCAGGCCTCTCTCCCAGTATTTGACTGTCCTCATAGTGAATTTTTTTTCAGGTATCTAAAAGGAATTTCTCATGTCCCAGCTTGTTCCCATTGCCTCTCCTCTCCCCATGCACCTCAGAAGGTGTGACTCCACCTTCACAGAATCCCACAATGGATTGATTGACATGGAACTGACCTCAAAGCTCATCCTGTTCCACCCCCCACCACAGGCAGGGACACCTTCCACTATCCCAGACTGCTCCAGGCCCCATCCAACCTGGCCTTGGCCAGGGATGGGGCAGCAGAGCAGTCCCATATGAGGTAATTTTAATGGAATTACCTGAGTATTCCAGCCTCAGCAGCTGCAGTGTCTGTAAATCTCCTTGGTGCCATAGATGGGGTGAGTTTCCTCTGCAGCTGCGGCAGCTTCCACTGCCCAGCAGGAGCCTTGAGTTTGTAGAAATGGCAAAAAACCACAATAAGCCCCCGAAACAGCCATGTTTTGCTGTCAGACCCCTCAATCCCCCCCTCTCAAAGGGGGGTTTACAGTCCCCTGGATGTTGTGAGTTTGGAGTTTAAAATGGTTCTACTTGGCCAGTTTTGGTTGATAATGTTCACTCCTGGTCTGTGCATGGAAACTCTGAGTCCATGGAGTTGTTGGTTAATTTGCTTAAACCCCCATTTTTCCCTTCTCAGTGAAGACCTTTGGTGCCAGAGGAAACCAAACCCAGGGCTGAGTGAGGAGGTGACTTCAGCCTGGAGAAGCAGAGGTTCACCAAAAGTTCCTCAGAGATTCCCCAGAAGATTCCTTGTCCCTCTGAGGAAGGCCCAGAGCCCTGCAGGGTGCTCTGGGAAAGGACGAGTGACACTGTGCAGCAGCTGCAACAGGGACAATTCCAACTGTCCATAGGAAAAAGCTTTTCCCATGAGAGCTGTGCAGGCTTGAGATGGGATCTTCTCTGAGAACTCACCGGGGCAAGGACTGGAGTCACTTGAGCTGGTCTTGCACTGAGCCCTGCTTTGAACATGACCTGGGGCTCAGGACCTCCCAGAGTCCTTCCAACCTTTCCTGATTTCCCTGACCTGAAAGGCACTGACAGTTCCCACATATGGAGCTCGTTGTGTCCTGCAGGAGACACAAGAGAGGGAGATGTCCCCTGACAGTGACAATTCTTCCTTGGCTTTGGCAGCCTGGAAGCTGAGTGTGCCCCAAGCACCACCTGCTTTCCCTGTCCCAGGACAAGGCTGGGACACTCCTGCACAGATGACTTGATCAGTTTTCTCCATTCCAAACAGAGATGTGTGGCAGGAGGGCAGGGATGCACTCTGGAGCATCAGCCTCCTCCTCTTCTCCTTGGTTTTGTGCCATGGTCAAACATCAGACCCTGACTGAGGATCAAATGCCTTCTCTGCTTCTGGCTCCCCTTTGGATTTGCCAGTGAGTGTCACCAGCTCCCTCCACGGTGCCTGGGGCTGCTGGGATGTGGAGCAGGAGCTCAGCCAAGCACCTAGGAGGTGGAATAATTCCCTAAAGAAAGGCTGAGGGGAGGTCACACCTGTCCTGCCCCGAGCTCCTCTGGCCAGGGGTCAGAGCCTGGCCAGGCTGTCCCAGCCTGGTGCTCACTCCCTGGAATGTGGAGCCACAGGGAGAGGGGCTGCACTGGCAGTGCTCAACTTCCCAGAGCAGCCCAACCTCCCCTCACACACAGAAACAGGACTGCAGAAGTTCAGCCTGGTGCTTCAGCACATTCCCAATCCAGAGGGAATTTTGCAAGGACAGATCTGGCAAAAGGGACTTGCAAAATCAGCACCAACTGTGCAGAATGACTTGGGTGCTTGGACACCCCCTTGGATGTAAGGGAAGCTCCTTCTTGTCTCTAGCACTGTTCCCTGATGATGGTTCAGGTGCCAGGTCATAAATTCTCTTGGAAATTCTGTGTTTCCCTGTTCCTTGGGTTTGCCCCCAGCACCACAGGACCCCTGGGCCTCTGGAGTGGGGTGGGATGGAGGATGAGACCCATGGGTCAGCCTTGCTCTGTGTGTACCACCTTGTGAGTGACCCCAGAGTGGTGCTGCCACAGCCCTTGGCATCCAAAGCCTTCCTTGGAGGAAGTCTGGTGCTGCTCAGTTGGTCCTGGGAGTAACTTGGGAATGTCTGTGCTATCTTCTCAACCATCTCTTCTCATTTTTCCAGGGTTCCTTATAGCAGCAGAGGCTCCTCAGGGATTGCAGTGGGATGCCACGGGAGGGGGAGGATGGTCCCCATCAGCATAGCCTGGTGCATCCCACCCCAGGGAGGAATCAGGTCCTGCACAGGAATCGGAGCCTTCCCAGTGCAGACAGCAAGGTGGGTGGAGACTCCTGGACCAGCTGCTTTTCCAGAGGAGGGAACGACCATGGACTCAGTGATACTCGTCTGCCATGGCATGGCCTGGTGGGCAGCAGTGGTGGGCAGTGCTGGGGCCAGGGCACCGTGGGGTCAGCCCAATGTCTTCATCTGGCAAGGACTGACCTGTGCTGGCAGTGGCAGAAAAATCTGCCTGGAATTCAGGAGGGCAGGAGGCCAGGCCTGGAGATGGCATCACTGCAAAGCTGTGATCCCAATGCTCTGCTCCTCCCTGTGACAGGACAAACAAGGCAGTGCCACTTGGCAGCCTGTGATGGGGACACAACCCAGCTGAGGGGCTGGCACGTCCCCACGGGCAGCCACAAGACCCCAGGCCTGAGGGGGGACAGCACAGGGCACGTGTCTGATCCAGACACCCAGAGCAGCCTCCCACACTGACCTCCCAGCAGGGCCCCCTTTCAAGGCAAGGCTCTTGCAGCCACTCTGGGTAATCAGGCCCCAAGAACAGGCTGCACCCCCCGACTGTGCCATGAGCACAAGGAGTTCCTTCTTGCATCATGTCCTCCCACATGTCCTCTCTGAGGATGTCACACCCTGCCACGGAGGTGTCACCAGCACCAAGGAAGTCCCTGGGACAGGGCCAGCTCCAGGGATTCTGAGCTGGGCTCTCTCTGCAGTGTCCGGGCTCAATCGGGGTCTTTGTTCCCAGACGTTCCTCAGGCGTTGCCCTTGGGCTGCTGGGCCGGGTCTGTAGCAGGGAGGGGCTTTGCCAGCAGCGTCCCCAGGTGAGTCTGGGTGTGCAGCATCTCCCCCCAGTGCAGCTCCTTCCCAGAACTGGCACAGGAGACAGAGCAGGGAGAGCTCCCCCTTACCAGGGCACAGCCCAGGCAGAGGACTGGGAAGAGATGGGAGAGAGCAGCAGCTCCTTGGCCAGTTCTGGAGAGGTTTCTCAAGTGAGACAGGGACACAAGGAGAGGAAAAACTGGGTGGGTTGGCCTTGTCCTGGAGGGGAAGCAGAGATCCTTCCTGCTCCATTGCCATCCTCCCCTCCCAGGGCACCTCCCTGGGGCCTGCCCTTCCCTGGCAGCTGCATGACCAGTCCTGGTGCCTGTTTCCAGAGTGACCTGCTGACCATGTCCCTTTTTCCCTGCTGACCACATCCCTTTTCCCTGCTGTCAGGCCTGCACAGCCCTTGGAGCTTTGAGCAGTTCAGAGCTGTGATGCTGTTGCTCATCAGAGGTGGGACCTGTTTGTCAGGGGATGTCCAAGGATGTCCAAGGATGTCCAGAGGGGACAATCTGTGTCCTCAGCCATGATGGTGCTGAGTTTGGAGCTGCTGTCAGGCCCCTGCACTGAACTCTAAGGATGCTCTCCAACCCAGAGCCACCCTGTCCTGCCTGGTGTCCCCCTGTCCTCTACATGTGCCATTGCCCAACAGGGGCAGTGAAGGCAGGGAGCCAGGAACGTGAGCCCATGGAGGTCCAGCTGACAAGGACAAGGGCTTGGCCTGCCCTTCAGCCCCAAGGTGGTCAAGAATGGAGAATAGGAGACAAAGGAAAGGCTGGGAGAGCTGGATTTGCTCAGATTGGAAAAGGGAAAGTTGGGAGAGATCTTTCAGCTCTCTGCAGCCAACTAACAGGAGTTGACAGAGAGGATGGAGCAAGTCCAGAGGCCATGGGGAAACCCCAAGGGCTGGAGCCCCTCTGCTCTGGAGCCAGGCTTGGAGAGCTGGGGATGTAGACCTGGAGAAGAGAAGGCTCCACCTTAGGGCTGCTTCCTCAGTGCCTAAAGGGTCTCCAAGAGAGCTGGAGAGGGATGTGGGACAGGGGCCTGGAGGAGCAGGACCATTCCCAAGGGGAAAGGCTTCCCACTGCCAGAGGGCAGGGTTAGAGGGGATAGTGGGAAAGAATTGTTCCTGTGAGGGTGGGGAGGCCCTGGCACAGGTTGCTGCTTAGGGGTGGCTGAAAAAGAAATCTTACATTGCTTCTGTAGATCAAAGTGCCTCGTGCTCCTCCTGTAATCACACCAGGCTGACGTTTGTCCAATGACTGCTCTGGAGAACCAGGGAGGTGGTTTCAGGAGTGATTGAGTAGCAGCTGCCCTGAATGGGTTTTAATCTCTGATTTAACTTGATTTCACAAAATACAATAAAATTTAGAGCCTTCTGGGCAGAAATGGGGTTTAACATAAGTTTTCTACACACTTCTACTCCATATTCCACTTGAGGCCTCATGTCCTGGGAATTTCCTGCCCTTGTGGGGAACTGAACAAGAGAGGAAAGAGCCCCTTGCTGCAGCCCAGCAGCAGCTTTGGGAGGAGGGAACCTGTTTGGGAAGAGGAACTTCTTGTTCTTGGCACAGCACATGGCATCCAAAGCATTTGCCCTGGCTGTGGGAAAGCAAAGAGGACAAATGTGCAACTAGGACACTTTTTCAACATTGGCCAGGATGAGAATTCCTGTCCCAGTGGCTGGGGCAAGGAAACACTGACCAAGGGGACCCCCATCCACCCATGGGTGTCCTGAGGTTCTGCCCTGCTCAGCAACATCAGGAGAGTCATCACAACAAGAGGCACAGAGACTGATCTGGGGTCCTTGGGTCATCCATCATCCATCCATGGATGGGTTCCCAGCTATCCTGCTTTGGGACATCCCTCCTCAGAGCAGGTTGTGTCCACAGATGCTGCTCTCAGACCCTCATGGTGGCCTGTGACATAATTATTGTTCTCAGATGGGTTTTTCCTGTGTCAGAAATAGCTGGAGGGAAGGTGAGGTGGGTTTTTTATAGCACAAGCCCCAGGCTTTGTCCTGGAGAGAGCTGGGTGGAACAGCTCAGAAAAAGCTGGAGAGGGAGCTGTTGGTGGAGGAGCCTGGCCTGGGCTGGAGCTGCTCCCTGAACCCTCCCTGCAGCACAGGGACACCAGGACAGGAGTGTCACACAGTCAAGGCACCTGCAGAGGATCCAGTGGGGGACAGTTTTCTCCAAGGCCCACAGAAACCCAAAAGCCCAAGACAGCTGCTGAAACGGCCTGGGCAGCACCACAGCACCTTCCCTGTGTGCCTGGCCATTCCCACAGGGAGCAGGAGTGTCCCAAAGGCTCCATGTGCTCCCAGAGTTTTACTGCCAATGTTGCCCTGTGGGCAGGAGGCTGCACCTAAACTCTCCCTGTCCTGGCTGCTGGGGAGGGTCCATGGGGAGAACAGTTCCTGGACTCGTCCTATCCCTGAAAAGGGGGGTCTGAGGGGGAAAAAAGGAGCTGTTGATGATTTGAGGTAAGTGCCTTTTACCCCATGGAGCTGCTGCTCTGGAGCCTTTGAGGAGGGGTCACAGTATCCTGCACTGGAGCAGGGAAAGGACCCAGAGACTTTTTGTGCTTCCCTCCCACCCTGGACATTCAAATCCTGCCCTTCCTCAAGCACCTTGAGATTCCCTCCAGCAGCCCAGACAGGGGCACCTCACAGCAGAGACAGGGGTGACAGGGAAGCTTTGGACACTGCCCTGTGACCAGTTTGGATGTGACCAGCCATGCCTGTGGTCCCTGCTGGCTCCTCACATGTGCCCAGGGCTCAGCTCTCAGGGCAGGGAGGAATGGCCAGGCTGCCCGGGCAGCAGCAGGCCAGTGCTGGCCACAGTTCCTGCTGCCCACAGGTCCTGGGACCATTGGCATGGGACTGACTCACATTTGGGATTGTGCTGAAGGCAATGAGCTGCTCTCTGAGCACTTTTCCAGAAGGTGGCACAGGGAGGTGGTGCAGCCCTGCTGAGCCAGGTGCCCTCTCCTCAGCCTGGCTCCCTTTGGACAAGGCTCCAGGAGCTGTGAGTTCCTGGCTGGACGAGTTCTAAAATCCAGCTCTCAGCTCCTTCTCCCTAACACGTGTCCCTGTAATAGAGGAGTTTATCCTCTGCTGGAATGAAGCAACTCAACCCTCCCCTTGCATTGCTGAGCCTTTCAAGCATCCTTTGATAAGCAGTGTGAGCGCAGCTCCCTGGGCATTGCCACATCCTCCTGGCGTGCTCTGCCCTGCCCAGGCTGAGCTCCACGCTGTTATAAATTAGGCACCGCTCGGCTTTCATCTGCTTCCCGAGCAGCGGGCGGGGGCAGAGGCCACGCCAGGGCAGAGGAGCAGGGCGTGGGCAGGGGAGAGGCAGGACCAGGCTGGGGGAGCAGAGCCCCCTCAGCCCTTGCCAGCCCTGCAGCAGATGGGGGGAAGTGGCTGCTGCAGCCAGCGAAGGGGCTGAGCCCTGGGGGACAACAACAGCAGAGAAACCTGGGGTTCCCTGAGCAGTGACAGCAGCAGGAGCAGCACCAGCACCAGGGAGAGAGGGGGGAGAGGATAGGGAAGGGTCTGGAGGGGAAATCACGTGAGAGGTGACTGAGGGCACTTGGTTTGTTCAGCTGGAGAAAAAGAGCTGAGGTCAAACCTCAGCAGGGACTGCAGCTCTGATCTCTGATCTCTGCTCTCTGTGAGCCGTGACAGGACCCAAAGAAGGGCTGGAGCTGTGTTAGGGGAGGGTCAGGCTGGAGATCAGGAAAGGTTCTTCCCCCAGAGGGTGCTGGGCACTGCCCAGGCTCCCCAGGGAATGGGCACGGCCCCGAGGCTGCCAGAGCTCCAGGAGTGTTTGGACAGCACTGCCAGGGATGCACAGGGTGGGATTGTTGGGGTGTCTGTGCAGGGCCAGGGGTTGGACTGGATGATCCCTGTGGATCAATTCCAACTCAGGAGATTCTGGGATTCTCTGAGGCAGCACCATCCCATCAAAAGGACCACACAGAGGGCAGGTGGCTGTACACCAACAAAGAGGGAAATAAGGTAGAGCTGTGGGCACAGAAAAAAAAAATGCTGCACAAGCCATCATGTCTGGAATCTTCAACTACTCCAAGGCCATCCTGGAGGGAATGGAATTGCCCAGACTGGAGCTTTGGGCCAGGTCAGAGTGAGGCTTCCCCACAAAGGAGCAAGGAAATGAGAGGAAATGTCATGTGCAGGGTAACAGAACTTCCCAGGTCAGAGCCTCTGGGTCTGCCATGCAAATCTGCATCTGCTGCAGAGGCTGAGCCTGCCCAGGGCGAGGAGGAGCCCGAGTCACTGGAAGGATGAGGGGAACCAGTGTGAGCCACTGTAAGCAATGGCAGTTTGCTGCTCACAGTGGTTTTGTGCACGTTTCATTTCATAGACTCCCAGAATGGTTTGGGTTGGAAGGGACCTTAAAGCTCATCCCATTCCACCCCCTGCCATGGGCAGGGACACCTTCCACTAGCCCAGGTTGCTCCAAGCCCCATCCAGTCTGGCCTTGGACACCTCCAGGGATGGGGCAGCCACAGCTTCTCTGGGCACCCTGTGCCAGGGTCTCACCACCGTCACACCCAAAAATTCCTTCCCAATATCCCATCTAACCCTGCCCTCTGACAGTGGGAAGCCATTCTCCCTTATCCTATCCCTCCAGGCCCTTGTCCCAAGGCCCTCTCCAGCTCTCCTGGAGCCCCTTTGGGCACTGGAAGAGACTCTAAGGTTCTCCCCAGAGCCTTCCTTTCTCCAGGCTGGATAGCTCCAATTTCAGCATGTTCCTTTCTCTTTAAGTTTTCAGATACCTCTGGCCCCCTGGGCAGACCCCCAATCCTCTGTCAGTGCCAGGGTTGGGCACAGACCAAGAAACCTCAAAAGTCCCTTTATACCAAAATACACCTTTATAGCAAAACCAGCAGCTGAGTTGCCCAGATGTGGAGATGGTTTCCTTATCAAACAGCTCCTTGTGGTGTAACAAGATCTTTTCCATGGATCAAGGTGCCTCCATGTGCAAGAAAGAGAGCCCAGCTCTTGAGGGTTCATACCAGGACCCCCAGCCAGGGGGGCACAGGGAAGGCACCCACACCCCCTTGGCATCCAAACCCACAGGAAGAGAGAGCAAGGACTTGGAATCTGGTAACAGTAGAGCTTCCCCCCTTGGGAGCTCCATCCCTGCACATGGAGGGCTCCAGGGAGGGAATGGCAGCCAGTGCAGATCCAGGGCCAAGGGTCAGAAAGAGGCTCCATCGTGTCCCCATCTTGTCCCTTGTCCATCCTGTCTGGGTGTGCTGGAGAAGGAGACCCATTTCCTGTCACTTCCCATGAACAAACCAAGCAGGCCTGACCCTGCAGAGGGGGTGCTCCAAACCCTGCCCCCAGCAAGCCATGGAGCAACCCAAGACCCCACTGGGCTCCCGTTCTTGCTCCCCACGATGGCCACATCCCAAACCAGCCTCCTCCAGCACAAAGCATCCCTCCCTGGCTAGACATTTCCAGTGTGGGTGTTACAGGACACTGGGGCTGGGATCACCTCCCTAAGGAATAGACAGTGCTGTACAATCAGTGCCAAATTCGTCCCTCTCATGTGGCCTAAGCAGCTGCCCCAGGACTGCTCAGGGGCCCTGCTGGGACCAGTAGTATTTAACGTCTTCACCAATGCCACAGGAAGGGATCCCTCAGCAGGTTTGCAGCTGCCAGGGCACCCTCAAGTTTACAGCTTTTCCTGCCCGAATCTCCTCAGCCAGGAAAGAAGAGCTCCAGGTGAGTAATGCCAGTGGCAGCTCTTAAACGAGGCTCACGGGGGCTCAAGAGCCTCCCGCACAGAAAAGCCCTCTCAGGCAGACCCAGGGAGCTCCGCAGTCCTCCAGCACCACTCCCTGGAGAGGGAGGGATGGGACGGGCTGTGCAGCCAGGGAGGAGCTGCTCCAAAGGCTGCGCTCCCCGCTGAGCTCTGCGAGATCCAGAGGCACCCGGATCCCCTCCTGCAGCACCTGCATCCAGGAGATGGGTGCAAAACTCGGCTGCCATTGCTCCAAACGCTGCCCAGGGTCAATCCACACCCATCTCGCTCTGCCAGGAGCTTGGGCCGTGGACTCTTGCAACCACAGAGGAGTTACCCTTCCCAAAGGGAAAAGGACCCAAATTCTCCCTCAGGGGATGCTTGGGGACTGACACCAACATAGCCAGGCCCTGCCGGGGGAGGACTCCACACTTCGGGATGCACCGAAGCTCTCTGGGACAAAAGGCTCCCCAAATACACAAGCACAACTCCTGCTCCCACTCCTGCTCCCAGCAGAACCAGACCAGCATCCAAACTCCTCCTGGATGCATCAGCAGCTCCTTCCTGAGGGGCTCCACCAAGAGCTGAGTCCCACAGCCCTGAGCAGCTCTGTCCTGGAGGGAAGGGACTGGGACACACAGCTGAACGGGGCAAACACAGGGACATGGACATTCCCAGCATATGGAGACAGGAACCTGCATAGGGTGAAGAGGCACAGCCTTGGTCACTGTGCTGGAGAAAAGCCTTTTCTAAACTGGGCCAATGAAGGGAAAATCGACAAGGAAAGAAGGTCCAGTGCATCCCTGAGTGAGATTTCAGCACTCGGGAAACAGCCTGGGAAAGCCTGCTGATTCATGGGCAGACTTGATCTTGCTCTCCAAGTCACCAAAGATGAGATAGAGTCCAAACAAAAGAATTCGAGGGTGTGGGGGGAGGGGGAGGCAGAGGAGGATTGGTGCAAATCAGCCAAATACCCCAAGCAACCTCCTGCCCAGAATGCTCCTGTGTGAGGAGCTACTTCCTGCCCCAACAGGATCCACCCTGCCTACTCAGGGGCTGAGAGGGGATTTTGCTGTAACGCTGCTGGAACCTGCTCCCCAGCTTGTCCACGCCAGGTTGGCACAGCCACTGACCTCAGCAGTGGCACCAAACCCAGCCCAGGAGCACGGGGTAAGTCCCAGCGCTGGCAAAGGGACAGCTCAGCACATCAGAGCACAGCCTGTCCTGCACGGGCTGGGAGCCCCAAGCTCAGCTCATCCCTCCCTCCCAGCTCGGGAGCATTTCTCTCCTTGGTGCTCACAAACTCCACTAATGAGGCACTGCTGCACTCTCATGGGATGGGAATTTTGGGGATTGGCTCCCAAGGACTCCCGAGTGCCACCCCCCAGCAGCACCACTGGGACCTTGGTGACAGGGAGCCACAGGTCAGGGTTCCTCTAGGACATCCTTTGGCCATTACAAATAGCTCCTGGAAGGAGGAGCAGCCTCCCAGAGTCACAGAATCTTAGCAAGATTTGGACTGGCAATTATGTTAAAGACCAACCAGTTCCACCCCCCTGCCATGAAGAAATACCTTCCCTTAGACCAGGTGGAAAAGGATGAAAGAAACATTCAAGTCACAAAAATAAATTTTTATTTGTGTTATTATTAATAACTGCTAAACTGAACTAAGAGCTGGAGCTGCTGGATTGAACCCAACACACTGGGAAGGTTTTCCAGTTGTTTTGATAGTGAATAAAGCAGGTGGACAAAGAGCAGCTAAGGAGATGCTGGCACTCAGGGAGAAACACCAGAACCTGGCAGCCAGTGGTAAAAGGGTCCCGTCCACCTTGTCCCACCCTTGGCACAGCCCAGGCCATGCTGGGTGTGCTCTCAGCTGTGCCCACACCTTCCAATCCCTTCTCTGGGAGAGCAGGATGGCAGGATAGGTGCCACCTTCTGCAGCCAAGTGTGGCAGATGAAGCCCCTCAGCAGCTGCCAGGGTAGGACATTCCTGTGCTCACCCCAAACCCATTATCCCACCCCTGCCATGAAGCCAGGCACCACTGCCTGGGATGTGCTGCTGAAGAGGAGCTGGTCCCAGCCATGTCCTAGTCCTGCTCAAAGGGGGGTTCCCCACAGCCACTGGTGTGCAGGGGACACACAGACTGTCCCTGCCCGCCCAAGGCAGCGCTGGAAGTGGATCCTCTCTGATGGGACACAAACTCCTGTCCCTGTGGGATACACGTGGATGCTCCCAGGCCCTCACCCCATCACCCTGGGATGTGGAAGCTGCCCTGCTGTGACTCCCCTGCCTTCTCCCCACACCTGACTGGTTTACAAACTCCAGGCTGGAAAATGAAATGGAAAATGGCTGGCGGTGTTGGAGGAGGACAGCGAGACCCTGGGAAAGGCCTGACCTCTCTGGGTGAAGAATGAACCCACCTGCAGGTGGGGAAAATCCTACCTCTGCTCCCCTCTGCACTAGCCAAAAACTTCACCCTTTTTCCCCAGCAAAGGGGGAATGTCTGCTGCCCCCCCAGGCTGGACCCAGTGCCCAGGACCGGGAGCATCCCCAAGATTTATCCACGAACTGGGTGTGCAGCAGGGCCTGGACAACTGTGCTAGAACCGAAGCCAAGGAGCTGCGCCGGTGCCCCGCCCCGGGGGATGCTGCCGCCCGCCGTGTCCCAGTGTAGCGCCCGCGGAACAGCCCTCGCTGTTCTCCCCGGAAGGAATCCCCGCTCCACGATGAATTCCAGGAGATCCCGAGGGTGCTCCGGCCGCTCCAGCGGCAGCGCGGAGCTCCGGGGGAGCTCGGACCGCTCCCGGAGCTGGGAGAGGCCGCAGCAGCCCCGGGAGAACGCCCCGAGGAGCGGCACCAGGCCCGCGGGCACTCGGGGTCGGTGCGGGGATGGCGACGGCGGTACCCCCGCCCCGGGCATCCCCGGCGCCCCGTGCCCGGCCCCA
>VXBC01000958.1:104610-118223 GCA_013399945.1 Ploceus nigricollis | reverse complement strand
GTGGCTCTGCACAGCTCCCTGACAGGAGGGCACAGCCGGGGGGGTCGGGCTCTGCTCCCAGGAACAGGGGCAGGAGGAGAGGGGGCGGCCTCAGGTGAAGTTGAGGTTGGATATTAGGGAAAATTCCTTCGTGGAAAGGGCTGTCCAGCCCTGGCACAGCTGCCCAGGGCAGTGGTGGAGTCCCCATACCTGGAGGGATTTAAAAGCCATGTGGATGTGGCACTTGGGGACATGGGTCACTGGTGGCCTTGGCAGTGCTGGTGTCACAGTTGGACTCAGTGGTCTTAGTGGGCTTCTCCAGCCAAAAAGACTTTGTGGTTCTAAATAGATTCAAACTGCCCACAGCTCCATGTCCCGCAATGGCACAACAGTTCCAGGGTGGCGGTCCCGAGGTGTGACATGGACACAAGGCAGCCTGGGAGCCTGCCCAACCTCCCTCTGCTGCCTGCACCTCAAACTCAGTAACTCTCAACACAGCGGGTTCCCCCCATATGTTGGGGGTTTTTTAGCTACTGCCTTCAGTAGTCTTTGCAAAGCTTTAACCACTTGTGTTGAGGTAATGGTGAAAGGTAACCAAATTCCTGTGCCCCAGCAGGGGCCCAGAGTCACCATAAGGGAATCAGAGCCTGTTGCCTGGCAGTGCATGTTTGGGGACCCGTCTGTGAAACCCATGGCTCTTGTGTCTGCAGAGACCCTTGCAGTGATGCCCAGCAGGTTCCCTGGGTCTGTTCAGCCTGGAAAAGAGAAGTTTGCATGAAGACCTCACAGCACCTTCCACTATCCAAAAGGGCCCACCAGGAAGGCAGAGAGAGACTCTCTGTCAGGAACTGCAGTGGCAGGACAAGGGGGAATGGGTAGAAATTGAAAGAGGGAATCTTTGGGCTATATCTTAGAAAGAAATTCTTTGCCGTGAGGGTTGAGAGACAGTGGGACATGTTGTCCAAGGAGGTCGTGGATTCTCCTGGAAGTCCTCAAAGCCAGGTTGGATGGGGCTTGGGACAACCTGTCTAGTGGAAAGTGTCCCTGAGCATGGCAGTGGGGGTGAGGACTAGATGAACTCTAAGGTTACTTCCAACCCCTTAACATTCTATAATTCTGTGAGTGGGAAGCCACAAGGTGGGAGTTTAATGAGGTTTTTTGGGGTGAGAAGGTCAGTTCCGGATTTGCTGTAAGTCTGTTGGAGAAACTCTGGTTTTTCGCTTTTGCCTTTTTGATACTTTAGTATACATCATATATCTCCACTTCAAGCCACTTCCTTTACACCTGAGGTCACATCTCCCTAACATAGCAGTTGTCTCTCCAGAGTCATGCTCCTCTTCTAGACTAAAAGGGTTTCTGCACTCAGTGATGTAGGTGTTATGATTCAGTGTCTTGGGCACAGGTCCCATCTCCACAAGGCTGGTATTCCCAGGTGCAAGGTGAGACACCTCACAATATTTAGCCCTTCTACAGAATGTGGACTCACAGAAATCCCCCTCTTGCCTCTTCTGTGCCTGGATTTTCCCAGCTTGAAGCAGACATGTGGCTTAATTTTTTGGTCGCATTTTCAGCCAGTTCCAAACGTTTGAAATTCAAGCTGGTCATGAAATTAACAGCAAAGTGAAATGGCGAAGATCCCCTCTGCAGACAAAGCAGAGCATCTGAGAGATTGCCATCATGTCTTTGAAAGATAAGGTGTTCCAGTCATGTTGTGCCTGGAAACATATACAGACTATTCAGCCAGCACTGCACTTGCTTTGTGGAGGTTTCATTGCATTCAGAGAGAATTTTTTTCGATGAAGAGTAATTTAATTAAGCTCAGTTTTCATATGGATTTGCGTCAGACATTCCCTTCACCTCTCCTCTGCAACAGATTCATGGCTCCCTCTTCTCCTATCTCCAAGGCTGATTCCTGATACATCCAAATCTCCCTTCCATGTCCCCAGCCTACTTGTGTTGGCCTTCTGTCTGGAGCAGCACATGCTGTGCCTGGTTCAGGGATGTGTGTGCTCTGGCTGGCCAGCTGCCTGCCCCTTATTTACTGCCAAGGAAGCCAAGCAGTACTGATAAGGGCTGAGCTCTCCCTGCCTTTCTCCCCGGCAGAGCACTTAACATGTGTCTTCTCTAACACAGCCGCTGTTTGCCATGAAGGTTGACAGACTTTGTGTTTCCAGAAGCTCTGCTTCTCTTTCAGGTGTGGTTGAAATCAGTCAAAAGGTTGGCCAGCTTATGCTGGGGGATTCTAACATACACACACACAGAAATCCAACATTTGCATAAACCTTTCTCTAGGAAATGAAATTGCAAGGAGCAGCAGGAAGAAAGCCAATGGAAGAAGGCAGCATCATGGCTGCAAATCCCAGAGCCCAGAAGTTACTTCAGAAGCAGGGTGGCTGTGGAGAAGGCAGGCAGGATGTGTATATGCTCCAGAAAGAGCTCCCAGCTGTATGCCTGCACCTCCAGGAAGAGCACTGATTTAGATTGGGTATTAGAAGTTTTTTTTGATGAGGGTGATGAAACACTGGCACAGGTTGGCCAGAGAGCCACATCCCTGGAAACACTCAAGGTCAAGTTTGACAGGGCTTTCAGACACCTGATCTCATTGAAGATATCCCTGTCTTTGGCAGGGGAGTTAGACTGGATGACCTTTAAAGGTCTCATCCAAATCCAAATCCAAATCCAACTATTTTATAATTCCATGAAATAATACTTGACTTTGTAAAGCAAATGGCAAAACTCAATCACTGACACAAAAGCTGGATATTGCTATGTCTTATTAATTAATCACAGAATCCTAGAGTGGTTTGGGTTGGAAGGCTGGAAGGCTGGAAGTTCATCTCATTCCACTCCCCTGCCATGGGCAGGGACACCTTCCACTATCCCAGGTTGCTCCAAGCCCTGTCCAGCCTGGCCTTGGACACTTCCAGGGATCCAGGGGCAGCCACAGGTTCTCTGGGCAACCTGTCCCAGGGTCTCATCATAAAGGCAAGCATTTCTTACTAAAGTCTTTCCTAAGTCTTTCTTTTTTGTAGTTTAAAACCATTTCCACTTGTCCTTTTACTACCTGCTGTGTAAAAAGTTGCTCTCCATCTTTTTATAAGATCCCTTTAGGTACTGAAAGCCTTCAGTGAGGTCTCCCTGGAACCTTCTCTTGTGCAGGTGAACAGCCCCAGCTCTGCCAGGCTGGCTCCAGAGCAGAGGGGCTCCAGTCCTGGCAGCATCTCTGTGGCCTCCTCTGGACTCACTCTAGGTCTACATGTTTCTTAAACCACGTAGCTCAGCACATTTTGGACATTAGCAGTTAGATACAAATGGCTGTCAGTCCCATTTGGATTTGAGGCTGCAGTGCAAGAACATGAGCATCTCCCTTAAGGTCTCTGAATGTGTGTGAGGGGTTCAGCATCCTCACAAAGGATCTTCATGTGCAGAGACAGCAACAGCTCGGTGATATCTGTCATCTGTCTGCTAAAAAGAACAAAGGAGGTTGAGCAACTTGGTCTTGTTGCTCCTGCCTGTGGAACAAGATGATCTGCAGGGTCCCTTCGAACCCAAACCATTCTGTGACTGCATGAAATAAACCTAGGACCTGAAAAAACATGATAAAGCAGTAGCTGGCTGTGCTATGCTACAGAGGATACATGTTGACATCCTAAAGCCTGTGACCAAAGGAAATGCAACATCAATATCAGGTAACTTCAAAGACACCTAGGATTTCTAAATTACCCAACACTAGCAGATATCCCTGCGTGGAGGTAGAGACAAGTGCAAAGTGCAATGCCAGGAAGACAGGTCTTGGAGGCAGAGTAGATAGTTTTTGTGTTGAAGTCATTATTACCAACATGTCAAAATGATGTGTTGAACTGAAAAAAATGGAAGAGCTTTGAGCAGAGTTGTGATACAAAAAAATCAGTTCAAGACAGGTAAAAAACGTATGACTAGGGGAATCCTCACCCTGGTCTGCAGCTTCCTCATGAGGGGAGCTGAAGGGTCAGGCACTGACCTTTTGTCTCTGGTGACCACTGACAGGACCCAGGGAATGGCTGGATCTGTGCCAGAGAGGTTTGGGTGGGATATCAGGGAAAGGCTCTTCCCCTAGAGGGTGCTGGCACTGCCCAGGCTCCCCAGGGAATGGGCACAGCCCCGAGGCTGGCAGAGCTCCAGGAGCATTTGGACAGCGCTGCCAGGGATGCACAGGGTGGGGTTGTTGGGGTGTCTGTGCAGGGCAGGAGCTGGGCTCTGGCAGAGCTCCAGGAGCATTTGGACAGTACCCTCAGGGACAGGGTGAGATTGTTGGGGTGCCTGTGCAGGGCCAGGACTCATGGTCCTTGTGGTTCCCATCCAAGTCATGGTATACTGTTTACTTCTGTGTATAAAAACAACCACAAATCCATGGAAAACCACTGTTAAATGTTCCTGGATTTCTTAGCTCATTCTGTTGAAGAGCTGTTCTGTACTTCAATAGGTACTTCGTCTCTTGCATCGCTGGCTGCAGTGTTGCTTCCCTGCTTTCTCTAAATGCCATCTGAGCACATTATTTTCTCTCCAAACTTACATGGAAGTAACTTTCCCCTTGCACAAATCTGCAAAAGATTATGAAAGAGGGAATGGCACTGAGTCTGGAAGCTGGGAAAGGGACAGATCCCCTTTCACTCTGCATTACTTCATGGCCAAACATGGAAACAGTCTGTCCATGCCATTGCAGGACAGCTTGCTGTGGGGGAAGCAGTACAACAAAAACCACCCCTATTGTTGGTACCAGCATGAAAAACCTTCTGGAGGACTGAGATTGTGTCTCCTTCTGAGGGTTAAATATGGATTAAACCCCTTTTCCTTGTATCTCATCAAGCTTGCACAGAGCTTCACGCTGTACCAGTTCTTCTGGCTGCGCAAAGAGGGTTAAAGAGAAAACCACACTCTGCTTTCCCCATCGCATCATGAGGAACATGTCAGTTGATTTTCAAGACAAGTAATGTCTGGCATACAGTCTAAATGGGCATTGCATTAAAGTGACTAGAGAAGAGCTTTAGCATCATAAATTTAAATAAAGCCATTGCACGAGGGATAAAAATCTCCAAAATAAACAGCAACTTTACTCAGTCATACCAGCATAAATCAAATACTCACAAAACTTCTCAAACTTTAAAAAAAAATGCTGCAACCTAGGGCTGGGAATAACAGCAAAACACATAAAAAAGGCATTGCATATTTCTGTTATTCTTATCTTTCCAATAAAGAAATTATTAATCATTTCAGTAATGAAATGAATAATCTCTGAAACCTTGAAACACAAATCTGTTCACTACCTCTTCTGAAATGCAGAAGTATGTTTCCAATATTACACAAATCACTGTCACTTCAGACTGGGCTGTTGGAAGATTTCAAAACAAAGCCAAAAAAAAAAAAAAAAGAGGAATCAGTTCCACAGTGAAAAAAATATTGACAAAAAATAAAACTTGACAGCTCTTGATGTAAGTCTGCTGTGTCTGTCCTATCCCCTTGGCAAAGCAGACTTAAGAAATAACCACTATTCAAAGTAACAGGCTAAAAGCAAAGTTCTGCCTTTGTGACCCATCATTGCACAAACTGGTTGGTGTTTGTGGTATAAAGTACAGTGCTTTCATCAGATGGAGTGGAGTTAGACATAATCCTTAGAAGTGACATCCCCCTTGAGACATTCATAGCACAATGAGAAGACCTATATATCTGTTCTTAGTTTACACTGTATGATTTTAATGAGGAAATTATTTAACTGCCTTAACTTACCTTAATTCCTAGTGCCTTTGTGCACTTAAACCCAGTTGCCCTGAGTAACCAAAAGCGTAGTGAATTGACAGACAACTTGGGCACAATCAGACACTCTTAATTCCTTTGCTGCATTGTCTTGATTGATTTTGTGCTGAAATTGACAGGAAACTTTCATGCACTGAAACTGGCTTTTCCTTCCCCAATTCTGTTTTTTATTGCTTAGAAACTTTTCACGTTGCCAGCATTTCTGTTTTTCCTCAGATTATTCCTTTGTCTTTTTTATTCTTCCAAATACTGCACCATTCATCTGCCTACCTCCTTTATTTTGGATTAGTTGATTAGAAACACATTTGTGGTTACCCCAAATAAGCCATTATTAAAATGAAATAGCCTTGTTTACAAAGAGATTTACACAAGTTTATCTCTATTGACTTAAATAAACAAGTGTAATTTGTGAGTAGGCCTGGGGGACAATAGCTTTGTTTCTGAATTAATGGTAGGCCTTGGTCCAGGAAGGATTTGAGTACATGATTAAATCTATGCAGTGAATAAGCCAGTGGGACCAGTCATAGAAACAAAATTCAGCATAAATGCAAACCTGGTATGATTAATTTTTTATCATCTTTATTTCTTTTTTAGTTTGCTTTTTCCAGGAAGCTAACATTAATTCATTACACTGAAATCTGCAAAATAATCAAGAACAAGTAGTTTGTGCCTCTGTAGGAAGGATCAAAATAAACCAATTTATGCCGTGATCAGTTATTGCAATACAGTCTGTTTCTGTTTTACACTGTGTAAGATGCACTATGCTAATTAAGCATATGTTTGTATAGATTAGTCTCAATGAGATTTACCCCAGTTTTCTATGCCATCTGTGCAAGATTGATAGCCGAGTTTGGAGTGATCTCTGTATATATTTTCTATACTAGTTGAAGAAGTGTTTAGAACACTTTGAGGTAGAAGTTTTCTTTTTGTTATTATTGGTCTAACAAACCTTTATTTAGGGATTTTGGCCATTCCCCTTGTGTTTTCAAAAACTAGTGGTTTATTACATTATCAATTTAAAAGTTTTGATTAAAATTTATCATCTTAAAAGATTTATTCTGATGGACCAAATAAATCAAGCAAAACTTAAAAGGACCTGACAAATCCTTTCTTGCTTAGATTCATTTAGAGATATAAAACATATATTACTGTTAAGCAGGTGAAGATAACACAAAATAAAACGTTGCCATAAAAAAAATTAGGCCTTAAAAATATAGTGGGACTTTATCACTACAGAGCTGTCATGTTGTTTATTTTAGCTCTTGGCATGTATCATGATGAATAACTGATGCAAAAAAAAAATGTCTATCCTTCTCACAGTGCTTGCAGCCAACTGATAGTTTTTCTGTGTAATCCCCAGGGAAGCCTGTGTCAGAGCCTCCATCCCTGGCATTCTGCATTACCAGGGGCTGGCTTCCTTGTCTGAGGTGACAGGAGAAGGAGCTCTTTGCTCTGGACAGCCCTGGAGCGATGCTGTGACAGCTGGTGACAGCTGCTGTGTTTACGAGGAGCTGGGGAGAACATGAGGACACACTGCTGGGTGGTGTAGGAGTTGGCTGGCTGTGTCCTCCCCCAGTTTAGGATCAAGCTGGTTCTGGGCACCTGTCCTCTCTCAGCACAGCAAACTCCGCTCTGCAGAAGTAAGTTTGCCGCGTTTTACACATAGAAAGTGCCTTGCTGGCCACACAGACCAGATCTCACCAATATGTGGGCAGTCATCGTCCTCATGCCATGTTCTGCCTGCAAGACACCAAGAGGTTAAAAATTAACATTTTACCAGAGTCTACAAATTTATGACTAGGATGGATCATTACAACTGTTACGATATGTTGTTCACTTCAAAGACCAAATAATTTCCCCCAAAGGATCCCTTTTTGGGTCCACAACCTTTGCAGCTGTGAGCTGTTGCAGGAAAGGCAGCTCAGCTCTGATGATAAACTTGGGTTGAGAAGGATCCCCTATCTGCCTGGTTGGTTGGCGTGGTGAAAATGGGGGCCTCTCTCTTTTATCTTCATGCCAGCAAATCTCGTTATACCTTTTTGTTGGTTTTGTTTTGTCACATTGATGTCTTCACATACAAATCTTTATCCCATGTAAGTATTTGGCTAGTGGGAGTGAGACACCTCAGTGGGTTGTTTTCTTAAGTAAACACTCTAAACCAAGTTTCTTTGGTCTTTCCCTGCTAGGAGGATTTCCAAACTTCCATGTTTATCCCAAACCCTCTTTACCTCTTCAGTTTTCTTTTTGAAGTATGGCCATTGAAACCATGAACAGTCCTTTAATTCATTTACAGCGGTACAACAGTTCTCTGCCTTTTTTCAGTTGTCATCTGCTTATGCATTCAAAGGCCCCCTTTCCACTCTGGGCTGCTATGTAAAACTAGGAATAGATATAGTGACCTGTAAATTCTTTTTAAAGCCACTGCTTTCCCAAACGCAGTCCTTGCTCTTCATGTTGAGATGTGCACCCCTGATTCCTTCAGATAGCTGTCTTAAAAACACCAATTCTGAGTGACTACACTTACTGCACTGTGCAGATTGGTCCGTAAAAGTAATTTGTCAATATATATGAAACATGGCAGTAAGAAAACACTCCCAGCCTCCAGCCACAGGCAAGGACAGCTTTTGATTTTTCAGATCTCCACGCTTGCAGGTGAGGAAAGGTCAGACAAAAATGAGAACTTAAATGCTTTAGAGTGGTATTGCTGGTGGAAATGGAAATGGAGAGGTATGTCTCCTGGTAGATGTCACCACACCAAACCTGAAACTGCAGTCTGGCAGAGTCAGCTCCTTCATGCAAGTTTGACAGGGCTGCAGGCAAGCCGATTACAGATCATACAGTTTTACGAAGCAGAGATAAGGAAATCACATACAGGCTGCAAAACTCAGATTCAGAATTAATCAGCATGTTGATACGTGTCACAGCAAAGAGCAGGGAAAAAATGAGCGACAAAAGATGAAAACCTTGGAAAACATGGGAGATGACACCATGGACAATAAAAAGGAGCAGCATCTGAAATAGAGGCACTAGTCTGCAAAGGGCAAGAAACAAAAGAAGCGGCTAATACTCAATGATCCTGCTTTATGTGTTCATTCCAAGATATATTGCTTTCCAAGCCTGCACAAAGAGCAATCTGCAGCAGTTTGGAGTCTACAGCAACAGAAGAAACACAGTAACAGTAAGAAGGAGCATCTTGCTCTCATCCACTGGCTTGAAGATTAAAGCAAAAAAATCCAACCAACCAACCAAAACAAAAAAACCAGTTTGCACCTCAAGCACTATTAAGACATTTTATGGGAAATGTTCCAAGGACATTATGTCTTCTTTGCAGAAAGAATGCAAGTGTCTTTCACAAACTTGAAAATTAAATTTAAGATTTAGGTAAAGATTTTAAAGCAAGATTTTTATTTTGGACTCAAGGACCCACATTGTCCTCTGTGTGTAGTTTTGACATTAACTGTGTTCACTGTAACCACAGACTTCTCCTGAGATAAGAAAGGGGATAGATGTTTGTGGTTTGCAGGGCAGAGGCTAAGAATTTTGGCCCAGGCACTTGGTGGGTGATTTTATCACAGTACAATGCTTTGGAGGACCTTGAATTGGGTGCAATTGTTCAATTTCGTGTATGAAGCTCAGCTGAACTCTGGCCCACCAGCAAGAAAAAAGTCCCTTAGAAGTTAAAGAAAACAGAAGAATCATCTGGAAAGCTGTTTCCAGGATTCATCTCTAGTTTAATGAGAGTTGAAAACCTCTTGATGGAGCTCAGTATCTCAGGGTTTGTGAGTGCTGTAACCAGCAGAGTGTGGAGTTCAGGGCTGGCTGGCTACCCAGGCCCTGGTGGATTTTGCAATGCACCAAACTTGGCAGGTGATTACAGTGTTTGGGGAGGAAGAGTGTAAGGGAATGTCAGTGTGAACTCTGTCCATTCTTAAGAAACACCATGGAGACATGCCTGGAGCAGGTTTGAGTCCAGCAGTCATTCTGCCTAAGGAAAGTGCCCAGCACAAGCCCTAATGACTCCACTGATGGGCACTGACAGTCACAGTGTTCCATGTGAGAACTGCCCTGTCCTGAAAATGCTTAGAGAAGTGACAGCCAGTCACTTGGCCTTCATTCCTGGATGGTATCTTCTTATCCTTCAGCTGATGTTCCTGCTATTTCTCCTGTAGTTGATCCGGAGGAGAAGCACCTGCAGTGCCTCACATGCCACGTGTCAGTGCCAGACAGCTGATTGTCAGCCTACCCGTGGAACTGTCTAGACACACTGATGTGCTGTCAAATACACACGGTTAACAAAATGATAGGGGAGAATATTTTCCCCGTGAATCTTCTTTCAGTCATGATCTCACAGGTTATTTGTGTCAGTGGCAAGTACAACATTTTCAGATGAAAACACAATTCAGTGAATCAACTCTGCCTCTTTAAGATGTCCTAGGGTTTGGTGGTTTTTTTTTCCAAAGTCCATCCCTGTCATCAGCTCAGGCTTACACAAATTCCCCAGGCACATGCAATGCTGCAGTTACAGGTAGTTTGCACTTATTTAACAGCTAATGTCAGTAGATGGTGGTCTCCAGCTGCTAGATAAAGCCAGAAGAAAATCCGTGACAATTTACACTCGGAGTACATTTAAAAATTAAGGCCAGTGGCTTGGGAAAAAATCTTTTTTTAAACAGAACATCAGTATCTCTTCTTAGCTTGCTTCCCAGCAAAAGGGTGAGGAGCAGAGAAGAGTTAGAGAATTATCCCAGCACCATTTATGATCAAGATAGATAGGATTGTCCCCATGAATGAATCCCGCCATTCTCTTCTCCTGTCTTTTTGCCCTTTTCTGAGCACAAAGACTTACTGGCGTCTGATATGGCTCAAGTCTGTGACATGACCCAACTACAGCCTCAGCTGTTGGTGAGGCTGCCAGCTCTCTCACAGAATGCTTTACGTGGAAGATCTCTGTGCTCCGAGCCAGAAGCTGCGTTGCATGGCCGCTGTCTGTGGCAAGAACAAAGCCTTGAGGAGGAAGATCAGGGGAACAGGGCCAACCTCATTCCCATGCAACAATATTTGTAACATAGTTTTGCTCTATAATATATACCAAAAAAAAGGCATTTGTGGGCTTTACAGGCTAGGCCTGTGCTGGCTTTTGAGAGTGCCTTGAGGCTATCTCCAACACCAAATCCTAGCAGACAGATGGTTGGATGCACTTCACCAAATGTTAGAAGTTAGACATCAAAGTCTAAGTTACTCATCCTAAAGTTTCTAGAGGACAGTTCATCTGGCCTGTTTCAGAGATTGTTTTAGGGTGAGATGAAAAATAATAGGAATTCCCTCTATTTTTCTGCTTTGATATAAATGTAGCCTCTTAACTTTTAGATACCTCAGGCTGCTTCAAGTATGCAAGCCTGGCTCTGGATACACAGCAGAGCATGACAGGTCTAAACCTGCAGGGTCTAAACCTGAGGCTGGCCACAGACCTCATTTTCTCCCTCCTGCAGCATTGTGAGCAGATCAGCAGAGCATGGTGTAGGTACCAGAGCCAGAGGTGCAGCCAGCGTGGAACCAGCAACACCCAGACAGAGCCAGACTTTCTGCTTTCCAAACAGGGCAGGCATGTGGAAAACGTTGCTGCAAGTGGTCCCTGGCCTGACCTACATCCCAAACCATGCCCAAAGCTTGTCTGCAAAGAGCATCTGCCCCAGGGCCCAGCCTTTTCCAGGACAGCAGCAATCAGAGAGCATGGACAGCAGAGCTCTGTGTGTTGGGCTTTCTCATTTGCATCTGCTTGGTGCTGGGATCTTGTTGAGGTGCCCCAGGCATTGGCATTCTGTCCTGCTGCACAGCACACCTGACATCCTTCTTGGAGCCACTTGGAATTACCCTTCAGTAGGATAATACCTATACTAGGCAACAGGTTGGGGTGCAGAGTTAGGGGTTTTGGTGTTTCTAAAGGTTTCAAGCTTGGGTCTGTTTGAAAGGTTTGGGACTTTTGTTTTGTTTTGATTTTTTTAATGTATTGAGGAAAGAACCTTGCTGTCCCAAGCATCCTCAGCACAATCACAAGATGAAGCTTCAGTTCTCCGAAGGCAGGCATGATAAACTCAAGAGTTAAAATACAAATCTGTTGACTACCAGAATTTCTACCTGGCATATAAATCTCTGGTGTAACACCATAGTGCCCAGCATAGCTGCATGACAAGGTCAGGACAGGGATTGATCTGGGAGCTGTGGAATTCCCTTCCTTGCTGATGTTGCACAACATCACTGTTTGCCGGCTGTTGCCTTTGCCTCCTGCTCTTCATCCTGCAAGTTTTTAAACAGCTTTTTAGATTATTGTACATTTGCATTTCAGTGTGTTCAGAAAGAGAAGACTAGGAAACTTCAGTAATTCTTTTTCCATTTTTGTACAGTTTAATATCTAGATGTCAGGTGTTCTCCTATAGGGGTCCTGTGAAGGGATTTCTGATTATTTTGCTGCCCTTCATGTCAGTGGACAGCCATCCCTATCTGCCAGCTTTGTCACTGACAGAAGCTCCATCTTTCACAGGATGAAGGAGGTGGTGTGTGGTTACATCTCATGTAGACCCCCCTTCACAAAGCGCCAGTAATTGTTAAATAAATTATATGCTTTATTGTCCGCATGTTAATAACTCTAATCCCACCTCCAGCTACCACGTTTAGAAATGTGATTAGGGAGGATTATACCTCACCTAATGCCTAATCAGTTGTCTGTTCCTGGCTGGCCTTTTATTCCCACACACGCAACATAAGGGATCTAATCAAACATCTTGCATGCATGGTAAATGCCGAGCGAGTTAAAAATCAGTTGAGTGAGAGCAGGTAGCAGCTAGAAACCAGACGTGACTGAAACATCAACTGGTGTGGTTACAGCTCTGGGCAGCACCCAAACTCACACCCTGAGCATTTGTTTAGGCTGATGAAAAACCAAAATGGCTGGAGGTAGATCTTCACCAGACTGGTTTTCTGGTGGCTTTTATTTTGTTGGTGTTTTTTGTTTTGTTTTGTTTTTGGGGTTTTTTTGACAAAATGTGGTTGGTTTTTTCTCCTTCCTCATACAATTCTTGGTTTTATTTTACTTTACATAGGAGAACATGAATGCCTTTTCCAGTCATACTAATGAGCAGGCTGCTGAGTGCCACAATTCAGAAGCTGCCTAAACACTGTCCCTCAGAGCTGGTCCCTGAGCATCACTTCTTGCTCCCTCTCTTGATGTGAGGTTCAGTTGCTAGGATATGGCAGTGAACATGAAGTGACATCCTGCTGTGGGACACTTTCTGAAGTTGAAGTTTCCATAGGTGAAACTTCAGTGAGCATAGTCACGGGATAGGATGCCTTTCCCCTTTGACTGTGCAACGTGAAATCACAATCTACTCCACCTTACTGAGGATTCACGTCACATAAGCACCCAGAAATAATCACCTTTTCCCCTAACAAAGACAAGGGCAGACAGGCAGCACCTTTTGGAGTACATTAACACCAAGAGAAATGGCAAAGTGAGAACCAGTAGGGTCTAGAAACCCCCTTACAAAAAGATGAAGGACCAAAAAAAAACCTTCCCTACGATGAGTTGACATAACGTTATTAGCACTATGGGAGCCACCCCAGTTATCCGACTGAGGTTTAGCTCCTCTTTCTTGGAGCACCAGCTCTGTCTGCTTTCTCCTTCCTTTGACACATCCCCACACCCAGCAACAGCTCATGGGCAGGCAGAGCCAAAGGGACCCAGCAACTGGGGACAGGCGTTAGAATTCATCTCTGGTAGCTGCAGTCCAAGAAAGGTTTGTCAAGTTTGTGTACTTGCTGTGTACTGTGTACTGCGACATCAGAAGGAC
>VXBC01000958.1:43133-53187 GCA_013399945.1 Ploceus nigricollis | reverse complement strand
CTGGGGCTCTGTTGCTAAGAATAAAACACAGAGGGCTGTGCTGTGCTGGCGCGCGGTGGGATAATTGCAGGGAAGCGGCTGCTGTAGCCCAGCGACCACAGTAATTGGGCACGGGCCATCCTGCAGCCAGGTTTCCCATGCTATTATCCCCTTATTAATAGAAACCAAATCTACCTTTGCAGAGGCAGCACTGCGAGCCTGGAATTATGCGGTGTGGGGCTGCAGGGAGGCATCCATGGCATCTCTGCAACAGCCTCAGCCCTTTGCCACCCAAGGGGTGGGTCCTGGCAGGATCCACAGGATGCTCCTGCCCAAGGCGTGGCAAAATCCCAGCCACAGAGACCCAAGGTCCCCTGTGGTCATTGGAAAGGTGAATGTTAGACTCAGCCACACGACGGTTGCTCTCACGGAGGCAGGCGAGCGAGATTTGTTCTATTAACTAATTAATCCCAGCAGCATCCCTCCAAGGGATGGCAGGGAGTATTAATTTCATCTCCTAAGGAGGAAAGCTGAAGGTCAAAAAAGGCTTGAATTTCTCCTTGCCCATCTGGATGGGGTATGGTGGGGGCCACAAGATGAGCATTCATGGATTTAGGGCTGGAAAATAATGCATAGCACCTCAGCTGGGATGGTCTTGCCAAGGTAACACAGGATGTTAAATGTAAAAGAGGCAGAAGTGACAGCATCATTTTAAGGAGAATCAACCCACAATGCCAGAGCTCTCTTGCTGGAATATCTGAAAGCAAAGTGCTGATTTCTGAGACACCCAAGGACAAGGTGGAAGTCTCTGCAGGGGTTTCCTGGACTTCCATGTCAATGTGATCATGTGGCTTTCCACAGCAAGAACTAACACAGGTACTTCTCCCCATCCCTGTCTTATTCCAGGCTAATTTCCTCTATGAAGCTCAACTTGGAAACAGTCCTGAATAAACTGTGTGCCTGATCATGACTTTTTACCTGCCTCAGAAAGCAGGTAGCAAGGTGTGAGTCAGGATTAAAGCTGGAAAGTAGATTAAGTGCCTCTATCCAAAATGTAATCAACAATGAATAGAGCAAGGTTTGGCACATTTATTTTTTTAATGGAAGTTTATTAAGGTCTTCAGGGCCTTATCTGAATCTCATGTCAAATTTGAGATTTGCTTTGAAACATATAAAGTGGAGGTCTGGAGCACAAGTCTGATGAGGAGCAGCTGAGGGAGCTGGACAAGGGTCTGGAGCCCCAGGAGGGGCTGAGGGAGCTGGAAAGGGGCTCAGCCTGGAGAAAAGGAGGCTCAGGGGGGGACCTTGTGGCTCTGCACAGCTCCCTGACAGGAGGGGACAGCTGGGGGGGTCAGGTTCTGCTCCCAGGGAACAGGGACAGGAGGAGAGGGAACAGCCTCAAGTTGTGCCAGGGGGTGGTTTAGGTTGGAAATTAGGGAGAATTTCTTCATGGAAAGTGCTGTCCAATCATGACATGGGCTGCCCAGGACAGTGATGGAGTCTCCATCCCTGGAGGGATTTAAAAGCCATGTGGATGTGGCATTTAGGGACATGGTTAGTGGTGGCCTTGGCAGTGCTGGGGGCATGGTTGGACTTGATGGTCTTGGAGGGCTTTTCCACCTTGAACAACTCCATGTTTCTATGATTCCCCATTGAGGCTCACTTCTGCCTCCCTCAGCTTCCATGGCAGGCAAAGCCCAGCAGATGATCTCCTACAAGAACAATCTTAACCATGAATGCCAATAAACTCAAGACTGACACAAGGAATTATCAACCCAGAGTATTTCCATGCTTCCCTATTTCTCTCCAGCTCTTCTTCACCCAGCTTTTAGTATTTCTCATTTCAGCAATTAATCCCAGCCTTTCTGAAGAGGCTGAATCCTACAAGCTTGAAGTTATGTCCACACAGAGCCAAATCAGCACAGATGTGCCAGAGAGACACATGCAGTCAGTTTTTCCTTCCCCTGAAACTTGAGACTGCTTCTGCTCAGTGCTGTGGTGCTCTGCAGACTGGGCATGTCAGGAGCCTTCCCCAGATGGCAAGTGGGAAGTCACCCTGGGAAGATTAAAGCAGAGAGAGAAGACCTGGGTTGCCTTCTGCATTTTTCAGCCCTTCTCCATACCTTTGTGAAAGGCTGGTGCTGTTAAGCAACTATGTAAGAGATGAGAAAAGTCAGGGGAAATAAATAATACATAGATGTTGAAGTGTGTTGCCAAGGCCATCTCCAGGATGGATCTGTACCCTCTGGACAGCTGCCTGCTCCTGCCCTGGAGAGATGTTACTGGGAGTGAAATGGAGCTCCTGGGCAAGACGGTGTTCCAGAGTGATGCATCAGAAAACCTTGTGGGTGACAGAAACTGTAATTGCTGTGCTTAAACTTCACTGGCCCATTCCACTCCTGTGAAACCCAGCTTTGCTGCTGATGTCAGCAGTAGAGGGAGGCATGTGCCCCTACCAGGGCAGCTGGTAGGGATACCGCTCCCCAAAGCCTGAGCAAAGCCCTGCTGCCTGAGCAGAAGGCTCCTCGTACCCCTGGGGCCTCGTGGATGTTCTGATTTCCATGAGGAACTGAACAACATTCTCCATCCTCCCCAACAGCAGCCCAAACCAGGTGCAGAGAGCCAGCAGCCTGGAAAAAAAGGGATCTTAGAACCAGTGTCTTCTTGGAGCTCTGGGCAGCAGTGTCTTTTATGCAGAGGCTGCAGAGACCTCAAGGGAGTTAAGACTGCATCCCACCAGCCCCATCCCCAAGTCCTTACTTAACAACAGCTTGGCCACATCTGCCTCTGTTTTTCACAGCAACCCCCCAAGAGCTCTATGGCTCTGTAAGAGCAATAAGAGATAACATATTTGACACTCCAACTACATCACTGAAATGCAAAATAAAAGGTACGTGGTGTGGCTGGATGCAGCCAAGACCATGATGTAAGGTGCCCTGACTCATAACATGGGGAGCTGGCTGTGCCAGTAGTGCCAGCAGCCTCCTGAAAGGGGTTCTATCCCCAGTCTGTCCTTTTTGTGGGTTAGGAGGTGAGGCATCACCCCTGGAGCAGGGTGCCTGTCCCTCAGCAATGACACAGAAGCATCCAGCCCTGAGGCACAAGGACACCAGGAGGGGCTGGGAGGTGATGGTGAGGAGTGTAGTCATTGGGGTGGCAGCTTCCAACCTTCCTGTGATGGAGAAGTCCAGGCACACCCCTGCCTCACTGCTGCTCCCTGCCAAGTAGCCAAAATACCCCCAGAAAAGCACTCTGCAACCCACTAACACCCCTATCCTCTCCTGTGCCTGCTGCAGAGGGCAGCTGGAGGGGCTCAGGAGACACAGCACAGAGGGATGCTGCAGGCACTCCTAAAATAAGATGCCCACTCCTAAAATAAGTCTAATGTCTCTGCAAACCCCTCCCGCCCCCAACACACATCTGCCAAGATCAGAACTGGCTGCAAAGATTGAGGATGTTTTTTGAGAAATATTAGCTGTAGCTGTTTGCACGCATTCGCCTTACAAAGCCACTGGAAGAAGAGAGGGGAAATATTCTTCCTGTTTAGCACAAAAATATAGGTAACAATTATGAGGCAATAATTGATTCATCCGATAGTTTATTAACTGGAGTTGGGATGTGCAAGTGACAGGCTCTGCAGCCAGCCTTTCATGTGACACATTATTAAAGGCTCTTTTTCTGGCTCCGAAAGGCAGTGGCTGGAAGATCAAAGGTCAGACATTTCAAGAAGTAAATTGGTTTAATGTGGCTGCAGATAGCCTCACAAAAACCTAATAAATATGCAGTGAAATGTAAGGAGAGAAAATTGTGGACAAGAGAGACAATTACTTTGAAACCAGGATAAGAGCAGCGCAGGCTCAAATTAATCAGTGTTCAGGCTTCTCTCTGTCTCAGGATTTAGTATTCAGAGCAGGAGCCCAGCTGGCAGTGGGATGTGTACAGGGAGCATTGGTACCCAACACCAGAGCCTGCTGGGGAAAGATGCTCATCTCCAATCCGCAGCTGGGGTGGTGCTGAGAACCACCTTGGTTTTCCAGGTATACCTGATATCCACAGCAAAGGATGTTTGTGAACATCACAGCACTCTGTGGTGGCTGGTGAACAGATTAGCTAGTCCATGGCTGAAAATTCTCCTAAGAGGACAGGCTGGCAGAGCTGGGACTGTTCACCTGCACAAGAGAAGGCTCCAGGGAGAGCTCAGAGCCCCTGCCAGGGCCTCAAGGAGCTCCAGGAGAGCTGCAGAGGGACTGGGGACAAGGCATGGAGGGACAGGACACAGGCAATGGCTTCCCAGGGCCAGAGGACAGGGACAGATGGGATATTGGGAAGGAATTCCTGGCTGTGAGAGTGAGGAGGCCCTGGCACAAGTTGCCCTAAGAAGCTGTGGCAGTGTCCAAGGCCAGGCTGGACAGAGCTTGGAGCAACCTGGGACAGTGGAAGCTCTCTGTGCCCCTGTCCTGGGGGAGGTTGGAACTAGGTAATTTTGAAGGTCCCTTCCAAACAACTGTTCTGTGTGTGTATGATTTCATTTTATGACCCTGTGGGTAGCCCTTGGTGTGTCCAAGTAGGTTCCTGGCAGCACTGGAACATCAACTCACAGCCCAAACCCCATTGTCCATGGTTAAAAATGAACACAGAAGGACTTAATTACAAAAAATGATGCTTTAAGCTCATCTCATTTTTTGCTTGATCTCGTGACGTTTTCAGAAATTTGCCTCACTTATTTTTAAACTCCAGATAGTGATATCTCAATTATCCGGATATTTCTTTGCTAAAAAGTCACAGGTTTGCTCCTTTTAATTACAGGTGAGAAAACATCCACTCCAGCTCTTTAATCTGGAAAGGGACTTCCCGCATGAAAACAAAGCACAACATTCCCAGCACGGCTGGAAATAGGAGCAGAGGGAACCAATCCATGAAACAAAATGCCTGGTACCCATCGGACAAGCAGATGAGGGTACAACCTCTTCGTATTCCCTCTGCAGGTGACCTTCCCCAGCTGAGTCACTGTGATCCATCGTGGTTTACTACAGCCTCCCTGGACAGACGGACAGGGATTGAGCAGCAGGGTTGGTCTGTGATTCAGCAGTGCCAAGCCTTGCCTGCTCACCCTCACAGGGATGTTCTGCAAGCACCTAAAGGTTGGGACCCAAAGGCTAAACAACTCAGTAGAATCACAGAACCATTCAGGCTGGAAAATCCTGCTGAGTCCAACCATTCCTTCTCCCAGCGCTGCCCAGCCCACCCATGCACCCATGTCCCCAGGTGCCACATCCACATGGCTTTTAAATTCTCTCCAGGGATGGGGATGCCACCACTGCCCTGGGCAGCTATGTCAACCCCTGACTACCCATTCTGTGAAGAAAACAGAACCATTCAGGCTGGAAAATCCTGCTGAGTCCAACCATTCCTTCTCCCAGCGCTGCCCAGCCCACCCATGCACCCATGTCCCCAGGTGCCACATCCACATGGCTTTTAAATTCTCTCCAGGGATGGGGATGCCACCACTGCCCTGGGCAGCTATGTCAACGCCTGACTACCCATTCTGTGAAGAAAATTTCCCAATATCCAACCTGAGCCTCCCCTGGCCCAGTCTGAGGCCGTTCCCTCTCCTCCTGTCCCTGTTCCTGGGAGCAGAGTCCGATCCCCCCGGCTGTCCCCTCCTGTCAGGGAGCTGTGCAGAGCCACAAGGTCCCCCCTGAGCCTCCTTTTCTCCAGGCTGAGCCCCTTTCCAGCTCCCTCAGCTGTTCCTCATCAGACTTGTGCTCCAGACACTGCCTGACCCCCACTGCCCTTCCTAGGACATGGTCCTGCATCATCAGCCATGCTCTCCATAGCAGGGCCATGGATAAACAGGATCCCTCTGCCCACCACATCCCCATTCATGGCTGTACCCCTCTGCCCAGAATGGACCTGCACCCAGAACAGCACCCACACCTCCCTGGTGAGGAAACCTCATGAGAAGCCTTGGAGATAAGGCAGAGAGGGACAGCTGGTGCCACCTGTGTCCTGCTGGCCAAGAGACAGTTCAAACAGAACCCACCCTTCACGGGTCAGCAACAAGGAGAACTGATGGGACATGGACCTCTGCATCTGCAGCCCACACAGGCAGCTCTTGCCCTGAGTTATCTGCGTGTATATTGCTCTGCCATAAATCAGGAGCCCTGACACTGTAATTTGCATCTGGGGAACCTGGAGCAATTACAAAATCAGCCCAAACACCATTTGTTTCACAAGATTTTGCCCTTAGTTAGCACTGTTGTTCTGCTTTAATTGCACTGTAATTAATTGCAACAAAACTGTTTGGAAAGTGCATGTGCACAGCTGAAAGGCTGGAATATTGCAACCCGACTTCACTGTTGCAGCCACAAGCATAAAATCTGTCATCCTCTTTCCATACAAAACTTAGCATTCACTTTACCACCTTGTATCCATTCTTTCACAGTCCATTCCTTTTTAGCATCCAGCTGTGGCATGGAGGTACTAATCCCAGCTGAGGTGGGCTTCCAGAGCCCCCTCCCAGCTGGCACTCTGCCCCTCAACACAGACTGCAACAGCAGCCATAATGTAATTGCTGGGCAGCCACTTGGAAATGAGAAGCCACCAAATCCACCCACAGCTGCCTTGAGTCTCATCCCCTGAACAATTATTTCTGTGGAGGGAAGGCAGCTGCACCAGAAGTCTGCATCCCTGCAAGGCTGGGGAGAAGATCTGAAGGGACACTGGAGACAGAAGGCAAGGATGAGCCGATGTGGCTCATCTCCTCCCACACACCCTCAGTGAGGGGCCAGGACAGTGACTTGCTGCGAAGGCAGGAGGGGACATCTCCCAGTTTGAAATTGCTCAACATCCAGAACAAGGAACTCTTGGGTTTTTTTAAGCTAAACAGACTTGCAGAAAAGCATATGCTCTTGCTTTTCTTCCCTCTTTGCTATTTTCTTTTTCCATTTCTTTTTTTCTCTCCTCTTTCTCTTCTTGTCTCCTCTTTCTCTTCTCTTCCTCTTCCTCTTCCCTCCCAGAGCCACATGGTGGAGAAAGGGCCCAAATTTTGTATGAAGGCAGCAGTGCCAGCATAGGGGCCTGTGGATCCACCTCTCCAGCCACCCACCTGGCACTGTGGTGTGACACATAAAGAAATTCCATGGCAGAGGTGAGGATGCACCTGCTTGGAGGAGCTCATGGCAACTCATGACCAGGGACCGGGCAGGCAGCAGCAGGGGCTCCAAAGGCAGCAGCAAAATGATTGGGATTATCTCAGCAGCAGTAGCTCTGGAAGATTCAGCTGATCTAGGAGACCTCCCAGGCACATGCCTAGAGAGCCTGGGGTTTGGCTGAGGATCTGCTCCATCAGCTTCAACTCACCTTGGCAAAAGGTGCCCAGATACCATGGTGACGGGCTCGGCAGGGATAAACACTGAACATGGGTGTGGGTTGTTTGCATAGTTAGGAAGCTGGCTGGTCTCCATCCCTCCACCCTGCCTCCTCCCAGCAGTGCCAGGACCTCAATCCAAAGTGGTCTCCTTCCTCCTCCTGGGCTGGCTCATCCACAGGCAACACGGAGGCACTTCCCAAACTGGTTTCCTGCTAGGCAGGGCAGGGTGGGGGACAGCAGTGCTGGGCTGCTGCCTCTGCCTGGGAGGTGGAAGTCATTTGATGGCCCCAACATCTGCCTGAATCCACATGGAGACAGCGCAGAGATTTCATGGTGTGGACATTCCCTCCTCCTCCTCTTCTGCCTCTGCCAAGAACATCAAGTCCCTTGCAAAACCAACAGCTGGATATGGCGGCCTTTTGCCCACCTCAAAAAAAATCACTCAGGACCACCACACACCCATTCCTCAGGTGCAAGGGCATCTTTTTGAGGAATAGGGAAGAAAGCAATCCTAGAGTAGCGAGAAATAAATCTATAATTAAGGCAAGCTGCTCACATGAGTGATACTTGAGACTTACGCAGACCTGTGAGCAAAGTTGCCATCAGGCACGCAGCTCCTCTCAGGCTTCCAGTAAGGAATAAAAAAGCTCTGACTAATATAAAGAGGCCTCCAAATCATTCTTGGCAGAAGCATCCCAGCCTCAGATCCCCTCCCTCTATTCATCAGTAAAGCTTTCTCAGGCAAAGGAAAATAAACCGTGCAGCTACCTCTCTGACCTGACCTGCAGCAGGGTGCAGCTGGGTGCTGGCTGCCCCTTCTCCAACATTAAATGACAACGTAATAGCATATATGTACATTATATTAATTTTTACATTCTATGCAAATTTACAGTATGTATTATACACAAAAAGATACATTACACAGGTGTATATATTTATAAATATATTACCTATTATGTTTATTANCGGTTTGAGATCCTTCACCTTTTCTAATTTCTTCCAAGTGTATAAAAGCATTCCACCAGGGACGCTTAATGGGAAAAAGACCAGGACTATGAACTGGGCAGGGAAGACTCCAGTTTTGAAACTATTTTAATGACTTGTTATTTAATTAAGAGCAATAGCTCTGAAATTATGTCAGTGAAACTTGCTACTTATTTATTAATTAGAGGAGGGATTTCAAAGGAGGCTACGGGAGTTAGGTGCTGGACAGCCCCAGGCTTGCTGGAAAATCCCAGGTTTCTCCAGCTAATGCTTGCTCAGTGCTCAAACACGCTGGCTCTGACTCCTTACTGCCTGGCACCTGAAGTAAACAGTGTCAAGCACAGGCAAAAAGTCAGTGTTAAACGCTGCCTGTTCTGGATCAGGGGTTTGGAAAGTCCTTGCTGCAGAGGTGGGAGCGATGGAAGGCACTGGAAGACCAGGGAGAGACCACAGAGCATCTCCTTCACCTTCCGAGGAGTCTCGCTGGGCTGTCCTGGTGTAGATACACTGGGATATGTGCTAAGAAGCCTGTAAAAGATTTCTTCTCTGATGTGGGGTGCTAGAGATGTTGAAGGCACAAAGGGTTGGCCATGCCCATGTTATCACTCCCTGCAAACAGCTCTCGGATAGACCCAGCAACGCCAAAATCCTTCCAGGAGGAGAAACCCCTCTCTGATTCCACTCTGACCAAGCAGAGGGAAGGAAAAAGTCCTATTCAGCTTCATTCCCCCAAATGTTGCACCTGAGTGAACTGGAGGGGGGTTCCACATTCCCCTTCTGGGGGCAGAAGAAGCTGCAGGTCCCCACATGGCCATGCTGAGTGTTCCCGTCCACCCAGTGCCCTCTGGGAAGCAGCGCTGGGATGGCTGAGCGCCGGTTCCTCCTCCGCTGAGCACATTCCTCCTCTCCTGTTTTCATTCAGCCCAACCTTAAACAAAACCACTGCTGTTGTTTTTATCCGCGGTGCAGATCTGGGAATTGCCTACATGGGGTCAGGGGAGCTGGACAGGGGATTTGTGCTGCTGAAACTGAGTTTCATCTCCAGAAGGAGCTGTTAAAAATGTAAGTGCTTAGCTAGGTATAACACACTGCCCTGCTGCATCCCGTTTGCCAGTGAAGAAACAAAAAGTCCCCAAGATCAACTGAGATTTACACCCAAGCTCCAGATATGGGGTCTCCAGATAAAGGAGCTGTGGCTTCCCCAGGCAAGTCCTGTTTGCAGCATGGGCAGTGTGGAGCACATCAGCTTGAGCTGGGCTTAACCCTGCACCAATCATCAACTGCCTCCCGACAACGCTTCCCAGCATATCTTTAATCACAATTTTTCTGCCAGTATTAAATCTTCCAAGACATTTTAACTATTCAAGACAAGAATGGGATTTTTTTCTCGCAAGTTTTCTGCAATGAACAACTGAAACAGAAACTCCTTCAACACAAATACTAACAAACAAGTATTAAAAATATATAATAGAATAGAATATTATTTTTTATAATTATAGATGTATATTTCTATCTGTTATATATTTCCATCAACTGAAATATTTATATTAATATATATTCCTATTCTAATCTATTCTATTCTATTCTATCCTATTCTATTCTCTTCTATTCTATTTTAAATATTAATCAACTGCCTCATGAGATCTCTTCTGCCTACACAGCTGGACATACTGGCAGATCTGTTTTTGCACTGGTATTTCCTATCTAAAGCAAATAAAC
>VXBC01000958.1:0-31389 GCA_013399945.1 Ploceus nigricollis | reverse complement strand
CAGCAGGGACTCCCAGTGCTCACCCAGGCACTCAGATTTTAGCAGCTGGGTAAAACCCAAGATTTCTCATTTAGGGAGATGTGTAAGACCCGAAAGGTTTGGGTCTGACTGCTCCAGCAGGATGTGACTTTTTCAACAGGTTGAACTTGTAATTGCATATTTTTTTCCCCTATATTAAAAAAAAAAAAAAAGAGGAGGAGGAGTAGAATGGACTCATTAATCAAGTGCAGCCAAACACTAGGCTGGACTCAGTCAGTGACACTTTGTATAATGGCATTCCAGTTTGTCTTCCTAAATAATTCGTATTCTAATGAGCCCTTTTGCTCCAGCAGTAGTCTGTAGCCCCCACACTTTCTCAGGTCCTTCTGTGCTTTAATTTGATTTTTAAAAATTTCGACTGCAATATTTTTATTAACACAAAGAAAAAGGAAAGCAGGCTTGCTTCCCTCCTGGCTTACATAGCAGCAGGTAATGAATCTCTGAGTGCAGGAGTTGTCTCAGCTCTTATCTCCTTGGCCTTGCTGCTCCCAAAGATGCTCATTTAAAAAACTGCCCCATCATGAGATAATGGGAACAGAGAAAGTCGGCAAAGAAACAAAAAGGCAATCAGGATCTTTACAGAAGCAGGGGAGCCCCATGATTTCCACCTGTTCTCCTCCTGCTGGGACAGGTCTTTAGGTCATGATACCGTAAATGAGAAGAAGTTGCTTCAGGGAGTGCAATCATGAGAGATGCGCTCTACATCAGAAAGCTATTTTGCAGAGCTTGGTCTTGCTAAAGGCTCCTCCATTTGGGTAACGCTGAGCTTGTTGTGGCAGTGGTGGCAGCCAAGACCTGGCACCCCCATGCTGGTGGTGGGGTGGCCAGGCCAGGTTAACTGGGGGTAATTTGCATCAAATTCCAGCTGCTCCAGGCCAAGGTGGTGGTCCTGCGTGTCTGTGGTGGGTCCCTGGGCAAGGGTAGTGAGGCTCTGATCCCATAGCAAACCTGTGTGGGCCAGAACTGTCCCCCATCAGCCACAACACAGCTCAGGGCGAGGGCACTTCAGGCTACTTCAACACAACTTCTGACCCATCCAAACACTAAGCCATGGTTACACCACCTATTCCTGGAGGTTCCCTGAGCTAGAAGGTGCAGTGGGTGCAGTGAAAACCTCTACAACGCTCAGCAAAATAGAACCAAAAGCTGTGGCAGCATCTTCCCTTGCCCACTTCTGAACCCCATCACCATGGGCTCCTGCTCATGCTGGGGACAGTGGCACTTCCTCAGTCCAAGTGCCAGAGCAGGCCCTGTCCCAGCTGAAGGATGGAGCAGAGATGGCTGAAACAGTCAGGAGGAGGGAATGAGAGATGCACACTCAGGAGGAGAGAAGGAGAGATGGTGGGGGCCCCACACATCCACTCCCCCGTGTGAGCCTAATGAGCCTCATTAACAGGGAGGACTTAGTTCTGCAGCTGGGTGGGATGCGCGTGGGGGATGGAGAATCCTGACCCTTTCAGGCCACGAAAGAGCCCTGGAAAGGTAACAGGCTCTGGAGGAGCTTGCAGCCTAAGCCACATTAGGGTTGGGGTGACATCTAGGGCAAGGTGACCCAACTGGTCCACCCCCTTTCAGGTTCCCTCCCTAGCACTCCAGGGCTGTGGGAGAAAACAACCACCAAACACTTAAGAGAGAGGTCAGAAAAGTAGCATTTCCAATCCACACAGTTTCACTGGGAGACAGGATAGAGAGGATTTTATAATCAAGACTATCCAAAAGGGAGGTTTGGCTTAAAAGCTTACAAAACCTCAGCAAACCCGGTTAAAACATCAGCCTAACCAGGCTCAGCGCAGCTCTCCCCTCCAGACCAGGGAAACAAATGTTACAGGTTTACACACTAATTTATTTCTACCCATTTAACAAATTAATGTGTCCCTCCCATCCCCCTTCCCTGCAGTAGCAGGCTCTGCAGCTCAGAGTCAGTGAAACTCCTACTTCCCAAAGCCTTGGAGACAGCAGCTTGACCTTCATTACTGCCCTGTTTTAATTTCCTGCCTTCCTTTGCTAACCCTCCCTGATGGAACCCTGCCAGGCTTTCTCCCTCCCTGGGGAGCATCCTTGCTGCGATTCTGCTTGGGTTCTAATCACCTTCTACTTTGATGCCTCCAATTTTTCACAGCCTTCCCCCGTGCTGTGCCATCTCACCGGCCTTTTTGGGAGTACCAGATGGACCAGCCAGATTACTCTTAGGAAAGATCTACTCTTTTCTTGGTTTCTTCCCTACCCTGGGAAAAGCTTCAAAGCTGCCCTCCCTGCTGGCAGGATTCCTCAAAGAAAAGCTCTGTGGACAAGGCCAGCAATCNTCCCTGGAGCCTTCTCCAGGCTGACCTCTCCACCTCCCTGTGTCCAAGCCGCTTGGCATTATGGCTTTAGGCCCCATCCAGGCTTTACCAGCTGCCTTAAACAGCCCAGCACCCACAGGCTGATACACCAAACCCTAGCTGTGCTTCCAAGAAGGTGCTCTCTCAACTCTGACAAGTTCAAGATTGTTTTAAACCCCTGAATAAAGAGTAATCACTTTTCCAGGTCTCATTTATAACTCTTGTTTTCGTTACCATCCCCAAACAACTTCCAAGCCTTATCTGAGTGTTAAATTCCAACTTTGGAGGCATCCCCTGCCAGCCACTTTCACAGGCTCAGCCCAAGGGGAAAGCATTTTCTCATGGACACAGCTGTTTCCTTAAACAGACCCTGTGTTATGAGATAGGGAGACCAGACAGTGTACTTTCTCTGGCCACTCATTAGCTTAGAGATCCCCTTTTCTCTGCCTCTGCTTGGCTCTAAGCCTCTCCTACAGCTTTTTCCAGCCTCTCTCTTGGTGATTTTTTCCTCTGGCTGGTAATTGTTCTCATTGCCCTTGGCTCACAGATGGTCCTCAGAGAGCTCACTGCTGATGTGGTGCCAGCTCTGCTCCATTCCAGCTGCTGAAGGGCATTAGGAGACCAGCTACCACTGCACAGAGACCTCTCCTCTGCTCCATCTGCCCTACCACACCCAGGCAATCGCTGAAAAAGGCTTTGCTTACCACAGCTGCCACAGCTGGGCATGCTCTGCCCCATCCCAGCATCCAGGTCACCCTTCAGCCCCTCTGCCCCACCACAGTAAGCCTCCCCATTCTATATCTCAATCTCCCTATCCACTCTTCCTCCTTGACAGTCTCTTCTGACATGCAGCTGAGTCACTTCCCCTTCTCCAGACCTTTCCTTCAAGCTTTCCCATCCCCTTTGGCTTGAGAGCACCCCTGCAGGGTCCCAGCAAACCTCTCCCACACAGGGGAGCAGATCCTGGGATGAAATCCTTTATGCTGAGGGTGACAAAACACCAGCACAGGGTGCCCAGAGAAGCTGTGGCTGCCCCTGGATCCCTGGGAATGTCCAAGGCCAGGCTGGATGGGGCTTGGAGCAACCTGGGACAGTGGAAAGTGTCTCTGCCCGTGGCAGGAGGTGGAACGAGATGATGTTTAAGGTCCCTTCCAACCCAAACCATTCTGTAAATCCAGCCCCTGGGCTCCGGCCCCGCTCCACAGGGACAAACTGGGACTGCCACCCAAGCAGGATGGATGTGAATGGAAGAAAACAAGGGGGGAAAAAACACGGCAGAGCAGAGAGGAGGTGAAAGGAGGTCTTATTTTTCAGCAAGCCAAGTTGTTTTTGGAGGCACAGACACTGGGCTCATTCATGAAGCAGCTAAGTGCAGGGTTTTCAACGGAAACAATGAATTAACAAGGATGAGCAGCAACAGGATAAATGACCTTTTTCCTGCCTCCCAAAGTGTTCTGTTTCTTTCCTAACCAAGCAGCCAACAGCTCATTTAGCTTCAAGGCACTCAGCCCCAGCGACCTGGTGCCTCTAGAGAAGTCCAAGGGCTTAGAGAGGAGCTTTCCACAGATGAACCTCCTTCCCTGTGGCTCCACATCCTTCGCACTCAAAACCATGGGAGCTGGGGGCTACACAGGACTCCACATGGCATTTGGGATGTGAAGCATGGGTGATGCCACCCTGCAAGGCAACAGTCCCACAGCCAAAGCCAAGGCATCATGGAAGGAAGCTACATCACAGAAATTTCAGGCTGGAAATCAGGAACAGGTTCTTCATCCAGAGGGTGGTCAGGTACCAGAACAGGTTCCCCAGGTCATGGCCCCAAGCCTGACAGAGTTCAAGGAGCATTTGAATGTTTAGACAGTCCTGCAAGGAGTAGGGAAGTTGGACTCAATGATCCTTATGGGTTCCTTCCAATTTAGAATCACAGAATTGTTTATATTGGAAAAGCCCTTTAAGACCATGGAGTCCAACCATCACCCACNAAGCCTCTCCTCTACTGCCCTGGGCAGCTGTGCCAGGGCTGGACAACCCTTTCCATGAAAGGAATTTTCCCTAATGCAATCTAAATCCCCCCCGGCTGTCCCCTCCTGTCAGGGAGTTGTGCAGAGCCACAGGGTCCCCCCTGCGTGTTCTTTTCTCCAGGCTGAGCCCCTTTCCCAGCTCCCTCTGCTGCTCCTGATGCTCCAGCCCCTTCCCCAGCTCTGTTCCCTTCCCTGGACACACAAGATATTCTATGATACTCATGATTCCAAGATTAGTGCCCTGAACCCCAACCCACCGGGACCCAACTGAACCCACCCATGTGAGAAAGATCCCAGTCCACTGAGAACCCAGTACCTTTCATCAGTGTGCAATTTCTCTTCAAAGACTCAGAAGGAAAGTGGTTTGACTCACAGCTTCTGCTATCTCAAAATCTATCAGAGGGACACACTACCCTATGCTAACATAACGGATTAAAGAAGAAGATAAAATGCTGTTCCATTATCTATTTATTAAAAGCACCACTTGAACTGCTTTTATTCAGTGTACATCTCCCAGTAAAGAGGCACTCCTTGACGGTGTAAATCAGTGAGCAATTGTGTTTTAACAGCCTTTAGAATGGCATTTCCCCACGCTTTTAGACAGGGTATCAGACAGAAAACCTCTTCCAAAACTCACTTATCGTAACAGGCAAGATCACAGAGCTCTTTACTGCTCCTCTACCACCAAGACAAATACAAAATGGGCTTCTAAAACTCACAAAGCAGAGATCATTCCCATTTCTGCTGCATGAATATCCTTAATGATGGGACAAAATAAATAATTTTCTTAGCAGGGGAGAACTGTGCAGCTCCCACTGACAGATGGGACTCCTGGTAGGCGATGAAATGCAGGCTGCAGCTCCCAGCCCAATGAGTCCTTTCCTCTGTGGTAGCTGTGGGTTCTGTGGGAATCAGCTCTTACAGAGCCAGAAGGGATGAAACCACTTCGAATCTAGCAGTTCTCTGAGCAAAAGGGGAAGAAATGATGCCAAACTTTCAGCAAAAGATTTCAGGTGTGAATACAGTAATACATGTGAACTGCGTAACAAAAGTGAGGTTGCTGGATTCTCTCTGCTTCACCAGAATAAATTAGGCTTTTTCCTGGTTGAGGATATTTTTCCATGCCAAGACACATTCCCCCTTACTTTTTGCCAGGCTCTACTGCTTTGGTATTCTAATTTTATTTACAAAGTATTTCAATAAAGAAACCTGGAGCAAGAGCATTCATGAGCAGGTTGGATTTCAAATGAAATGCTGGTGGAAGACAAGTACAGCAAGCTTCACCCTGAGCTACATAAATCAGTGAAGTCTCCACTGTGGACATGAGCAAATGTCAGATCTGACTGGGGGAAGAGGGAAAGGGATGTAGCCGTATGCATGGGGAAGGATACCCATAGTCTGGAAACTATGTGAGTGGATGGATGGATGGATGGATGGATGGATGGATGGATGGATGGATGGATGGATGGATCCTGACCACACTGCTGCTGTCAGAAGGACTTCAGCACTGTGGCAGACTTGATGCTGAGGCTGATGTCATCGCTTCTTCCTTTCCTGTGGCCACCTGCATTTTATCACCTGCTGCATATGAACTGGGGCACTGCCTTACTGGGGAAGGCCCAGGGCCCAGCTGTGCCACCTGCAAGGATACCTCTCCTTGGGGTGGTTCCCAGCCCCATGCACCCCAAACCTCTGGCCACTCTTAGATGAGCTGAATTCTGACAGGGCTGACAAACTTGGAAGATCATTTTAAACCACAATCACTTCAAATTCAGCCTGTGACCTCCTTGGCAGGATCTCCCTTCAGCACAGCAGCCCCAAACAGGAGCTGACAGTGCTTGGCAACCTTTTGAACCAGCACTCAGGTCCCTTGGTACTGAGGGGAGCGTTTCTCTCAACAGCATGCAAGCTCCCTGGCTCTGACAGCCCTGCTCTTGGGCTGCCTGGGAGGGGACCAGCATCCCATCCCCTGCATTCAGTGGTGTGAAAGGTCACTGGGGAAGGTGCACTTGTCACCAGGAATAAATCGCAATGCAGAAGTTGTGTCACGTCTTCTCTCTGGGAGGATGGAGTCAGCTGAAGTCAGAGAAAATCTTCTCTGATGCCGGTGGGGTTTTGATCTCTCCTAGAGCAGCGGGCAGAAATGCCAAGCAGCAAGGAGTGAAACCTCTTCTAAATGGCATGGGTTATCAGCTGGCATGGAGGGAGCCCCAGGGGACAGCCAGGGCAGGTGTCCCTTCACACTGAGGTGCCCACCAGTGCAGCCCAAATATCTCCTTAACATAAGTCACCCCATTACCATAAAGCTTGGGCAATGCCAGCTTCCCAGTCAGCCTAAATAAATCTCTTCCCTTTGCTTCTTCTAACAGCACATCTTAACCAGAGCTATTCTGAGACAAGAGCCACCAGCAGACCTGGGAGAATTGTGTTTGAGGGTCCAGCTCAGGAGAGCATGGCTGATCCCCCGTGCTCCTGAATTGTTAAAGTTTCCCAGATGAACCTCATAGTTTTTCACATTTTACTACCTTTATCTATCAGAATGTTCTTAGAGAAGATTTTATTTCTCTCTGCAGTGGGTAGCAAACCAGAAGCAAAACTACAGCAAGGATGGCCCACAAGGAAGAGAAGCAAACCTCACCTGATCTGCTGAGAGGAAGAAACCAGGGCCAGCCAGCACCAATGCCTTACCTGGTTCTCCTGGCTCAGCAATGTCCTAGGAACACGATCATGGGTCACAGATACCCTGAATGAGATGTTCTGCAGGGGAAAAGATCATGTACTGCCACGCTCTGCTTGAAGCCCAGGAGAAAGCAGCACAGCCCAGGGGGGTGATCAGCAAGGCCAACCTCTCAGCTCAGAGCACTGGCAGGCAGAGGCTGACACAGGCAGGGGTGTCACCACATAAAGGGCTGTTGAGCCCATGCCCGGCCCCTCTGCTCCTCCCTGAAATGTGGGTCAAGCCACAAGGTGACAGCCAGTGCTAAGGGAGCCATCCCTGCCCACCAAGGTGCTTCCAGCACTGTATCAAAAACTAAAGCCAAGCAATAAAAATTAAAAGAGAAGTAATATGGATCATAAAACCCAAGCACAAGACTAAAACGTCCCTGGACACTGATGTATCGTTAAGACAGGGCATGAAACTCCCCTCGCAGCACTGCCAGGTTTCCTTTCCACGAGAAATTATCCTGGTTTCTGATTATTGTTTTGTCAAAGATGGGTCAGGCTTTCGTCACCTGGCTCTCCAGTGTTAAGGAAAAAAGGTGGTGGAAAGGCTTGGGACTCGTGTGTCACCCTGTACACCACTTCTTGTGCCTCACCCACACACTGGGCTTTGTGGCTGAGAGCACCAGTGCCTTGAACCAACAGCTGCACACACCCCGGTCAGGAAGGATGCCATGGAGATACACTAAACAGATCCACAGAACCATGGAATGTTTAGGGCTATAAAGGAACTACTAAAGGCCATCTAGTCCAGCCCCCTGCCCATGGGCAGGGTCACCTTCCACTAGAACAGAATGTTCCAAGTCCCATCCAAAATGGCCACAGATGGGGCATCCACTAGAACAGAAGGCTCCAAGTCCCATCCAACATGGCCCCAGCCTAACAAGGCTGCTAGGTTGAGCTCTGATAAAAGAAAACACTATTTTTTTAGAAGTTCTCCTTCCTCCAATCTTGCAATGACTGGTAACTCACAGGCATACTCCCCCATCCCAATATCCCATTGTTTTCTCACTACAGAAGGTCCCACTGAAAGAGCAGCCCCAGCATCGGAAATTTTATGGGGGTAGAAGTCCAGATTTAACTCATTTGGACACAAAGCTGAGGTTATAATCACCTCTGGTAACTGCCCCCACCACCACTGCCCATCATCTCAATCCCCCACTAGTCCAGCCCTGCTGGCCCATTAACATCCCCTTCTTCTTGTAAATATTGCCTGAGCACTCCTGCCTGCCCTCCTGCCCTCAATTAATCATGGCCTGGGGGAGAAGCAGGTAAGAAAGCACTCAAATTTAACTGATCTCCACAGATGGTGAAAACACAGCTCAGTGAGACAAGCACGGGCAGAGGGGATGGGCAAGGGCAGGGCAAGCAGGACAGCAGAGCCCCTCAGGCCCAAACATCCTTGCCCAGCTGTCCTCATCTCCCAACACTTCATGAGATTTGAGGAAAGTTTGTAGGCCACAAGGTTTGATTCTCTGCTCTGAAGCAGGTTATCCTTGCAAACACAACCTTCCCGCTGCTGAATTCCAGAGCCATCAGGCCTCTTCCACCAATCCCAATGGGGTGGATGTCCCACCAGCCACTCATGACACAAGGCAGAGGTTGAGCCCACACAAGCTCTGCAGCTCCCAAATCCCATGGGAGCCTTGAAGACCACTGCTTTAGGAGTCAGTGAATCTCAGAAGCAACGATGGAAGGAAACCTCTGGAATGGCCAAGTTGGATGGAGACTTGGAGCAACCTGGTCTGGTGGAAGGTGTCCCTGCCCATGGCAGAGGGTTTGGAACTAGACGAGCTTTAAGGTCCTTTCCAACCTAAAACATTCCGTGACTCTACAAGTAATATCTCAGGCTCCGAACAGCACCTCCAGCACCCATGGGGATGCCAGAAACACAACTGGCACCTTCAGCAGGGTACCTAGTTCCCAGTTCCAGCTGCAAGGAGCCACAGGTCACCAGGAGAGCAGCCCCAGTTTTACACAAAGGTGGTTTAGCTGGAACAAAAGCAAAGGCCACAGAAATAGGTTGATTTTTTTTCCTCTTTTTCCTGAGATATGACTAAACTTCAGGAGCAGGTAGTGCCTGGGCATCCTGCAAGCATCCTGCAAGCAGTGCTTTCAACATGAAGGAACAAAGGGCTGCGGTGGGGAGGAGAATGGTGGGAAACCTTGCGGGCTCCCAAGATTCATTTGAGACCTGGTGTTTGCAGCACAGGATGTATTTCATCTTTTCATAAGTAACTCTTACCAGGAAACATTACAAAAAAGGGGGCATTTCAAGGCAGAAAAGTTGGTCGCCAAACGTCATTTTATTTTATTTTTTAAACCTTTTGTTAGCAACTCTTCTGGGGAGCAAATCCAGCAGAGGCAATACAGTGCAGCATGCACTCCTAAATTAGTTTCCAGGCACTTGGGATGCTTTATTATTCATTTCCTCCAAATATTAGGTAATGTCTTTCACCCCTTTCAAAGTCTATACGAGGGGTCTTTGATGCATTGTGGGACTTGAAAGTTTCAGGTCTAAAGAAGCATTTCTTTTAAGTCCTCCCTTTTATCAAGCATATTCTGTTCTGTTCGCTATAATGCACACAATGGCATGAGAGTCTTGACCTGCTTCATGTCTGATGAGTTGAAATCTCGGATGCATAGGATAAAACAGCCATTCCTAGCAATACAGCTTAAACACTTAGGGCTCTATTCAGGCAAATATTACCCAGGGGTCTGCCACGCCACTGAAAAGCTGCAGAAATTGGCTCCGTAGATGGCTGACCAATTCAGCAGTGAGAAATGACCCCGCCACATTAACTCCCCTTTTCATTTCACCCTGGGCGAGCCGGGGTCTGGAGGTAAGCGCAGCAGAAGGCGAGAGCTGGCTGAAGCCAGATTCATTTTCTTTATATAAAGTATTTTTGTGTGCGTGTGTGACCATGAATGTCATTATGCGGATCTGCAAAAAAAGGAGAGTAATGACATTAGGGCACAGGCACAGGAATCAGGGAGTTTTTTGTCTTACAGTGACACTGGAGCGCTGTCACGTCTTCTGGGCAAGCAGAATTTGTAGGCTTTAAAACACTGCAAATGTCTTAGAAAAGCAGGTCTCTGCCTCTGCTGAAGGCATGTGGACTTTGCTGGGTTGCTTTACACCATCCAGCATCAGTCTCCTCCATGTGTTAACCAGAATTTATATCTCTTGTTCCATAATAATTTAACCTGTTCCATAACAATTTACCCTGTTTATAGCATTTTTTCACCCTGTTTTTTCCTCTTTATACTGCAAGCTCACTTAAGAGATGGCTCCTGTCCAACAATACACCGGACTCAGGTCAGGGATGCAAAGTGAAACTTATCATTGCAAAAGCAAATACATTTCAGTGCAAAATACCATGTTTTTGTCCTTTAGACAATCGCACCAACATGTTTTTACAGAAGTGCCAGGTGGCTATTTTAGGATATTAATCTCCTCTTATCAATCTCCTCTTGACAGGCTAGAACTAAGAAAAATGTTTTAAAAGGCAGTCTGGAAAGGCAAGGGTAAAATTTAATGTACGAGCTGGAGAGTTCCTAAATGGGCTGAAGATGCTGGAATTTGCCTTGCATGTTTTACCCTAGGAGCAAAAGATGCCTCTAGAACAAGTCAGAAAACAAGTGTTCAGACTATATGGGAAGATGTTTGTAAAAGAGAGAGGCCCTGTTTTTCTGACTCGTCTTGCCTGCCCCAGTGGTACACCCTGGTATGACCTGCAATCCCACCCTGTCAGCCTGAAACCAGCCTTGATAACCCAAACATTTCACTGGGAAAAACATTTCTTAAGCTATATAAAAAAGAAGTTCATCTTGCATGAGTAAAACCCAGCTATGTCTTTCCTGATACTGGCAACATATCTAGCAGCACCTCCTGTAAAATGGGAATATCTTCAGGCCCTCGTCCCAGTGTGTGTGATTTTAGGATTAGCTCTGAAAGCAAATCAGATCCACAAGGATATAATCTTCCAACATATTCACCTCCTCCAGCATGCTGCAGACGTGGAGAGCACAAGCCTTATTTTTGAAGGATGCTGAGCATCCCTCTCACAGCTGGCATGGCAGTAGCAGCAACAGGCAACAAAAATAATATGATAAAGACTGGACAGGGCTTTGAGCTACCTGGTGTAGTTGAAGATGTCCCTGCTTATTGCAGGGGGGTTGGACAAGATGTCTTCTAAAGGTCTCTTCTGACCCAAACTATACTATTCTATTCTATTCTATTCTATTCTATTCTATTCTATTCTATTCTATTCTATTCTATTCTAATTGTTCTATTCTCAGCTCTCACATTACCCACCTGGCTAGGAGGCTTTTTAGGAGCCCTCTGAAGCATCCTTATTAAAACACCATCAGGACATACACGGTCTGTGCCCCACATGTGAGTGGTGCAGTGCTGGTCTGCCAGAGGGCAGCTGACAAGTCATCGTTGTGCGTGCTACAAATCCTCTGAACCAGTAAGAAAACTCAAACAGTGAGAAGATTTACCGGTTTACAGGTGGAAATCCTTTCAGTCAAGACAACAATTCTATTCCTTTTGAGGTAAATGAAGAGTTTTTGCTTGGGGACCCCATCAGGAGCAGAAGGTAGTACAAGGATGGGACCCATCACTCACCAGTCAGCAGAAAGATGCTGACTGGGGTATCTGCAGAAATTTTTAAGGAGCCTGAAACAGCTCCTTTGAGAGAGGGAGACAGAAGAAAAGAGGTAAAACTGCAGGAGAAACAAAATCTATTTGTAAACCCCAGGCAGAGTTGACACAAGGCAGCTGGCACAGGAGTGCAGAGCTGATAATGGAGCCTGATGGATAGTTCAGAGGATTATCAGATACCCTCCAACTCAAATATGCTGAGGAGCCAATTATTTAATGCTGAAGACAGCGCAAACGGATGTTTAATAAGCTGGATCACTTCAGGACTGTTGGCGCTCAAGGGGCCAAACTCCCACTGGTGTAAGTCTGGAAAGCCAGCATGATGAAATACCCAATGCTTCAGATACACGCAGGCCCTCCCAGTCATCACCATCTCTGCCAGGAGACTGGGGGGCATGGAGGGGAAACACAGCTGGAATTTGGGAGCAGATGGGCGCAAGAGGTCCCTGGGGTGGGGAAGCATGTTCGCCACCCCAGGCTGATAGCACTCAGCTCTGCAGCCAGTAGCCTTGCTGGTTGCCCTGTTTACACGAGAAGAGGTTGCTGTTCTCAGGAACAGTCAGGGTTTTTCTTCTAGCTGATTGCAGAGAGGCAGCAGGGAAGCTGTAGGAGGTGTGGGAGACAGAAAGGAGTTCAGTCTGTGCTCCAGGCACTGATTAGAACCTGTTTTGGAGTCAGGGATGATTCCTGTGAACAAAGCACCCCTTCTCAAGCTCTCCTGCTGGCAGGGGTGTTGGGGAAAATAGGGTCTCAGCACCCTACCTAGCTGCCTTGTCAGGAGGTGACCCTGCAGACACACCATCTCCTCACCTGGGCGGCGCTTGCAGCCAGAAAAGAGGGACATACTTCTGCTCATCCTCACATGCTGCCCAAACTAGATCAGATGTAACATGGGATAGAAACATCTCCACTAACTATAAATGGCCCCTACATTTTAAAATGTTTGAAGATTGCTTCCTGAAACCACATTGTGTAAGTTTCTCCCTTCATCTACACTCAAACTGTACAACAGGACCCAAGGTGTGCCTTAAGAATCAGCATTTCCCCACAATCCAACCTCCACTAGCACTGCTCCTGTAGTCCAGGCTACAGCAGAGATGCAAAAACAGGTGTAAGAAAGAAATTTTTTATGATGAGGATGGTAAGGCCCTGGCACAGGTTGCTCAGAGCAGTTGTGGCTGCCCCTGGATGCCTGGAAGTGCCCAGGGCCAGGGTGGATGGGGCTTGGAGCAACCTGGGATAGTGGAAGGTATTCCTGCTCACGGCAGGGGGTTGGAATGAAATGAGCTTTAAAAGCCCTTTCCAACCCAAACCACAGTTCTACAATTCTGTGATAGCCCAGCACCAAGATGCTCCTCAGCATCCATCACACATGTACAGAGGAAAGATGTGGGAATTTGGTCCCTGAGGGATGGGAACCTGCGGGGGCTCACAGCATGGCTCTGCTGAGGGTTTGGCCAGTGTAAACCAGGAAGCTGCTCATGAGAAGACAGTGAAAAAAACCCCAGCCTCCCACCTGACAAAATGCAAAATATCTCAGCTCAAAAACATCAGCTCAGGGTCTGGCTCTGGCAGAGTTCAGATGATAAAAAAAGGATTCTCCTTTCTTCCTGTTCAAGACCTCTAGGCAAACATCCAAGTCACAGCCTCCCGTGTGACAGCTGCAGAAAACAGGTCTGGAGAGGACCTTGAAATGCCACCCAGATCACAGCCCCGTGACTGGGTCTGGACAGGGCCAAGCACAACAACAGCCAAAAGCACTCCAAGCATTAATAAATATTGTTGCTTGGTGCACTCCTGTGCAGCTGCCAGCATATCTGCTCCTTCCAGCACTCAGGAGTGAGAACACACATATTGATGAGAGCATCTTCCACGGATTTACAGGAAGACCAATTAGAGGTTTGGTCATTGACGACAGCAGAGAATCGTGGTGGTGGTGGTGGTAAAGATGATTTGTGCTGATCCATTAACACAGAAAACTACCTCCTCTCCCACAGGAAATCTCAATAACTGAAGGACAGATAGAACCCCAAGACCCCAGAAAGGTATCAGGACAACCACATAGTTCTCCCCAGTCTGCATCCTGCTTGCCAGCTCTCCCCACAAAGCTCACCCCGGTGTGTACTCACCAGTACCCTTGGTTTTGTTTCAAAATGGTGATGCTCCTTTCACTCCTCTCACCATTTCCTAAGGAAAAACAGAGAGAAAAAACACAAAACAAAACCCCTCATCAGATCCAGGACTGATTATGTGGTTAAGAAGGGCCAGCTCTGGAGAAGCCTCTGCTTGGGACAATGAGAAAACACAGAGCCAGGCCTGCTCCTGCTCTCCCACCATACGTGTTCCCAGGGTCAGTTCCTCTGCTCATCACCTTTCCTGTACCACAACATCACCTAGCAACACCGTGCCACGGAGGTGCGAGTCCACCCCATCTCCCCCCTGTATCACATCTCCAGTGACAGCTGGGAGATGAACACCCCAGGAATGGATCGCACCAGAGCAGCTCTGGGCTGCTTCACCCATCCCTCCCCCAGATAAACATTACACTTTGGCCCCTCTGGATTATCAGCTTATTCCTACATCCACAGTTCAGTCATCAGTGGCAGTTCAGTAGTACCTGCAGTGCAAATCCACAACAAAGCCACATTCCACAAGTGCTGGGGTGCAGGGGTGCAGAGATGGAAGGTGTATGACCAACATCCTCCCAACTCTGCCCATAAAAGTTCCCTGACCCTCTTAGCTTGGGAAAACCTTTTGGAGAAATGGAACTCTACTGAAGCTCCTGGCCACCACTTGCATTTCCAAATGATGGAGACGGGGGACCTGCATTTCCAGAAGCTGACACCTCCATGTGGGAGGCCCAGCAGCTTGGCTGGACTCAGGGCTGATGAAGGAGATCAGCAGAAGGATGTTTTGGGGTGCTTTCACCACTTCAGAACAATCTCAAGGTGTAAGAACCCCACCAGCAGGTAGTCACCATATCAACAAGGTCCCCTAGGACAATTTGGGGGCCTGGCCCAGGCCTTCTCCTGGGTGAGGACAGAGAGGAAGACCATTGTGGCTATTACATCACTGGGAACATATGATGCAGTAGTGCTCAGCTGCAAAATGCACCTGTGGCTCAGCAGTCAGATGGAAATGCACTGTTTGCATGCCAAAGAAGCCATAATCTGGGGTATTTTCCCTAAAATGGGAAAATACCATCAGCTCACACCTGTCCTTGAACCTGGGTTTGTACCTGAATCCTGGCCAGGGTCAAGAGGTTCCCTCCTACTCACAGAAGCTGCAAATGAAACAGGATCTCTCTGCCAAGGCTTAGTGGTGTGCAAAGCAAGGAACAGCCACTCACTATGTGCAGTCTCTCCATTGGGCAAGGAGACATTTGTTATCATGGGGCAGCTGGAGATGGAGACACTGCCTTCTCTTTCCCGGTTCCCCAAGAGGTTCCTGACTGAATCAATCACCCAAGCATTTCTTTTTCTTCTCTAGGCAGCCCTTGAATGGGTTTGCTAGTGCAGGGTCCACCAGCACTATTTCCCATTACTCATGACACAAGGAAGCAAATGGGATTCCTCTCCCAGCTCTTAGAAAGAGCTAATGACCTTGATTCAGCCTTTATGAGATTCTCATTCTCAATATTTTCATAGGAAAGTGTCAACAATATTTTCCAAGTCGGGCTGACACCTGGATGTCAGGATGGAGAAACCAACAGGCTCTGATCACCCTACCCAATCTATGACACTGGTAAATTACCTGCTCTGCACATACACTCAAGGAACAGAGCAAAACCATGAAGGGTAACCTTTGTGATGGCCTCTAATTCTCCTTCTCACATGTCTACAACCACTGGCCTGAGGACATCTAGGCAGTCTGAGGACATCCAGGCAGTAGGCAATGCGTGGCGCACATGTGAGTGGCGCAGCATGGAGTGGCTGCAGACCAGCCCCAGGGCCACGATCAGCCCCGAGAATGGGACTTCCCTGCAGCCAATGAGTCCACGTGCTTTCAAGAGCATCCAGCTGCTGTGACCCTCCAGTATGACCTCCTTCTTTAGCCAGGGCCCTGTTCAGTTCATTAACTCCCAAGGAGCCACCACTGTCCTGGACTAATGGCTTGTTTGCCACTTAACAATCAAAAGTGATCAACATCAGGCGATGAGCTTAATGCAGGCCACTGTCAACACGCTCACACTGGGCCAGCACCATCATCTTTGTTTCGGGCAAAATTTACAGGGTAGGCTGCAAAAATCCTGCAATGGATCCTGGCTTCATGGCAGAGCTCATGAGCTCTGCTTGGGTTGACGCACAGCCTCCCCCTGGCACCAGGGCAGGGGCTGGCACCACGCTTCCCATGAGAAGTGCTGGGTTTTAGCTCTAACTTCTGCTAAAGCCTCCTTCTCTCCACAGGTCCTTCACTGCACCTGCTCACCAGAGCAAGGGGAGCACAGCTTGCAATTCAATACCTTGTTGTACGCAGGTGGGGTTGGTGTCTTCTCACAAGCAATAGGACAAGAGGGAACGGCCTCAAGGTGAGCCAGGGCAGGTTGAGATGGGATATGAGGAGAGATTTCTTCAAGGAAAGAGCTGTCCAGCCACAGCACAGGTTGCCCAGGGCAGTGGTGGAGTCCTCATCCCTGGAGAGATTTAAAACCCACATGCATGTGGCACCTGGGGACATGGGTCAGTGGTGGCCTTGGCAGAGCTGGGGGCATGGCTGGACCCAATGGTCTTGGAGGACTTTTCCAACCTAACTGATTTTGTGATTCTATGATTCCACCCAAAACAATTCAAATCGCTGTTTGAGGCACAGAAAAGTTCTCATGGGGCAATAAATGGGAGTTCCTGTGCTAATAAAAGGTTGCACCTGAATCACAGTTTCATCAGCCCTCCAAGAAGAGTGGCTGTGAATAAACACACTCATGATCAACCCTCTGAACCAGAAGATGCCCTGGTGCTCTTGTAGCAGTTTCCAAAATAGGATGGGCATTGCTGAGGGCAGGCCAGGCTTCATTCTCCCATTCCCAAAATGCACGTGCAATGAGAAGCTACAAATCAACCAGGCTTGCCTGTGGCTTCCCCTTCAGCCACAAGGTCCTTTTTAGCTTCTTGGGGTGGTTTGCAGAATGACTCGAACACACCCTCCTGCAGATGACATTCAGATTTCTAATTACCCTCCCTGAATACATCACTGATGTGCCACATCAGCTCACTCACGGGGCTGTTCCTCTCACCACGTGTCGCCAGCAGTGGAGCTTCTGCCCCTCTTCAGCACACTGACCTCCCCATCACCTGGCTGGGCTGAGCTGCTGGGCTGGGAAAGATGATTCCCAAATAAACTGGTGATGTGGAATGCTTGTCCTGCCCTTGAGGTCAAGCCCACATGAGGAAACAGCCTTTATCACAGAATGACAGGGCAGTTTGGGTTGGAAGGGACATTTACAGGCCATCTAGTTCAACCCCCCCTGCCATAAGCAGGGACATCTTCAACTAAACCAGGTGCTTCAGAACCCTGTCCAGCCTGACCTCGAATGTTTCCAGGACGGGGGCATCCACAGTTTCTCTGGACAGCCTGTGCCAGTGTTTTACTACACTCATTGTAAAAAACTTCTTCCTAATAGCTGATCTAAATTGATTCTCCTTCAGTTTAAAACCGTCACCCCTTGTCCTATTGCAACATACCCTATTAAGTTTGTCCCCATCTTTCTTCTAAGCCTTGTTTAGGCCCTGGCAGGGGCTCTGAGCTCTCCCTGGAGCCTTCTCTTGTGCAGGTGAACACCCCAGCTCCTCCAGACTGGCTCCAGAGCAGAGGGGCTCTGGCCCCTGGAGCATCTCTGGACATTCTAACAGGTCCATGTCCATGCTGAGGACACCAGAGATTTCTCAGGGAACAGCCCTGTCCTCAACAGAACAAGCACTCATGTATTTCCAGTGGACTTCCAAGGCTGCCATCCATGCTCTAGCCCTGACCAGACAGCAGCTGAAATTTAGGTCACCTGAAGCACAGGATTGCCCTGGACTGACAACCAGCACAGACCATGGGCATGCCCTCCCCAGTGTCCAGGCCTGGAGGTGACTCCCAAGGACAGCCTGATAAACCTACACCAGTCCCTGGCACACCAGGTAGGATTCAGCCCCAACTAAGGCATTTCAGGGGGGTGCTCACACAGATCCTGGCTTTAGTTGCCTTAATGCAGGTTCTCAGTGCTACACAGGACTCCCTAAGCTATCACAGACCCATGCCTGGCTTTGTCAGGCAAATCCCTGGACCTGCATCTTTCCTGACTGACAGATGGAGACTAAGCAACGTGTCCTAGGGTAATAATGGACACCTATGGCCAGCAGCTGAATTGTAATTACATGTGTGGTGTCTGCCTCAGCTCTTATTGCAGCCCATGGGGATGCAGTTGGCACCATTTAGGATGTTTCGTGAGCCATTTAGTTACTCAAACTTCAGTATCTCTTCTGGGGTGTGAAACACCCTCCAGACTCCACTGGCCAAACATCCAATGACCCGAAAAGGAGATTGGGCACCAAGTTAGTATTTTTGTCTGCCACAGCAGCCTACCTCCAGCTCCTGGTCTAAGTTTCAACAGCTCCAAAATAAAACCCATTTGCATGGGATGGGGATGCCCAGCAGCTCTGCACTCTCAGGCCCCTGCTGTGATGAGCAGCACAATCCTGGCACATCCACACTTCCAGGACGGTTCCAGTGTTTTGCATAATAGGAATGAAACAAGTAAGTTTGACAAAGAAAGGAGAAAGAGCAACTGATATGCAAATCCATGTCATAAATCATTCACCAAATCTGTTCTGCAGTTTGGTAATAATCTTGGAGGTTGCTACCCAAGTGCTGTTTGCAAACTCTCTGTTAATCTGGGAAGCAGATGCTTCTACAGCAGTCTGTATTACAGCATCTTCAAGAAATCCCCATCAAATGTTACTTTTAAATGCCCATGACTTTTGCAATCAGTTCTTTTTAAAACCAAACATCATAAAAAAACCCCTCTGTCTTGATTCAGCTTTAATGGGTCTAAGCCTGGGGACGAGCTCATCTCACATCTCCTTTCATACCCAGGTGACTCCAAATTCCTCCCAGAGGCCTCTGCCCATTCCCTTTGTATGCTTTAAAGAGTCTCTGACTTCCTCAGACTCTTCCTGAGCTTCACTGAAAGCCTGTGTTACCTCAAACAGGGCAGTGCCCTGAAGATGCCCTCTAGAATCACGGGAGCCAAGTCACCCACGCCCCTGCAGAAAATCCCACATGGAAAACATACTCTGAAAAGGCATTTCTACCATGCCCTGGCACACATGGACATTTCATTGCCTAGGAGAGTGTTTGGGATGATTACTGCTGGGCTTTTTTTATTGCCAGGGACTGTTCCTTCCAGCAAAAAAAAAGTCTGCCCTGAGACAGATCATCCCTCCCATCTTGGAAAGAACTGAGTGTGTGGATTGTGTTCAGAAGGAGTGACCTGGCTGCATCTTTGGGCTGACATCCTTTTCAATCTCCAATGCTCAGTTTTCCCCTTCCTGTGTGAAAATGGAAACAACAGCATCAGCTGTGATTGGAAAGGGCTTTTGAAATCTACAGGTGAGAAGTGTAGGTAAGACAGCGCCATACCCTTCTAGAAATGGGGGGAGAGGAAAGGCAGCAAAGGGGGGAAAAACCCCACATAATAAATAATACTCTACAAATTACATAAAATGAATGCATTAAAAAACCAATCCTCCAAGAAGCAGCTGCTTCATTCTTTGCTGTTGATAGGATCAATATAAGAGAGGAAATTACCACCTTGTGCTCTGCAACACATCACGCTGACTTTCCTTTACAGACCCTAATGCTCCTGATTGCAGTGTCAATTTAAAATTTACCATAAAATGCAGAATCTCATAAACTTGACAACCTCAATCACACTCAGCCAGTGTTTTCACCCAAATCACATGCACAGGCACCTGCTTTGCTCTCCAAGGCAGACACACATCAACGTGCTGCTGACAGCAGATGGGAGAGCAGAGCAGGGCACCACAGCTGGGATCTGCCCGTCCTGGGTAGCCTGGATGAAAAGAGAAGGAATCAGACTGGAAAACAAGCTGGAAAATGCATCCTCAGATCTCTGTGAGACAGCTCATCCTATGTCCAGAAGGATGAAGGGAAGGCCAGAACCATGATTTACGATGAAGGTGCTGAGGCCCTGGCCCAGGGTGCCCAGAGCAGCTGTGGCTGCCCCTGGATCCCTGGAAGTGTCCAAGGCCAGGTTGGACACAGTTTGGAGCAACCTGGGGTAATGGAAAATGTCCCTGCCCATGGCAGGGGGATGGAGCCAGATGGCCTCAAGGCCCCTTCCAACCCAAACCAAACTATAATTGTATAATCAAATACAACATGACCTCAGGTGCAGCAGCTCTGGTGCCCTGAACACGCTGCCGTCGAGATGGCACCAACACCCCACGATGCTGAGCCAACCTCCTCGCACTGGGACGTGCTTAAAACATAGCTGGTTTATGCCCTTTTGCAGGCTCTGATGGAATACCCCGAGCCATTTCCCTAATCCTGGGTGTCCTTCAGAAATTTAAGCCCATGCAGCTCCTACGGAGAAGATGGTGTGAGTTTTTAATGCAGGGAAGGAGCACGCAGCTATGTCTGTGCCATGAGCTGACCACTTGCTTTTGCAGGCATGGGTTGCACTCAAGGGTTGACAAGGGAAAAACTAATTAGGCTCCTAATTTTGCTTCCTACATAAATCTAAGTCCTTTCGCTGTTGTCACTATGACAGAAAACCCATTTCTCTGCAGGGGCACAAAGGATTTTGGCTAAAGTGTAACAAAAAGATGCATATTTCAAGTTGCCCTTCCCCAGGAGCCATAAAACTCCACTCAGTGTCTGCAGTCTGTATGCACCTCTGGCTCAAAATTCTCCCTCAGCTCACAATTACAGGATATATTTGGGGAGAAAAGTAATTTTTGCAATCAGCTGCTTGCCTTTATCACTGACTGAAAGTGCGATCAGACAGATGCTTAAAGATACAGCAAGGGTTAAAACTTGGGAGAGGACAGGCAGGACTTGGGGATGAAGTAGTTGATCAAAGGGCGGCTCAGAAGTTATTTTAAAATAAACCAGAAAGTAGAACTTCCCAGTGGTTGCTGCTGTAATTACAATGCAGACAACGGAGCTGTGGTGCTGTTAAGGTTACTGGATTTTCCTAGCAGCTGTGTTTAATTTACTTAAAACATGCAAAGCCATCAGGTCAGATCCCATTAGCAGAATCTCTCCAGAGTGCTGCAAGAGCCAGGCTAGCCCAGCACCAGAGAAATGCTGAGAGCAAAACACAAGTGTAAAATATCCCTGGAGAAGTAAGACACCAACGTGCACTGTCCTTCTCCTTGGCTGGAGCAGAAGCTGGGTGCTCAGTCCTTCCTGCTCATCCAAGGACCTGTCCCCTGTCCCCTTACACCCATCATAAGCTATCTATTGCCCATCTATCTTCTCCAAAGTTCATCAGAAACAGAAATCCATGCAAATACCTTGATTAGCTGTGATGGAGAAGGATCTGGGATCAAGCATTTAGGGAAGTTCTTCGAGTGTGTTTTTGCTACAACCCAGGTTCTCTGGGTGTCCTACAACTGCACAATGTCTCACCTGGATCCCTCTACTCCCCAAGCATCCCCCTGACTTCTATGCTGCCTTAGAGAGAAGACCCATGTGTCCCGAGTCACGTCCAGAGTCCATCTCGGAGATGGGAGCTTGGTGGATTTGTGAGTCAGGATTCCCTCCGGAGCTTTGTTCACACATATATAATTCAGGACCACACAATTCATCAGGAGTTTTTCCAAAACACAACTACAAAAATTACAACGTCCTTGGCTGGGAAAAAAAAAAAAAAACTTCTAGAGAGACTTTTCTGTTTAATTCTTGTCGCTGTTGTTGTTTTTTGTTCTTTTAACACTGGCTCAGCCCTCTCTCTGCCAAATGGAACATCAGGGTTTCATCCACTGTTTGTGGACCCTGCCAGCTCAATTCTCTTTCTAAAATTAGCATCCTGAGAGATGTAATTGCTAGAACAGGAGGTGTTAGGCCATGTTTTGGTCCCTGCATATCAGGCTAAGTACTTCTGCTGCCACCTACAACCATCTCAGAGTCTGAACCTCAAATGTGTCCTGCTCCACTGAGCCCAACAGAGTGATGCAGCTTTAACGGGTGCTGATGCAAAAAAAAAGAGAACTGAAGACAAAGATAGATAATATACCACAGGCTCCCATCTGCACATGACCCCCATATTCCTACAGAGAATGGGCAAATAAAGTACAATAAAATAATAGAAAATACAAGAAAAGGTATTTCCCACATAAGCTGTGACTGCCCCATCCCTGGAAGTGTCCAAGGCCAGGCTGGATGGGGTTTGCAGCAACCTGGGATAGCAGAAGGCATCCTGCCCATGGCAGGGGGGTGGAATTAGAAGATCTTTAAAGTCTCTCCCATTCCAAACCATTCTGTGATTCTATGACTCTAGAACAGAATAGAACAGAACAAATCAAAAATAAAAATAAAATAAAATAAAATAAAATAAAATAAAATAAAATAATCCTAAGTAAAACACCACAAATAGTAGGAAAAAATGTGAAGGAATAGGTTTGTTTATGGGAAATCTGATAACATCTGACCAATCTGCATGACCCTCATTGCCATCAGAACCCCTCCTGAAATCAGCATCTCCTGCCACTGCGTGCAAGAAATCCCAGCCTGGCCCTGGAGTCCTTGGAGCAGTTTAAGATTATACTTCCAACATAAAACTCCAACATAAACTCATCCCTCATGTCTTAGAGAGGTGTGAGACTTATTTACATAATAAATGACAAGGCAGGAATATAGATTTGTGTCAGATCACCCTCCCTTCCCTTTGAGAGAAATCTATTTATTCTGACTGAATCGTCTCTTCTCCAAATAAATGGTGTTTGTAGTCAGTTTAGCTGGCACGATACATTCTTTTGCATGCCTGTAATGAATTTTCACAGCCAGAGCCCTAATCCAGTCTAGTCATGGAGGGTTTATCACGACCTCTTATTTTATTTCTACCGGTAAATGGGAATTGCTTTCCTTATCGCTATCTAGAAGCACCTGAGTGATTTTTGCTTCATATTTCCTATCCCACTGGAATTCAGGATGCAGCGTTATCTGATGCTGTACAATTGTCACTCAGGTTAGCTGCCTTTTCATTTTAATTTCCTGGATTTATTGCTCTTTCCTTTTTTTTCTTTTTTTCCAGGAGATTTTACTTCAGATCTGAGTACTTTCTTGCTCTTTTCCATCCTCCTGGTCAGATTTCTTGGGTGATCCTCAGGAAGACAAGATCAAGGCTTGTCTTGCCTTCACTTGCCTGATGCCTTTAAACAACCTGGGATAGTGAAAGGCGTCCCTGCCCATGGCAGGGGGTGGAACGAGATCAGCTCTGAGGTCCCTTCCAACCCAAACCATCCTGTGATGCCTTCCCTTGGCAGAGCACTGAACCCCTGGGCTTGCTCCAGTCCATCCCACTGGGGAAGCATAAAACTATGCAGCGACAAGCAGGAATTATCCCTGACTTTGAGTTCAAACAAATCCATGAGAACAAGACATGATCCCTATGGCTGCTGGAAGCAGGGAGCAGGTACGCAGCTGAGAGCTCCAGAAAACTGGACCTGCTGCTGCTGGAAAGGCACAAGAAGACCTGTAAATCCTGCAGATAACACTGTGATGGATCAGTAGTGGCAAGACATTAACCTTCACTCTTGAGGAGACACCCAAATGATAACACCTGTAGCCACGCCACTCCAGAGTTATCAGTCTTGTCACTCGTAAAGATAAATCTATCTGACCTGAGCCATCATCCTACACCACTCTGGCTTCTTTGCTCAAAATCCTCATAGATACCAGCAGGGATCAGGACAATCACACCTAATAATCAATTGAGAGTGTGCAACTATGCTCACATGGAAACCATTTCCTTCAGTATGTTAAAATAATTCCGCAGAGAAAGGGAAAAACACGGTAGGCTTGAAAGCTGGTCTGCAGGGAAAGTGCTACATGTCAGTGACAACTGTGGAAGGACAGAAAACAGCTACCAAAGCCTCAAGGAGCTGTCACGCACAGGAAAATGTAAGTTAATTAAAGCCACTTAAACAAATACATCTGGGACAGAGGCATGGGATGTAGGGAGGGAGAATGAAGTGATATTAAAAGCTCAGACACATGGTGAATCCCCGACAGGAGGCAAGGAAACCTATTTGGCAGAATCCAGATGAGCCCCTTGCCCTGGAGCTGTGCCAGAGTGGGGAGTGAGAGCTCCCTCTGCCCCAGGGCTGTGGCTCACCTTTGGACACAGCATTGTCCCACAGCCCCACGGGGATGCACAGCCTCAGCAGATCCACCCTTCCTCTGGGACACAGCACCCAGGCTCCACCGATGCTCTCCTGGACCAAACAGTGCTGGTTTGGAATTACATATTCAACATTTCCCTTCCTAACCTCTTCCCTCCTGCCCCTACCAAAACATCCAGCTGAAATGAGAACCATGGGAAAAGCATCCCTCTGGCAAAGTGTAAGGATGTAAACCCACCACAAACAAACCACCAGGACCAACATCAACTCCACCTTCCCTTGCTCCTCCTCTGAGCACAGTCTCCTCTGAGCCCCCAGAGCTGATTTTCCTCGTACTATGCTCAGAAGATGACGAGCACAGGTTGTGCACACCAGCCCTGCCGGTATAAAACCACAAAAAGAAATACTTGGATAGGCTCTGTGTATTTTTTTATTGCAATCAGCTCCCCAAGAAACTTAAAATGTTGGTTCCTTATATATTCCTTTGGGCATTGATTCGGAAGTGGAAACAGAACACCTACACGAGGTTGGGTCATGATGGAGATGGTGAGCTGGCCTCTTGAGATATTCCTGCTTGGGAAGCAGGGCTGGCCAGCCTCAGCATGAGGCCGACAGGAAGGGAAACAGGAAAGCAAATCCATCTGCACACCATCAAGCCCCTGCTGCAGGATGACAGCATGCAAGACTGCTGTCTGCAAGAGGAAGTCTTGCCATGGCATCAGCCCGACCCAGTTGGAGTGCACAAAAACACAGATGGAGTGAGGAAGATCCAGGCTTCCAAAGCAGCTTAGCTTCCCACCCTCCCTTGACTGCTGGGATGGGGGTGATGCAGCAAACCCAACACCAACCCACGTGCTCCTCCAGGAAAGCCATGAAGCTGCTGGAATCTGGTTGTCTTGGCTAGCAAAGAGCTGAAGGAAGGAGTCAGTGAAGGACCTGGGTCACATAGGACAAGGTCTGAGATCTCCTTCACCCCTCAGCACATTTTCTAACTCCAAACCAGGCTTTTGTATAGATCTTCTATTGCAACCCTGGGTGAGATTAACTCATTAGAAGTCCCATGGCTTCGGGGAGACTTCAGAGCCCCTGCCAGGGCCTCAAGGGGCTCCAGGAGAGCTGCAGAGGGACTGGGGACAAGGCATGGAGGGACAGGACACAGGCAATGGCTTCCCAGGGCCAGAGGGCAGGGACAGATGGGATATTGGGAAGGAATGGCTGGCTGTGAGGGTGGGGAGGCCCTGGCCCAGGGTGCCCAGAGCAGCTGTGGCTGTCCCTGGATCCCTGGGAGTGTCCAAGGCCAGGTTGGATGGGGCTTGGAGCAACCTGGGACAGTGTCCCGGACCATGGCAGGGGGTGGGACTGGATGGGCTTTAAGGGCCCTTCAACCCAAATCATTCTGCGATTCTAGGGCTCTGCAGACAGCATTAGAGCTTTGTCTAATGCAGACCGGGACCACAGCCCCCTCTCTGCTTGCAGCTCAGGGCAGGCAGCCAAGGCCCCCCACCCATGCCACGAACCCCTTCCCTCCCCAGGGTGACTTCCTTAACAGAGCCCAGCTGCCTGCCCCCACCCAACATGGGCTGACAGATTTGTGCTGTCCCCTTAGGGTGGGGTAGGTACATTTATTTCCTCTTTGGAAAAAAAAAGGAAAGAAAAAAGGAAAAAAATACGCAATTAACCTTTTCCTCTCCTCGCAACTGACAAGAAACTTCCCTGCCGCAGAAATAGCTTGAGAACTAGGATATCAGTTCCCACAGCTGCACCAATGCTATTCTGGCTTAGCTAAAATTAAAGAGCTGAAGCTGTATGTGGGCCTTCATGAAACTGTCATGGGGACCGCAAGATTAGAGGGCCGGATGGTGACCTGGGAGGCCGACGTCTATTCTCAGCTGCACCAAGGGATCCTCATGCGTGTCAGAACGTGTTTCGCCACCCCTCTTAAATAAGAATCCTGAAATTGTTTGGATCCAGTTCCAACCCCTCGCCAGGGCCAGGGACACCTTCCACTATCCCAGGTTGCTCCAAGCCCCATCCAACCTGGCCTTGGACACTTCCAGGGATCCAGGGGCAGCCACAGCTGCTCTGGGCACCCTGTGTCAGGGCCTCACCACCCTAATCATAAAGACTTTCTTCATCATACCAAGTCTCAATCTCCCTGCTTTTAATTTAAAATCATCAACCCTTGTCCTCTCACTATAGACCCTACTAAAAACTTTGTCTACATCCTTCTTCTAAGCCCCCTTTAAGAAAGACCAACATAACTTGCCTCATCACCTCCAGTGCCCATCCAAACACTAACCAGAGATCCAACAGCACTAAAAAACCCAGGAAAGCACAGGATAGCCCCAATATGCCAGCCACCATCCATCCCCTCTCCCACCACGAGCAGTCCTCTGCCAACAACTGTGCTGGCTATTGTTGGTCACATAAAGCCCAGTCCAGTGGCCCTGCTGTCAGCATGCAGCTCATTACTCTGCCAAGGGCTTTGAAACGCTTGGAATCTGAAAGGTGCTCTATCAGATCAGATTCAGCTTCGTTTGCTATTACAATGCAGTGTATTTCTTTTGTCTGCAACTTTTGATGATGCACAATTGTTCCTCTCAGTCAGTATTTCGGAGTCATTAGTTGGAATTAGTAAAGTTCCCGCTGCTGGACTTTTCCAAGGCTCTGTTCTCGGGCTACAAAGAGTCGATGAGGAGTTGTCCTGCTTTCACAGAGCTGGAGGCACAGCGGGAAGCATGCTGGGGGGAGCAGGCAGTCTGCTCAACTCCACTTTTCCCCTGCAGGCACTGGGAAACGCACGTCCAGGAAAGATGCTGTGGGTGGTCACAACAGGGCTGGTGCTTCCCAGCCAGCAGGGAACCTGAGACCCTTTCACTTGGTACCTCTGCTGGGACCAGGGGAAGAGGTACAGCTAACTGTGTCCATATTTAGGTAGCACATCCCACAATGTTTGGGTTTCTATTCCAGAAATCCCCCACTCCAAATCTAAAGGCATCAGCCCTGAAGAAGTCACCTTTCTCTGGGTGAAGGGATGTCTACTGGACATCTTCCTTAGTGAAAATACCTGGATGTGCTTGACCTTGTCCTCCAGCCTCTTGCTCATGTTACACCCTTCCAGCTATACCAGAAGGGCTTTAGTACCATGATCCTTTTTCCTGAAGGGATTTATATATGGAGCATCCACTTCTCTGGGCAATCTGTGCCAGGGCCTCACCCCCTTTATCACAAAAACTTTCTTCCTTCTACCTAGTCTGGATCTCTCCTTCTGCTGTAAAACTATTCCCTTTTGTCCTGTCCCTCCATGCCTTGTCCCCAGTCCCTCTGCAGCTCTCCTGGAGCCCCCTGAGGCCCTGGCAGGGGCTCTGAGCTCTCCCTGGAGCCTTCTCTTGTGCAGGATTAACACCCCAAGCTCTCCTGGTCTGTCCTCTGACCAATTTCTTTTTGTCTGTGATAGAGGATTCGTTCCTATTCATGCTTGAGGAGGTCCAGCAGAAAAACAAAGTGATGAAGCTCCATGGGCTGTGCCCACTTGATGTCATTGTCTGGACCCAAGGGCACAGCTCAGGTCTGGGGACCACAGCAGCTCCAACTCACACCCACCCCACTTATGGGTGGAAATTCCAATCTAAATTCCCAATTCCAGCCATCTCACCACCTTTTCTGAATGCAATGTGAGTATTTGGCCACTACAACTCTGAAACAAAACTAGGAGCAAACCAAACTTACAGGGGAACCCTAATGGAGAAGAGCTCAGCACTGAACCCAGCTCCTTTAGCAGCTGGTCACCTTTCACATGGGATTGTGCTTCCATACCCTAAGGATTTCCCTGAAATTCACCTCATAAATCATTCCACCTAACATTCACAACAGCATTTCCACTGGGACGCGACCAAACGCAGACAATTCACACCTCTCACGTTACATTTTTTAAAGTAACAGGCTACAATAAAGCAGCCTGCCCAGATTCCAGACTAATCTAAAAACAACTTTATGGCTTCTAATTTTAGCACTAATCTTCCTTTGCTATGGTTGTGTGATTTCTAATTATTTTATCCCCAAGCCCTGCTTTGATGGATAGTTGTACCTTTTCCAGTGCCAAATGACTTGTAAAGTGCCTTCAAAAAATATGCTGATCATTTCAGGTTCATTTCCAGTTCCTACACAAATAATATTCTCATATATGGCTTCACTGCAGAAATGCTATTATTATTATTATTATTATTATTATTATTAAAATAATAGTAATAAAAGCAATACAATTTTACAAGGAGAGCTCCATTCCTAAGGATGATCCCAATCTGCTCCTGCAAACACCATATTTTCTCTTAGAAGCTGATAAAGACCAAAAAAATCTGTTATCGAGATATAGATCTCCTAACAACTCGGTGCCTTGGCCTGGCATGGCTCCCAGAACACTTTGCCTTTATCTATCCCTATTTTCAGGCTACAACTCAGGGAAAAGCAATTGGCCACACCAACACCTTGGGGGGGACTTTGCAAGGGGCAATGTGCAGTGGTGGCAGAGACGTTTGCCTTGATGTTCCCCCAGAGCCTTGCCTACCCAAAACTGCTGAATTTAAAGCAGCAAACACCAGCCCTCAGCTGAAGATGTGTTGCAGGGGCTTAGGATGAGCCTCCAGGCCACAGGCTGGTGTTTTCTCACCTTCCATACTCACCTGAAGCAACCTCTTGATCCTTCTAATTGCTGACCTAGGTCAAATCTGAAACCAATTCTTGCACAAAAATTACTGGGAAGGGGATGCTGCCTGAGGACTGTTTCAGGATACTGAGGCAGCTGCCTGCCTGTGGCATGTTCCAGTAGGACCTGCCACCAGCAGCCAGCACCTGAGCAGGGGACACAGACACAGGACTGGTAAATGTTTGTTGGGTTATTTCCTTCCCCAGGATTTATACTAAGCTCCGGTCAATTGGAAAACATCCACTTGACCTGCGACCTTTTTGTTTTAGTTATTCTCCAAGCTTTGACAGCAGTGGCTTAAACACAAAGCATATGACTTTTGGCACTGAGGGAGCACGCCATTCCCACAAATTCTGAGTGGATTCAGAAAAACATCCCACTGCAGCCCTGACGGTGAATGTATTCCTTCTTTCTCATTCTTCATTTTCCTCTCTTTCATTTTCTGAGCCTGTTTCATGACCTGTGTATTCCTCCTCCCCACTGGAAACATGAGCTTAGTTCTCCAATGCAATATTCAAGAGAGGAGGACATGGGATGTGGTATTCTAACTCCCTGCATAAAGCTACGTTGCAGAGGATTTGAAATGGAGATTGTCAAAACAGGAAACAACCCAGTCAATGTCCTCCTGCCTGAGTCCTGAAAATGTCACCACACAGAGCTGCAAGGGATGGAGAAAAGCCCTCTGTTCCCGCATGGACAGAGGATGACCTGGGAGAGTGGGCAGCAAGACCCTCCGCCCTCATGCCACTCTGATCTGAGAGCTGGGCTTTAGGCTCTGTTGAAATCAGTGTGGAGCTGGTTTTTATTGACTTGGGGAAAAACTCAGCAAATCAGGTTAAAAATTATAACCCTCTATTGAATGATACTTCTAACAGCATGGAGAATTTTGTATGGAATATCATCTCAGGAAGTCAATCCTACAGGAAATCCTTCATCCTTAGTGCTTCGGAGTAACATCCATAGCATCCTGCTTTCTTCTTACTCCCCTTAAAATGCAACTCTAAGATCCTCACCTCTCCAGCTCGTGCTCTGTGTTTGAGCTGGACTTGCTGGGATAAAAGCACAAATCTTGGGTCTAATCCTGCCCACACCCCCCAGGCAAAGCACCGTCTTCATCTTCATGAAGATGCAGAGCAGGACAATGCCAGGCCCCAGGCTCTTTGATTTCCATCTATCCACCTTGGAGCAAGGATTTAAAGTTCCTCAAAGGCACAATAGTGAGGTCAGGTCTGGAGGAGAGAATGAAGCTACTGTAAACCCAGACAAATAAGATGCTGAATTTATTTTAAAAAGAAGGCTTCTGCAGCTGTAGGTTTCAAGCAATTCTTAAAAGCTTGATCTGAACAGGGATCATTGCCGACAAATATTGGTATTTTAAGCCTTTGACTGCTTTTGATGGTAGTGAACATCTTTTTTTTGATATTGACTGCCTGTTTTTACAGCTCTCTGCAAGTTAACTTCAGGAGAACTCCCCAAGCATAAGAGCTGGTGACCATCACCAGAACGGTGATCCAGCAATTCCAGGATGCCTCACCCCTGGAAATATTCAAGTTAAGTTGGATGGGACTCTGAGGAACCTGGTCTAGTTGAATATGTGCCATTACAAGGGGATTGGATTAGATGGTCTTTAGGGTTCCTTCAAAACAAACCATTCTATGATTCCCACTCTGGAAGTAAGGCTGGTATTTTGCTTTATCTTTGAGGGATCAGTGGTTTTATTGTAGTGCCCAGCCACTGATTTAGAGTGACAGCCTTCGGCACGAAAAAAAAATCCACAGGTTCATGGGACAAACAACTAGAAATGTCATTTCAGATGGTCTGTATAGCCCAGAACAGCAAATTTCCCCCATCGTTCAGGCAAAGAACTAGAATAATTACCTAGAACCTGATCCTGAAAGGTGCTGAGTGCAGTCAAGTGGTCTCCACTCATAGAGTTCAGTATCTCAGGGGCTCTCAGCAGGGTCAGTCTTGGAGCCTGGGCAAAACAAGATATGTTGGTGTTAGTTCAGTTATTTGTAAATAAACCTACACAACCTATAATTAAAAAAAAAAAAACCCAAAACCATTCCAGCTCCACAGGCCAGTCACATTTTCCTGTTCTGGGAATTAACTCAAGGGTCATGCAGAGCGTGACTGAGGAGATACTCTCCAATCCACAGGCCTTCTCTGCAGATCAGGATGGATGCCTGCAGCACACAGGAGAGAAAGTAGATTGGGATGTGTTCACAGAGCTTCAATCCACATCCAGGAACACCCACACAACATTCCTCAGGAGCGCTGTGTTACCCAAGCCACCGCACCTGGATATGTCACATTGCCACACCATCCCAGGGCTCACACACCTTCCTGGCAGAACACAAACCCCGGGATTGCCTCACCAAGGCTACACGCAGCAGTAAACCTGGAGGTAAGAGAAGTTAGCCGGGTTTCCAGGGAGGAAGACAAAGAACATTTCCCTCCCTGTGCTCCCCAGCACGCCAGCCGCAGGCGGGTACGGCTGTGCCAAGGGCAGGGTGAAGGGAGGGAAGGGGATGACGGGGACAGGATGACGGAATCCTCCTCCACG
>VXBC01000955.1:36492-94497 GCA_013399945.1 Ploceus nigricollis | reverse complement strand
TGAACTTGTAAAAAATCTGAAAGAATAGGAGGTTTTTCACACTGAGTAATGTGAAACATTTGGTGCAGATTGTAGGCCTCTGAAGAGGAAAACTGAGAGCCAAAATCCATCAGGCAATAAAACAGAAGCAGGCAAAAGTTAAAACAACAGCCATTCACTACAATCTATTGATTTAGATATCACAATTGTCTCTGCTGTAACAGTGGTGGATGCTACCAGGAGCTTCCACTTAAATCATTATCAGGAACAAACTCCAGCACTACAGACCTGAGAGCAGGCTGGAATAATGTTTGCTTCAGAAATATATTTTGTCTGTTCCCTTCACTTTAAAAAAAGGGAAAAAAAAACTTTCCACAGCTTGTTCACACTGCTCTCTAAGTATTTCCAGCCAAACAGGTGCTAAGGTTAATTGGCTAAGTAGCCTGAAGCTTCCAGTTTTCAAAAGAACTTAAAGTAAATAAATAACCCCAAGTAGATCCAGGAGGATAGATTTGCACAAAGCCTCTGAGCCACGTGTTACAGCACTCGAGATCCCTAGTTTTATCTCTTTTGCAGACTTGCACTTTTTGGAGAGCAGGGCCCTTCAGCCTTTGTGACTAATACAGTGTGCTTTAATTGCTTCCTATGTCTTTCACAGCTGTCAGCCCCTAATGGGGTCAGGGTCGGCAGGAGGGTTTGTATCCCTTCACCTCCTGAAGCACTCCCAGGCTGGAGAGGGACTTCACCCCATACAGCATCTGGGAAACCTGTGGCTCTCCCTGAAACGAGATGTGTGCCTGCTCCACCCCAGAAGTCATTCACCTCCTTCAGAATCACCCTGCTCGGCTGTTGGAAAAGGATAGACAAGGGGAAATAGTGCCCTTAGTGCTGTCCCTGACCCAAGAGGCTCTAATTGCTTCTTGAGTTGTGCAAAATTTGTTTATGATATTAACCAGCATCAAGCAACAGGAAAGAATGTAAAAATAGATTGTTTCACATTGTTTTGAGAAAGACTTAGGAAGATTAAAGGTTAACAGGAGCCTTCTAACATAAACAGAGCAGACACTTCATGCTGTTTATAGTATAAACCCCATTATGTTTCAGTCTGTACCAGAAAATATCTAAAGAGAGGTAGTAGTAGCTAGGGCAAACAACAGGAGGCATAAACAGGCTGGGGATGTCCTGTGCAATGAAAGACCTTCATGGAAAAGGTATAAGTTGAGTACTTCCACAAAGGTGCTGCACAAGAAGACATTTGAGAATACAAACTTTTTCATTTGTTTCTCTCAAACCAAAAATTACATCCCTTCTCAGGTATAATGTAAGAGCAGATCAGAGAATGTATGGTCTTGCAGTTCACAGTACTGCCAATGTAGGCATACAGAAGGTGTGTTTGGGCCCCAAAAGTTCTAACTTATTACAAGAAGTATATTTATTTTGTTAAAGTGACACACTTGGGTTTTTCATACTCAAACATCCTCTCAACGCCCACAAGAACTAGAAATATTCTGTTTTATAGGAAGGCTGAGAGTCTAGTTTAATCACATGTCTCCAAGGTCTGAGATCTTGAGGAGAATGTCCAGTACCAAATGACAATAAATCCCTTAGAGAGAACAACACTGGGCAGTGACTTGCATTCAATTCCTTGGGCTAGACAGCACTGTGCTCTGGACAGGCAGCAGCATGGCCAGCTTCAGCTCCCCACAGGAAACACAGAACATCCTGCCCTGTTGTATCTCTCTGGTTCTTTCCTCAGGGAATCTGCACAGGCTGGATCATGGGCCAAGGCCAGTGGTGTGAGGTTCAGCAAGGCCAGTGCTGGGTCCTGCCCTGGGGTCACAACAACCCCAGGCAGTGCCACAGGCTGGGGCAGAGTGGCTGCAAAGCTGCCCACAGGAAAAGGACCTGGGGGTGCTGGTGACAGCAGCTGAACATGAGCCAGCAGTGCCCAGGTGGCCAAGAAGGCCAATGGCATCCTGGCCTGTACCAGCAACAGTGTGGCCAGCAGGAGCAGGGCAGGGATTGTCCCCCTGTACTCAGCACTGGTGAGGCCACACCTGTTCAGTTTTAAGCCCTTCATTCCAAGAAAGAAACATTGAGGTGAACATATCACTTGGGCTGGAAAATAACAAGAGTTTTTTGAATGAGCAGATGAAGAATTCTCTTTGCCCAAAGGCAGCTTATATTTGCTAAGCTTCAGACTTCGTATATTCTAGTTATGGTATCCAAAAAAAAGGTAAGTACATACGTGTGCACACAGGAAGTTCACCATCCCTTAGAAGCTTTCATGAAAGAGATTTCTGTCTCCAAATTAACACTAAACAAAATCAGAAGCTAGGGCAAGCACACATTCCTTAGCACAGATGCACCTTTTCAGGGTTTTTGCTTATTTATTTGCCAGTAACATGCACTACAGAAGAGTTTCCTGGGAAAAATGCACTGTGCTTCCCCTCAGGGGTGAATCCCAAGGCTTTACTTTCAATTAATTTATTGAAGGAGAAAATGAGAGAAGCAAAGTAATATTCAATGAAATGCTGTTTCTTCCATAAACCTGAGAGCCACTTACACATGTTTTAAATAACTACTTAAGATGATCCTTGTACAATCCTGCAGTGGCTGCGGGAATATATGGCTTTAAGTTTCTACCCATTTTGTTTTGGTCAAGCTAAGTGCTCTGCTAGAACTTTCCAGAAGAGTTTAGCCTCCTCACACAGTATGTTGTGGACTGTATCAGAACACTGTTCTGTATTCTTCAAAAAAACCCAGTGTTTCCATTTTTATTGGCCAGCATGTTTCAACATATGTTTTTGCTCAAGTCCATTGTAAAATTTTGTATCTATATATATATATCTCAGAACTTTTTTATAGTGAGATAATACACGTAATTCCTTTTGTAAGCCTGCCTTATCATGAGTCATAAAGGTTAAAGAAATAAACAAGAGATGGCAATTTTGCCCTCATTGTCTTCACACATTTCTCCTGCCAGTAGAGGAAGGCAGCAAAGATGTGTTGAACTCAATTCATGAGCACAGACAAGTCTCTTAGGTCATGGATGAACAGCAGATGAAAAATGGACACCTAAATCACACATTCACATACCAGTCCTGGCCAGTCCCAGGTTAAAAGTTTGTAATCTTCCACTCCTTTGGAGTAGAGCTCCTCTCTAGTACATGAGTGGCTGCCATCAAAATACATTTTAAAATTGGAGACAGGCATTAAAAACATAGGTAATAGATAGAGGGGAAAGAAGGAGAGATGTAGTAGCATTAAGAAAGGTGACAATTTGGAAAGTCAGAAAATTTTTACCTTTATTTTATAAATGCAGTCTCCACATAATGGTCCAGCATGTCATTTCCTGTGCATTCATAGCCTGTAGCCTTTGTGGTCTTTGGGGGTTTAGATACCTTGAGGCCTCTCCTTTCATTTTCCCGACTTTGCAGGGGAGACACAGCAAGGTTTACAGACCCTCTTGTCAACAAAATACTGTCCCACATGCATTTTTTCAGGTGTGAATTACAAATTTACTTTGTTTTTAAGATTACCCTTCTTTGAGGTGCCTTACCAGACTCTCTTTAGTTCCCATTGTCTTAACTTGGTCTGCCAGGATGTGTCTGCACCGTGCCGATTGTGAAGAGGTAGATTCAACTAATTTTAAGTTTTCATTTTCACACTTCACAGTGCATCGCTTTTACTTCACTGACTGCTTTGAGGTCCAGATTTATCTGACGTGTCTCTGCACCACAGACTGCTGTGCAGGAAACGTACAGCTTAGGTTAGCTGCTTTTAGTCTGTTTTCTCAGACCACTGGCTATCCATGGCGTGTAGCTGAGGAGAGCAAGCCCACGTAGAACATACACAAATTTATCTACATCTACAGTGAGAACACCCTGGGGGCCACCAAACCAGTCAGCTGTTTCACCCAGGAGGAGCATCTCAGTGGACACTGGCAGTACAGCGCAGGCCCTTGCAGTCAGGACAATAATGGCTTTATTTCTTTCTTCAAATCACAGTGCAACTGTTGTTAGTACTTTACTTGTCTTGCTGCCTGTAAAGAATGTCATTAGGATGCCTTTTTTTTTCCCTCACTCAGGCTACTGTACAACGAAAAATTATTTTCTAAATCCTGCTTGACTATTGATAGTGTCTATTGAAAATATGCACTGGTTTATAGAGGATCTGGGATTAAACAGGAGAGGAACACTTTTTCCTTTATGATTAGATCAGAACAGATTGCTGAACAAATCATTGTGGCCCTGTTTCCAGAAAAACTTACAACAGAGCTCTGTTCCTGCTACTACCACAAAGACTTCCACCAGTATTTCTATTGCAATCTTTATTTTCTAGGGTTTTTAACTGAGCCAGAACAATTCACTAGGGGCTGAAAGTTGTCGTTTCATGGTGTTCAAACCATGAAGGAATCTGTTTCAGCATTAACTCTGAAAAATAATAGCACAAGCTATTTTGAAGGTGGAAAGAAGGCTGGTTGAAGGCAGCAGTTTCCTTCAACCCTATTGTTTAATACACTGAAAATAAAATCAAAGGAAAATTTTCTTTTGTTTTTAAGCAAAGATCAGTCATGAGGAAAAGCATGAAGGAACTACTATAGCTTTCAAAATTACTATTACAGAGTAATACCCCCATCCCATAATAGGTCAACATGGAAAAAGCCTTTTTCTTTGGTGGACTTCATCTGCTATATCTGTAAATTTCCAATGGACCTCTCTGTCACACAAATAAGAAAGCAGAAGACATGGGGCCAAGTTTTTAAGTGATGTGTGTTGATAACTGTAAACTGGTATTAAAAAAATCACTCCCATGGAGCTCAAGCAACACCAGTTTACTTAGAGGGTCTAGCTTCTGTAGGAATCAACAGCTCATTTATTGTCTTGCAGACACAGCTGGGTTGACCAGGGAATGCTTTTTGAACCTATGTCTAAACTCTAGTCATCTGCAAGCTTCAGTTTCTACTATCTTCTTTGCAACAGAATGTGTTCTTACTTACTTGTATCTGCTTCTATTCCAGCTATTTGTCTTACTTGTCAGTCCTTTAGCATTCTCAAACCAGGACCTTTTTTACTGTGTGTTTGCAGAGCACCTAGCACAGTAAAAGGCCATTTTTACCCGAGTCCTCTGGACTTTGTTGTATTACAGGTAGTAGGAGTTGCAGTGAATAATAGAAAGCTCTGTTACTTCATTCATTCACTTCCATAAGAAAAATCTCATCCCTCAAGGCTGGAGTTGAGCCTGTAATAGATCTGCAAGGTATGAGTTTGAATCCATGCTTTCCATATTGTATCTCATGAGCTTGGCTCCAGGGTTTTGGTGATGGCCTATCTTTATTACTAAACCATTTTCCTTCCTTCCTCTGAAACATCCTCCCTACACCAAACAAGATTACCTGGGATAGTGAGTATAATTCACATTATTGCATGTATTTTTTTCTGCTTTAATTTTATCTCCAAAAGATATTAAATCTACATTTATTAAATGGAGTTACTCTTCCAGCCTGCAGGCATCAGCCCAGTATCTTGAAAGATGTAACAATGAGGTCTATGATTAAAACCATTTTTTGAAAACATGAACAAATGATAACCAGTTGTGATAGTTTTCTACATTTTTATGATATCTAAAAATATGTTCAAATATCCAAAAATGATCCTGTGATTTGATTTATTCACAAGTCCCCTGAAGTGTTTAATAAGTACAATATGGTACAACTAAAATCATGCTTATTACTGCTATTAGCTTGGTAATTCTCCAGGATGAAATCATACTTTTTGGGTTATAAATATACATTTTTATTGTTGATTATATGCTGCATTTTGAAATACTGCGTCTCTGCTTTCATATTTTCAGTGCTGTATTACAGTACCATAAATCAGCCCAGCAGTAAAGGAATTCTAATTGGTATCAGGTGATTTTTTTAAAAAAAGTAGAGAAAAAGTTAAACTTATATCCTTTTGAATGAAGATAAATTCTTTCAAAGCTCTTTAAAAAATCAGATGTGTCTAGAATGATCTGATTTTTTTTTAAAGACTAATCAGATAAAACTATGCACGGTGCACTTCAAAGTATATGTATGAGCTCAAAACCATCATAAAAAATACCTCTAGATGTCTAACCAAGTGCAGAGAATCCTTACCATGGTATTTTTTCATTCCTGTCTATGCTGTTTCAATTTTCCCATCCCACTAACTATGCAAGCTTGAGTTTCTGTTCTGCCTCCTTCTCATTCAAGCATTTCATTGGTCTTTTAATTAGAAGAAAAAACAACAACAAAAAAACCCACCCCAATGGCATTACAGCAATATATTCTCAATGTCTCAGCACCTGCGTAGAGCCAACTTGATCCTTAAACCACTGCTTCTTTCTGTGATGGACTTGCATAAAAATAGTTTCTACATCCATCTGTACCTTGTCCAATACAGAAGTCAGTCTAGCAAGTCACAATCAACCATGCATTTATGTGCCAAGTGCTGGCATTTATCCCAAAAAGTAGAACTCTGTGGGTGGGTGAAGAAAATAGCATCAAATTAATAGCTTTAATATAAAATGCCAGAAAACACACTGTATGTAAGAGATTTCTAAACAAGATTATTCCCTTTTCCCTAGAATTACACAAAAGAATCCTTAGAAAACTTTGTCTTTCAAGGAAAAATGTACAGCAATCATAAGAAATACAGATTTAATTCTTGTGTGCTGCTTTGGTAGAGATCAAGAAGACAGGATAGGGAAGGCATCAGATGGAGTTAGGAAGTATGAACAGAGTCCATGCCATAATTCATGGGAGCCATGAACCAGAGCTGGAGGCCAGCTCTGGCTCTTCCATTAATGCTTCTGCAGCCCCTCAAAAAGAGAAGCACTTTTCTGGTTTTAGAGCATTCAGAGGACAGCCTCACAGGTTGCAGTGTAATCCTGCAGTTTTTAATGTGAGCTTTTGGGCAATATGGCATATTTCCATAGCCCCTTAAATGTTCCTGGTATTTCTTCCTTTCCAGGGAAAGCAGGAACACCACAATACACTGTCTGATGTTTCCAAGGGAAAATAAATATGCAAAAGAGATAGTCCTCATACTTTTCCAGACATCCCTACACTCTTTAAATTAATGGTATTTGGGAGGAAAAGCCCTAAAATTAATGGGATTAATTACTCAATACTGTGCACCATATGGAGTTAAGGTTTTTTAAAATTTTTCAGAGTGACTGAATTGCTCTAAATTCAGAAGCTGCTAAAAAACAGTAAGTTGACAGAGCAGCTCTGTTATGAAGGCCAGAAGTAAAAGTAAAACTGAAATGGATCCAAATAAAAATCATGTTAAGCAGATATTCAGCAGAAAGGCATCTCAGTAAAGATGAAACAAGTGAAAGACTATATATACACACCTTGTACAGCTGCTCAGGGTCATATGAAAACCAGATGGAGGAAATCAAGGGGAAAATGAGGTTGCAAGGGACATATTTGGGAAGATAAAAGGTAGCACAGAAAGTCACCCTTCTTTGGGCCAAAGAAAGTCTACAGCACTGAAATGAGAAAATATTATAGGATTTGGAGGTAAAATCAGAATGGAAACCACCAACAGAATGGAAAGTATACATTTTTACATCCCCTGAGCTTTTGATCCATGAAGGGGAGTGGATTCCTCTTGAAGGACAGTGGAAACAATTTGAGATTCCTCTGCATTGAGTAGAAATACAAGCCTAGCATAAAAGGTCAGGTGATAGTGTGAAGGCTCTTGCTATTTCTGTGATGCTTAGGCAGTCATTAATAACCACTGCTTAGTTTTTCAGTTGAAGGGAGAGACTGGTGTGAACAGGCTGTTGTCTCCTCTTTCCCTTGCAGATTGAAGGATTTCTGCAGGGTGATATCTCTCCAATATCTATCCTAACTCCAATTCTTTTTCCAGTAGTGTAGTAACGTAACAAAGTAATTTTGAACTAGAAAATACAAGTTGTGGGGGTTTCCTCTGGAATTACAGACATGGATCAAGGATTTCAGCAAGTGAATAGGCAAGCAGACAGCCTATACTCACCCTTTAACTCACCTTGGATCCACTCCAGTGCCCACTGAGGATGGCTGTCTCAGTGGACAGGCTCCTGGCAGTGGGTAGCTGCATTCCCAGCAGAGCTGGAAAGTCACAGAACATCTCTACCCATGGGTGTTTACTAGCTATTGTGAGAGCATTTACTTATTTTGGATGTTTATAAACTCTTGTTGGAACACAAGGCCTACATGGATTCATCTAAATCCTGATCTTTTTGATCTGGAAAACCTTCAGTAAATGAAAAAAATCTATTTCATCTCTTGCTTCAGAACATCATGTACAGTTTATAACCTCAGAACCCATAGCTTAGATTTAATGGTTATCATATAACATCTGTTTAATTTTAAAATTTATATGGAGGCTTTTTTGGAAATCCCGTGGAGTTTTTCGACTTTCTGTCTTCTCTATGCACACAGAGGATGTAGAAAATTAATTTCCTGTGTAAAAATACAAGATGACAGAAGGTCCAAGGTTAAACCTATTTACAAAGAAAATCACTGCCAGTGTTTAGAAAATGCTGCTTTTATTTGAAATATTTGGAGGTGTACCTGGCTTCCCATGTCCTTGTGGTATTTAAGCACATAAGGCTTCCTGTCCAATAAACTGTAGTGAAAAACCTCCTCTGTATTGATTTTTCCCTGAAGAATTGTGAACTGTCTACTCATTTGGTGATCCATTTGTTTTAATAAAGAAGACAAACCTGTAGAAGTTTCTTATTTTTCCACCCCTCTGGCCTCTTGTGAAAAGTGTTACCATGCTGCAGAGGCCAGAGACAAAACCAGATGTCACTGGCTGACATCTACTTCACTACTTTATAGCCAAGTTAGTTTACAGGAGGGTAGGAATGCAGATCTCCTTTCCTCCTATGAAAAATGAAAGGTGAAGAAACACAAAGCCCGGATGTGGCTGAAGACTGTAGCAAGGGTCTCAGTGACAGTAAAGCATGACCCTTGTTTCTTCCATTTTTACTGATGCACTGGAGTAAATTAGGATACAAAGATTTGTTATTCTGAAAGAGAAGATAAGAAAGAAAAGAAGAGCTGAAAGAGATCATGAATTCATCATCTCAGTCCCATTTGGGGTGGGAATCCTTAGTTACTACTTCAGAAAGCCAGTGTGAAATGGATCAGGTTTTCATCCAGTTGCAGTGTCCAGCCAGTCTGTTGCAGTACAGAGAACCGTGAAGGCAGCTGACACCTTCACTCCCCATCTCAGAAAAAGGAGGAAAGGCCGAACAGAAATCCATGTTATTAGCAGGACCACCTGGATGACAGTGGGAAGGAGCACCTCAGCTCTTGAATGAGGTAGGAGATATACAGGAGGTGATACCCAGGCCTCTGACAAGCATTGGGTGTGATGATGCTGTGGCCCACTGTCTGGGACATTATCACCATCCTACCCTGCTTCAGCCAGCAGGTTTTGGGCTCCCAAACCTTCTGCACCAATCCAGGAGGACAACAGCCACTGGCAACCCAGTTCTTCCAGGGACACATGGAGTACTACTGCCAGCTGAAAAAGCTTGAAAAAGTTGCAGTCTATGTCCACTAAGCAGATAGCAAATGAAGAAGCAGCAGGAAGAATTGCATACACCAGAGTCTGCCTGACCCCATCTAGAGTGGGTGGTTCCTCTTTTTCAGGAGACCCTGAAATAGGCTGCTGTGCTGGATAATTTCTTTTTACTGTTCCCTTCCCAAAGGAAATTTCTAAACAAGTTTTCATCTTAGATTAAAAAGGCTTTCAGAACATCTGAATTCCCTACAGGACTGCTTAAAATAGCTCTATTGGCAATTTCATGACTGCTCATGTTAAAATCTGCAACATCGAAACCTGCAAGTAGACTGGAGGCTGCTTTAGCAGAGCACAAGCCATGTTTGTATTAGGCACTAGCCATGACTTTGTTCCTTCAGGGACTTACTGAATGTCAAGGTACTGACATTTCTTACTCATTTCTGTTCCAAACACTCTTAATTTTCAGGCTCAGTTTTCACTAATCTGCACTTTTCTCCTGGGCTTCAGCATTTAGACCCTGTTCTTTCTAGATGAGGCTCGCCCATCAGCTTTTGAGTGGGCTGTAGACCCAGGAAGGTTACCAAATGACAAAGCAGTGACACCTTGGAATCAAATACCCTTGCAGTAAAACCAGTGAAGTTTCATTGATCCAAATAATTATGCAGAGGTTAACAAATAGCTGACTTTGCTGATGAAGTTCAAGACAATACAAAACAATTCGCTCAGGCATCACTTTTCTGACAAGGTGTTAAAAACAGTAAAGCTTATTTTCATCAGTAAAAGAAGTTTATACAATTTAATGTGAGTAGAGTCTGTTGAGTTTAAAGGTACTAGTTTTACAGACCCTTTTTCTGGATAGAACCACACTTTTATTTGAACTTATTCTAAATTGCTGATTGTTTGATCTTCTCTTTTCTTTACAGTATCAGTCTTTAGGGAAGACCTAAGAATCTAATAAGGGACTATATATAATGTAGATTAACGTCCAGAACCTAGAGAAGTAGGCTAAGACAAGGCAAGCTGGCCATGGGTAGGATTTGCTACTTTTCTCTCTTCCCCACGTGCTTTCCCATTTTTCAAGCCCTGGGAACATTCTTAGCAATTCAGATTATTACTGATAGCAATAAATCATCTCAGCCTCTGCTATGGCCTCAAAGAAAAAGCAATAAAATGCTTCACAAAATAAAATGTACCTGAATTAGCTGAATCTTTGATAGAGGACAGCTTATCCACAGGGAAGGATAAAAAAGGTGTAAAACTGGAAAATATTTTGCTGCAGAAGAAAAATAAAAAAGATGTCAGAGTAGCTTAAGCTGCAGACCGAGTAATGAAGGAAATCCAAGACTAATAGCATTCTATCCACCAACAGAAGTACGGGCTGATGAGTTAAACATTTGTATTTAGACACTTTACTCTTCATTTCACTCTTTATCAGCTTGAGGAATCTCACTCTTTGTCTCTAAAATGGCTCAATGAAACAGCTCCTTTCTTAAATGAAATATGCACTGGCAACACCCAAGCAGAACCAGAGACAGGTCACCTGCTTTACAAAGCATTACTTGCTGTTTTGCCCTGTGGCATGTGCAGTTTTATAGAATTATTAAGACCTTTCACGAAAAGAATGAAAGAAAAGATAAAGTTTCCTTCACTGTTGCTGTAGAATAGAAAATTAGAGGGAATGTTGAAGCATTGTATGTGGTTTCTCATCTGGATTATATTAGCTAGTATTTTTTTTATAATGTACAGTATCATAGAGATTTCTGATTGCTACTGATTTTCTTATACATACATCTTCCTATTAATCATAAAATACAGTCCAATTTTTTTTTGGCTAATTTATCAACTATTGGAAACCTCTTTCCCAGATGATTTTTACATGCATTTGGTGTGGCTGTAAAATAAAATGGTAATTTTCTGGTTTGTGTGTAAGGAAGCTCTAGGTTATGTACTATATTATATTACTAAGCTGTAATAGGTAGAAAATATAACACTAGCTTAGACAGAGAGAACACCAAAACTGCATTCAAGACTACCACTCAGAGACACAATAGAAAATGTAAATAGAAAATCCCTTTTAAGACATCTACAAGGATAATATTAGTGTTAAAGGGAAGGATGCTGGTAGAACTTATTGAAATCTGGATCTGTTAAAAAGCATGAAATGATGGTGTTATTTTCTCCATCTTGGTAATACCAGAGGAACTACAAACACTGCAGTGATCCATCTCTGCTTTTACTCTCTTTTCTCATTTATGAGAATGTCGTGTTCAAATGTATTTGATGTGTTCTCAATGTCGTGTTCAAATGCATTGGGACCAACACTCCCCACACAACAAATGCGTAAAGTTTTCCAGTGTTTAAAATCACGTGCTTCCTCCAGAGAGTCCCTCCAAGCCTACACCTGAAGAAGGAGAAGAGTATGTCCTGTTCTACTTCCTCACAACAAAGAAGTGACCCCAAGTTTAGGGAATAAAAGAGAAATTGCAAGAATATGCCAGGAGGGCAAAACATTTTCTATTCAAAATTCCCTGTGGGCATAGCAGGAGAGAAGGCCCCCCATGNACTGGGCCCCTCTAAAAAGATGTATCATATTCACTGCTGAGTGTCGTATTTTGCAATCCGCTCTAATCATGTGATGTGCAGCTTCTACTATGCCACTTGTTGTGAGGGCTCATTGTAGACCCTCTAATGAGCCTGCCATACTCCTTCAGCATGCACAGCACTGTCTTCTCAATCATGCCTTTCAAGAGATTAACATTCAGTGATGCAATACAGCCCATGACACAAAGCCTCTTTTCAAACATTAAAGAGCCAATTGTTTTTACAACCTCCAAGCATGCACAATCTTTGCTTTACATGTCCATGCAATAAATGGCCTAAAAGTTTCATATCCTCCTTGCAATATGGAACTTGACCCTTGAAAATCCCTCATGACAATTCAACTAGTGGAACGGAAATCTTTTCCCAATACCCTAAGGATTCTGGCAAAATATTTGTACTATTTCCATGTATACATGCTACACTACACAGTCCTCCTTGCATATTACAAAAACTAACAACATTTTTGAAGCTATGTATATTCTCCTCTGTCCATAAATTATTTCAGCTGCCTCCTGACTCCTCAGAATAAATTTTTTTTACTCCCAGATCTGTCAGGCAGGAGCTACATTTCAGAGTGCAGCTAAAATCTCTCTTCTTAGACCAGCACTCACAGCATTAACACAAGAGTCAAGAGGTGGGAGACACAAAGAAACTGACCTTTATGGGCCAGTTTCCCTTACTGGGAATTGCTCAAAGATTTCTGCTTCCACTGATTCCAGGTTGCACTTTTATAGCACGGGGCTGATAAGCTGCTGGAGCATCAGGGCACAACATTTGGCCTGGGGCAGGGAACACCTCTACACAGTTGGCAGCCCTGGTGCAGAAATCTGAACAATTCACAGTCTTGTCTGTTTCAGACCTGTCCTGCAGTTTCTCAAGATCACTTTGAATTCTCATCTTGTCCTTTGACAACTTGTCATGTTCAACTTTCCATTGTTTATTAATTGAATGAGAAAGCTATCTGCCCCAAATAGTTAGAGAAAGTGTAGTATCTCCAGTTCAACCAGGAAAGATGCAAGGCTTCTGGGGAACAATAATCATATGCATCAAAAGGTGATGGGCAGGCCCTTGCAGAGACAGCAAAAGGGCTGAAGATTGTACCTTCAGTGCACAAGCAGCACATATGTCAAAAAGAACTAGTTCCAGGGAAAAAAATTCAATTGCCCTACCAAAACGGATAGTCAAGATTGTAATCTACTGGATGCACAAATGAATTCTTCTATTCCACCTGGCTTTGGTAAGTCTGTAGTGCAAGAGACACTTGGCCCTTTCTTCAAGGAGTCATGAGAATGACTAGAAGAAAAGTATATTCACGGAAATCCTGAAGCATTTTAAAGTTTAGATTGGAGAAGGGAAGACCAAGGAGAGACAGTAGTATCAGTCTTCAGCTGTGTTGAGGATGCCAGCAAAAAAGAAGGAAAGAAAGTCTTCCCTGTGTCCAGTAAGATTTTAAAAATAAATTATCCTCAGTATTGGCAAGAAAAAAATAAGATTAAATGTTAGAAGTTTTATATGCCAATAACAAAAAAGCTTTGGGAAGTTTTGCTGTGGAGAATGAGTTATATCCAATCGGGGAGCTCGCTAAGGGCAGAGTAGGCACCCATGTGCAAAAAAAAAGAGATGTTGGCATAGTTGTGCTGGGCTGGGATATGGGAGTGAGGTAGCTGACCCCTTTGAGCTGCCCTGGATTTCTACAAGGAATCCATGTCCTATCCCCAGTGAAATCTCAAGTGATGTAGCTGTTTTAGTGAATGTCCCCACCCACCCTGCAATCCCTGATTTCAGAGCACAGAATATTCCGTCCTGACCACCCCACTGGCCCTGAAGAAAAGCATATGTTTGCACAGTGCTGCAGACGTCTCTGGCATCATGCCAGGCATGCATGTGGGCTGAGGATGAGTAGGGAGTTGGTTTCACGCTTGACCTGACCATGCCAGCCCACCACACAACCCTGGCCCAACAACTCCCTTTCCCAGAACCAAGTTGTGTGGAGTCAGCATATGGCTGTGAAACAAACTGTCAAGGTAGGTGAGAAAAAACAGTGGAGCAGAGGTGAGAGATGGGGAGTCACTGCCAGCTGCAATAGAAATCTTGAGGAGAAGCAGCTGCTCCTCTAATGATACCTCAGAAGTTAACTGTGTGGCACTGTCATCCCTTATGCTCACCCCACATGCCAGGAGACATTCGGAAGGAGCCTTGCTCCAGCAGTTTTTTTTCACTGTCCCCTTCTTCTTTCCCCTGTTCCATGCTTTCCACTGCACATGTACTCACACTCTTTCCTTCTGTTACCAGCCACAGGAAAACTGCCTTCTTGGATTTCTAGAGGTTTTTTACATTGCTCAGTTGTTTTAAAATAAAACCACAGCTCCTCTTGTTAGTGAATGCTAGCATTTCAAACTGTAATATAATGTGCCATAAACGACATTCCATGCCATAAAATGTTGCAGAAAGATATACTTTTACTCCTAAAAGCAGTGGCTGGATTCTGCTGAACTGAATTTAGTGGAGATTCAATCAAAACTGAGACGAAAGAAAAGAACAAGATTCCAGGTTCACTGCAGAGTTCACTCACAGTTTTTCCTGTCCCCGACAATAAGAGGATTACCTTAAATCAAGAGCATCAGTGTCAATGAGAACCAGAAAACTTAATACATAGAAGGACAAGGAGATCAAAGCTTAGCACCTGGAGAATACCACATGCTCTGGATTAATAAAACAATACACTCTGTTACATAAATCTTGAGCAAGGTTATTCATGGACAAACATACAAAAAAGAAATTACTGTAGAGCTCAGATAACAGATATTTAATACTGGTGCTCTCTCTATCAGAGAATATCCTCTCACATTATAGGAGTGTTGACATAGGGCAATGAGATATTATTTTGTTTTAAACAGTTTTAGTCTAAACTTGACATTACTGTTTTTGGACCTGGATACTGCACATCTGCAAGTCAGCGGAAATACCAAAATCTTGCATGCTCCTTTGATTGTTACATTTAAGGTATCATATATGCTACCAGCTCAGCTGCTGCAAGGCATTAAAGTCCATTACTCCAAGCTTGTAAAGTACTTTGGCAATACTATAGACAAGGATTAGAGAAGATGAGTATTCCACATGGCTTCAGAAGGGATGATAAACAGAGGGTAAAAGCACTGTACTTAAAGTGATATATTGATTGCGTGGGGGGAGCAATAGCAAGAGATCCCTTCTGATGAGTATTTTGTTGAGTGGTTTTGAATTATATGCTTTTATCAAGCAGTTATGTTTCTAAGGTCAGCTATTTTTTACAGTGCCATAGCCTAAGAACTACTGATTGGCAGAAAATCAGCAAGCTCAAGAAGTCTGAACTTGAAACACAACTTAGTTTTGGACTTTGGTTGTGGGATAATTTGGAAGGGTTTGGAAGAGAGGAGAAGTTTAGAAGGAAGATAATCCAAATAAGTTTCACAACAATCAGCCCAAAAACATAATGTCCTTTATATGTTATCTAATCATAAAGTGGTCCTTTGGTTTATCAGTTTGGTTTATCGATGAGGAGGCGTATTTTCCCACAAATATGAAAATAGCATCCCAGCACCAGGTATGTGACATTGTGACCTACAGATATCACAGAGAGCCACTCATCTGTGTAATATAACCATTGCAGGAGAAAAGCAATTCTTTAATATAGGAAAACATCACAGGACAGGAAAAGAAAAGGAATAAGGGTCCCTCTCTCCAGCGTCCAGAGTCATCCAAGAAAGCTGCCACCTTGGATGCAGTACTTCCTAGCAGTGCTGGCAAAATCTCCTTTCAACATGTCAGGTTCGAGCTTCACATGGCATTCAAGGCCTCTGCCAATTTTTCTAATTTCTCTTTGCTGAAGGCCAGAAAATCCCCCTGCTATAATCAGGTATAGTGCCCACATGCCTACTGTGGAAGAAAGCAAGTCTTTTATGAGCTTGAGATCCAGTCTAGGAAGAGTCATAAAGGCTGACACTCACAATTACATACATTCTGAACAAACTTATTTCCAAACACTAGCAAAAAAATCCCAAATAATGAATCATCAATCCATCAATTAAATGTGCATTTAAGAAAATGGTTTTGCTGTGTGTTGTGGTTTAAATCCAGCCAGCAACCAAGTACCACACAACCATTCACTCAATCCCCCACTACAGATCTGGGGAGAGAATCAGATGGATGAAAACCGCAAATCTGGTGGGCTGAGATAAAAACAGTTTAATAGGGAAAGCAGAGGCTGTGCACACAAGCAAAGCAAAACAAGGAATAAATTCAGTGCTTCCCATGGGCAGGCAGGTGTTCAGCCATCTCCAGGAGAGCAGGGCCTCATCGCTTAACAGTGACTTGGGAAGACAAATGACATCACCACAAATGTCCCCCCCTTTCCCTTTTCCACTTTATGCACTGAGCTTGGTGCCACATGGTCTGGAATATCCCTGTGGTCAGTTGGGGTCACCTGTCCTGGCTCTGTCTCCCCCCAGCCTGCCAAGCACCCCCAGTCCCCTCCCCAGTGTGGCAGTACCAAAAGCAGAAAAGGCCTTGGCTCTGTGCAAGCCCTGCTCAGCAATAACAGACACATCTCTGTGTTATCAACTCTGTGTTCAGCACAAATCCAAAACACAGCCCCATGCCAGCCACTGTGAGGAAAATTAACTCTATTTCAGCCCAAACCAGCACACTGTGAAAACAAGCTGAGGTCATGTACAGTTACCATTGTTTCTTCAGTGCTCTTTAGTACTCTGTCATTTTACAAGTGTAAACTGGGCCATGGTATGGCATTATTAATTTGACACAAAAGACTTGAGAAGAATGTTAGCTGAGGTTGAACTAGGTGACCTCCTGAGATCCCTTCCCATCTGGTTTTTCTTGTGATCCTATGGTCTTACTCTGAGTTATTTCTTTTAGACGGAGATGGAGAATTAGTAGGACAGAAAGAAAGGAACAAATTGATTCAGTGACAAAAAAATTGAACTGAAATTAGACAGCAACAGGACCCTCAGGGGAGGGTGAGAGCTGGTGAACAGAAAGGAAGACAGTAAATGACAAGCATGGGAAGGACTCAGGCCTAGAGGGCTCTCCAAGACAGTATTCATGACATGGATATCTTCTCATAAGTATGGATGCCAAGCCCATGCTGAGACAGGAAAGCAGCAGAGGGAACACTAGAGCTGCCATACATACCCAGCACTGCCTTCTCACTTAGGCTGGGCCTGGTTCTGAGACCAAACCAAACTCCATCTCACTCTGCTGCCAGCCAACACTCCTCACCAAAAAGTCGCTGGGTTTTACTATTACACCTCTAAGTTTGAGTGGCAATTGTTTAAGCAATGGAGCAAGGCTTTTGATCTACTCAGTGACGTAATTTATGGCTTGGTGTTAGAAACAGGGATTTGCCATAGGCAGGTTGCTTCCCAGGCCCTCTCATAAACCTGTTTCGTGGTCCAGGCTGCTCCTGGACCCAGTTTACTTCTACTCCAATTGCATTTTATATAGTACTGTGAATTCAGATGGACATAGTGAGAGTTAATTAATGTCAGTCAAAGTGCTGGATTCTTCTAATGTAAAATATGGAGTGGCTGTAAATTAGAGGTACAATAACAAATAGCTCCACAATCTTTAGATAGTCCCACTTCAGTAGAGCTGCAGGGGAAATGTAGGAATGATAATAAATGCATCATAAACATTAAAGAGCCATAAAATAGCCACATATAGATCCAATAAAACCTAATATAGAAATAATTCAAGCTGGGCTGAAAAGCAAATACCACCTACTACTGAAGGCTTTTGCAGTACCTTGGGATCCCAGGAAAAGGGGTTGATATCTCAGCTGTGTTGAGTGTTTTTATTGGCTCTGACTTTCCTAGGAGGTCATTCTGCCATGGTCTTTTGGGAAGTCCTTTGAGTAGTCATGTATCAAACTTCATTTTCTTTCATAACTGAAATAGTTCCCTGGAATTCTTTGATATTACCAGATCTGTTGTGAGACCAAAAAGAACTGTATATCTAAGAGAAATAGATTGCACCATTTAGAGCTGAAATGACACTGACAGAACATTTTCCTCCTCTTTAAGTTATGTTTGCTATGGTTACAACTTCAAAATCTCAGAGGTCCACTTGAGTTTTGGGATAAGTATATTTAATATCAAAAAGACTCCATGCCAGAAAGCTCTAAATATCAGAGAAGTCTCAGTTTAGCATTCTGGTAGTATTGCAAAAATGTGCCTTTTACCAAAGGTGAGCATGTCAAAGTCTTAGAATTACTTTTCTCAATCATCATCATGAGCAGGCAGAAGAGCCACAGAGACCAGAATGACTTTTCCATAAGCCTTTGGTAGATTTATAATCATGGCCAAGGCTTCTCCATGGAGGGATTTTGCTTAGCAAGTTTTCCCAGCTTTTCAGCTTCTGCCAGGATGCCCTGGGTACAGTTCAGGAGGGGTAGGGGTGCAAGCCTGTGCCCAGACCCCCACCATGCTGAAGGTATGGGGCTGCCAGCTGGTCTGCAGAGACCCAGAGACCTGGGGGCTGCTCTGGTTTGCCAGGGCTGGCAAGCTCTGAGTCACCTTCCTCTCACGAGCATGCTGGTGAGTGCAGACTGACACCAGGAGCACAAAAGCACACAACCCCTTTTCTGTGTCCACCACCACCCCAGAGGGTCGCTGACCTGTGGTGAGGGCAAATGCAGAGCCATTTGCATCCCTCCCACCCAATGACCTGACCAAAGCACAGGCTCTCAGAAGCCTCCTTAACCATGTTCAGACATAACCATCTCCAACTGTCGCTCACATGAATCTTAGTGGTTTCAAAGAATTCGTGGTATGGGTGAGATTCTTTACTTATTTCCATAAAAGAAATCAAAGATATTTCTAAGCATTTCTGTTCAGATGAAATAGACTTCACAGTTGTCAACAGCTGTCTCCCAAATTAGTTTAGAGCTACCACACTGTCAAAGCCCATAGTCTTCTGGATCCTGCATGGCAGAGGAGGTTACTAATCTTAAGATTTGCAGTTATTTTATGTAAAGGCAATATTGGGGTAGCCATTTTAGAAACTTCGTCAAGTATTAGCTGAGATGTTTGGGGTGAAACCTGCTCAGAGACTCTATTATGCCAGAGGAAGAAAGCAACTCAGGTATAGAAGAATGTAATCCTTTTTTAAATATTATTCCTGGGAATACTTTTATCACCAAATGTTCAGCTTCAAATTCAATTATATATTTTCATCATAGGTCTACATTCCTGCGTCCTGGTTCTAAAATGAAATTGTTTATACAGACAAAAAATAGTTGATCTTATGGCATGGCAGGGAAAAAAAAATATACTTTACTTCTGACTTTTCTCAATACATTCTCTCCTAAGCCAACCTCCCGTAGCTGGCACATAAAGCTTTTTTTAGTCCAGTGCATAAAGTGTAGCCCATGCAATGCCTTATCTTCACAACACAAGTCCTGGCAGATATGGTACACAGCACAGATTCTTCCAAGGAATTAAACTAAATTAGTAATGGCCTATGTGAGGCATAACACCAGTTTAGACTGTCATCGTTAGAGGCATCCCAGCTTCCAAAGTGGAACAATGTCACCTGTGTAAAGGGACTTCCTGTCAGGCCACAAACTTCCACCAAAATCTCCGCTATCACATTTATCATTCCCTGCCCTCCCCTCTTCATGTGCAAAGGGAGGGTAGTGGAATTGAGGAGTTACATGCAATAAATGGAAAGAAGTTTCTTGCAAAACGGGGCTTGCATGGAGAGGTCTGTTGGAAGACAAGGCATTCAAAACCACACGTGTGAGTGGTCAGAAAACACAGTTGTTCTGTAGTGGCAGGGAGCAGCTGGGGCAAACAACACCTCCTGACTCCAGTCATAGTGCCAGCGAATGGAGCACTCAACACAGCTGGAAAAACTGACATTTTATTGAGCCTTGTTTTCAGTTACAAAAGTACTGTTGCTTCCTAAACAACATGGCCAGAAATATCAATTCTTCCAAAAGCTGAGCAGTACCTGAGACAATCCCTCCTGGATCACCAGAAGCATTTCAGAGGTTCTTACCTGAACTGGGTCCTTGAGTGTTTAAGCAATTCTTAGACAGGGTTACTATGAGTATACCATTTATATTGTCACTTCCAGCAAGTCCAGGTGTTCACTGGGTCATGTACTGCAGCTAGGGGTTCTTTCCAGCCCATAGTTTTGCTGGCTTCCATTAGGTGACGCACAATTTGAGCCAAGTCTTCTGCATGTTTTAACAATGTGCATGTTTAACAGAGACGGTTTATGGCAGCCTGTGAACGCTGTGAACTTGGTACATTAGAAACAAAAATAGAACTAAACCAAACCTCCAGATCTGATCCAAACCTCACAATGGGAGCCTTCCCATGTTACAGTCAGGGGGAAAAAACCAGCAACTTATTTATACACACTCCTGAACTTTCAAAATGCTCATTAAAAACCTGAATCCAAACTTTGCAGCTTGCATCCATATCAGCCGAGAGAAAGTCTGGACTTGAAATGAAGCACATGAAAGAGCACAGATCTGCACTGTTACTCACCATGATTTCCTTAGCTGGTTTGAAGGCTTGCAATGCAGGAAATTCACTGTAATTTGTTCAGTGATTTTTGTCCACCCAGCAAAATGCAGCTTTATGAGACATTTCTGTAAAAAAAACCCAAAAATTAGCTTCTTTTGTGGATCTATTCATTGAGTGTCTGAAGAGGGAAAATAAGAGAGCACTGAGGCCTTTGACCACACTTTTAAGTAGTGTCAGAAACATGGAACACAGGATGTTCATCGTTTATGCAGAGCATTCAAAAACAAATGTTTACAAGACAGTATAAAAAGACTATTGTATAATTTAATTGTAACTTGCTATTGCCAAGGTATTCTAATATCAAGTAAAGCCATACATCCAAAAGATTTTTGAATGCTGACAGGATTCTGCATAAATATGAACTAATTAACAAATCCAATTAAGATCTCACTTATTCCGTCATTTTTTCGCATTGAAATGTAGTGATCTGTGAGTTAACAAATCTGAACTAAAGTTATTGACAGTCATATGACTTTTTAAATTGTGTGAATACTTCTGTGCATATAAAGAAATACTTAGGAAAACTCCATTTCTGATGTAGTGAGTTAAAGTCCAAGTGTGTTTTTCTACTTTGCCAGAAAAAAACAAGTAACTGAAGTATGGAAGAATGTAGTCCTTCTTTAAATATTATTCCTGGGAGTACTTTTATCACCAAATATTCCACTTCAAATTGAATTATATATTTTCATCACAGGTCCACATTCCTGGGGATTGGTTCTGAAATGAAATTGTTTATACAGACAGAAAATAGTTTATTTTATATCATGGCAGAGAAAGATTCTGGGTTGTGTTTCTGACTATTCTCCCCATAACCTCTCAGAGTCAACCTTTTACAGACTGCATATAAATTGTTCTGCAGTTTGGTGCAAATGCAGAGTAGCAGATGTACTGCATATCAAATAGAAACACAGAATTAATTTCCTTTTTATGAATAAATGACATCTTGTATGGATTGGTGTGGATCTTATGACTAGAGAGGGACTCAGACTGAAATTTGTGGGAATCTCAACTGAACTGCAGGGGGAAATATTGGATGGTAAGTTGAAGATGTGCTTAAAAATCAGTGCTGTGTTGTCAAAAAAAAAAATCTGCATCTTCAAAATACAAACTACTTATTGTCCCCTTGTGCTGTTCTGCAACTGTTCTGCTCTATTAGGTCAATGACACTAGCCAGCAGAGATCACAACTTTGAAAGTAAATATGAAGCTGAATTCTGATGTATCAGACAAGTATTTCTCCAGAGTGTTCAAAAAATGAAGATCATATGACCACTGAGAGATAACCTTGTTCAAATTCCTGTTGTTACAGCCGAGCTCTTTGCATGCATTATCCTGTTTCCTCACAGATTACTGTTTTTGGATTCCCTCTCCCAAAGGACCTGCCCCTTGTCTCATTTGCTTCATTGCAGGCAGGTAGGGCTCAACTGAAATCTGTTACTGTACCACAATATGAGCCTCACAGAGCAAAAAAGGGTCATTATTGCTTTGCTTAGATCACAGCATTTTTACAGTCTTATCCCAATAGGACTCTATGGCAAAAAAGGACACTTGGGCTGACACAAATTCAGTTCATGCACCAGATGGCAAGCAGATAGCACAGTGGTACCACCAGTCAACAAATGTCATAGGTACTGGTTCTTCCCTTCCATTTCCACCTGCCTGCATGGAATGTGAGCAGCTCCTTACCCACTGGCCAGCTGGAAGCAGCTCTACAGAGGTTCTTCACAGCTGCCCTGGTATCAGAACTCCAGAATGAAGTGTCTGGGAACATCTGGTTAGTTTAGGAAGATGTGGACACAGTTAGAAAGTCACAGACAGTACAGATGGAGAAGGTCATCTTGAGAATGATTCTTTGTTCTGAGGAGAGCATATTTTGTCTTGAGGCTGACGTCTACAATGTTTGCACTGTGGGTTAGCTGAGGGGGAAAGGAGTGTTGTTCAGAGGTCCTTGAAAGACAGTTATGTTATACCTCTGTGGTGCTAAATGCTCTTGCAGAGAGACAGTCAAGAGAGCGTAAGGGAGGTAAAGCTGAGCAGGGGAAGGAGTGCAACTGGTGTAGATGTGAGTTAACAGGACAATTTGTGTCAAAACACTTCCACTCATGCTCTGTACAGGCCAAAGCAATCCTGGTTTTTTATTAGATCTGTTGCAATACCTTGTACCAAGTACCCTAAATACTTACATAGTTTGCGGCTGCTCAGAGGACCAGACATTTGTTCTGACCCTGCTTCCCCTGCAAGAGACTGGAGAGAGCTTGATGAGTTCATGGAGCTGAACTTTGGGTTTAATTTCTTACAGAAAATTGTGTTCTATTCTCATAGGAACTGCTCCACAAATTTAAGCTAAGTGAGGTAAGTGGGAGAAATGAGAGGATTTGCTGCTAAACCCCGTTAAAATGCTGACATAGCAACTATGGAGTAAGAATACAGGGTGCCCTGTATCACCCTCACAATAACACATGCAACCTGCAAGCAGATAGTACTTTCTGTTTCAAAATGACTCCTGTGTTTTTACTTAGTGTTCTGATATCATCTCCCATGGTGGAAAGAGGAGAAAGGGTAAAAGCATATTCAGTGCTCCTCTCTTCTCTGATTCTTGTGTTACTTCTGGTCTTGTGTTACTGCCTGTCCTTACTGAATACAGTAAACTGAATAAAAGTCACAGACAATTCTGAAATGCTGCAGAGATATTGCTTTAAATTAAGGATAAACCCTGAAAAATGCTCAACAAATTATACTGAAAAGCAAGTGAAAATGTGTGAGAATTCAAAGTAAAGAAGGAAAGAATTGAAAATGTGACTTAAATGGCACAGCGTCCTAAAATACGTTTGTAATCATTTCAGGGATTACAGGAAAAATTCCACCCACAAAAGTTCAGAGTCTATTTCTGAACTAACATCCAGTGATTCTTCTGGAAAAAATAAATGCAGGAGTAGTCTTTTACTAATTAAGTGTTTCTTTACACTATTGGAAGGACTAGAGGAGTGAAAAAGGAAAAGGAGAGCTTATGTGCATAAAGCATTTCCCAAGAAGTCAGTTCTCTTCCCTAAGGAATGGTCAGAACTTTGCCAGCTGTCATTTTACCTTCTCCAAGGGCTCTTTCCACTTCCACAGATCCAGTACTTTGTCCTACAGATTTTGCCTGGCCAGTCAAAAACAATGAAAGGGAAGAAGCTGTTGGTTTTGTTGTAGAATGTGTCTATTTTGTACATCAAATGGAAGACATGAGATGTCCTAATTTGTTCTTAAGCCATTGTCTTGTGCTTTTTCCATTATCATTTTTATAGCTGAGATTTCTGTAAGGATTCACAGTGAGTCATTTTATGAGGCAGCTCTGTACCATCTGCTCTAGAGAGTTTCCTATCACTCTAGACATTACGTATCTCCTTAAGGCAGCCTGGACACTGTAGGGAAATTGCCAAGCCAGGTCACATGCCAGCGGGCCATCATTCATCCAAAAGAAGGCGGGCAAAATCTGCTTACAATTAAGTTCAGCCCTTGGTTCTGCATAACATGTCCCTGTGGCTACAAATTCCTTCCTGCCAGCCCCCTACAGGGCTCAGAAGGAGTCCAAGGATGGTCTGACAAGAGACAAGAGGTCCCAGCCTATCTCTTTCCTTCTCACACTTTTTCAAATTTCCTCTCTTTTTTGTAAGGAACAATATGTTCTTGCATTGTGTCATGCTGGCAGTAAGCAAAACTGCTGCTTTAAAGCTTTGCAGAAGAAGTATAGCTAAATGCCAAAATGTTCGGGGCTTTAAATGAAAAAATATAAAACTTCAGGGAGAGAAAAAAAAGTCAGATTATAAAATACATTAGACTAAGCTTCTAATTTGCAAAAGGAAAAATTTTACTGGAGGTATTATACATAGAGAAAGGAGCCAGAATATAAATAGTGTAAATGGAGCTATTCTGTTACATGCAGAGTTCTGTTTAACAGTAGAAAAAATGCATTAAAAACCTTCAAGTACAACCCTGCTCTTGTAGCACAATTTAGTTAAAGCATAGTCGTTCTTGTGTGGTAGATCCCAGTCTAGCAGCAGATCATATGAGGTTCAGGGGGTCTTTCACCAGCAATAGAAAAATTTTGATCTTTAAACGTGATCTGAATCTGGCTATGAGAGAATACATGTCAATTCAGAAAATACAGCAAACCATTAGGAATTCCCTGCCCCTTTGCTTTACTAGCCAAGACTTAAATACAACTTTGCCACTTGTTCTTGGCAATTTCAGTTGCAGATACTCAAGGGTAAGGAGTGTTCATGGTGTATTCCCCTGGAGCAGGAGTGTGGTACAGTGAGTGGCTGCACCTAGGGCTACTCAGGGAGTGCTCTCAGACTACTTTCAACACGAAACCTCTCTTAAACAAGCAATTATAATTTTGAGCCACTGTCCATTCTTTATTTTGGTATGTCTCAGTGTAACTAAAATCAGTATGGCTGGGCATGCAAGTCACAGCAGCTTACACCCCTCTGCAGACAATTACATCAGCAAATTTGTGAGTTTTCAGTCCAGAGGTGCCTTCTGCAAATCTCAGGTTATCCCAGGTAAGACCTCAGAAACTGGACACACCTCACCTCTGTCAGACAGGCCAAAACAGATAGTTTTTCATTGTAAACAGTTATTTTCATGATCACTGAGAAGACTGCTGTCAGTGTAGGGTAACTGAAACTGGTCCAGCTGGGAGAGGAAAATGTCTTCTCTTGTAATTGATTTCCTTCTCACCTGGTCTCAACAGTGTTATGAGATGGGAGAATAAGAAAAGCATAAAGTACCATCACCTACAAATTAGGAACTGAATGATCTTTTCTGTTATGACTTCTTCTTGGAAAGCAGTCTTAGAAAACAATGTCTTTACAATTGGTGATGGCATCAAAAGCAACAGCACTACCTTAGTAAAGAGAAATGCAGATGAGATTTCATACAGAGGCACATGAATCCATGGAAGGTTCTGCTCCATAACCTTTGTGAGTTTCCCAGACCTTAAAGGGGGGGGAAAAAAAAAAGTTTGTTTTTAAAGTTGATGTTTTTTCACATATCATGGTACATTTTCATAACTGCAGGAGAGTGGATGTTGCAGGAGTGTGGCAATGGTTTTAGGAACGCTCTCATTATTGTGATCTTGAGGACAAAGTGATGCTGTCTGAGACTCAACATGGTTTTGTGTCAGTAAAAAGTTTCTGTTCCAGTTTCTCTGTTCTTTATAGGAACAAAATACTGAACCAGCTCAGTAGTCTGGAGGGACATGCGCGTGTGGCTGGAGAGATTCATTGCCGTTCCTGAGCCTGGTTGCCTCTGATCCAGCTGGAAAAGAGAAACAGTTTCTCTGTTACCTGCAAGCTGCTACATAACTGAGTCAGCAGGGGAGCACAGCAGGGCTCAACACTTGGGTTTAAATTCGTTCCCAAGCTTGTGCTGCTGGGTTACAGCTTTTCTTTAAGAGGCTCATGCAGCACTGACTCCTGGATCACCTGAACTCTGCTATGTCAGCATATATCCAAAATGATCTGCTGAGACTTCTGCGTTCAGCATCATGTCCTGAGAAGCACTTGCTCTGGCCAGCACTGCTCATAACTCACTCGCTAGCTGGGCAGGCAAGAGTATAATGATTTATGCAAAGAATGCTCCTTGCCTATACCCAGAGGGTCAGTCCTGCCTGAGGGATCACGGGATAATTACCAAAACCTGGAGGACCACAGGACTTCTGTGGTCTCAGCTAGGATGTTCACTATTGCTTGACTTATTAACTCTCTCCCCAAATTTCACAGAATGCAGAAGAAACACACTGCAACCAAATCATAGATTGGTGCCAACACCACTCAGTTGGTTTTGCGGAGTGAAATTAAAAATAGCTGCACCAGAAAACTTCTCTTCTCTGAATGCACAGAACATACCTTCAAAGAAGCAAGTCATAGAACCACAGAATATCCTGAGTAGGAAAGGATCTAAAAGGACCATCAAGTCCAACTCCTGGCCCTGCCCAAGACACCCCAAGAAACACAATACATGCCCAAGGGTATTGTCCAAATGCTTCTTGAACTCTGTCAGGCTGGTGCTGTGACCACAGCACAGGAGAGCCTGTTCTGGTGCCCAGCCACCCTTTGGGTGAAGGACCTTTTGGCCATATCCAGCTTGACCCCCCTAATGCATTCCATCAGGTCTTGTCACTCACCAGAGAGGAGATCTGTACCTGGCCTTGCTCTTCCCCTTGCAAGGAAGTTGTAGCTGCAGTGAGGTCTCCCCTCAGTCTCCTCCAGGATGAGCAAGCCAAGTGACCTCAGCCGATTGTCAAACAGCTTCCCCTCAAAACTGAGCAGAGTATGCTAATGGGGGAAGCTGTCAAATGGAGGATAAAAGGATACCAGGATTGTGAAAGAGGAGAGCAGAGTAACTCTACAAGAAAGGCACAGGTATAGAACTGCAGAAGATATGGGGGAAAAATAGAGATGCAAGAGTAAAAAAGAAGAAAATAAAGGAGTTATATATATATATAGTGAAAAACCATACACAAACAGAAAGGTACATAGAAGGAAAATGTGGCAGGAAATTAAAGCGTGTGCTTAATTATATTTGTATCTGGTATGCAGTAAATTAATTTCAGATTTGATGTTATCATTATCTCTTTTTCTAATACTGATTTTTGACCTGAGGAAATCCCTAGTAACAGGTCATAAGCCCCTTGTTCTTTGTCCTTGTCTGAGTGAGCTACTAGAAAAGCTGTCTCTGGGTTTTTTTAACAAGAGAAGGCAGTGATTTACAATCTAGATTAATTTTGATGAAGAAAGCAGGGAGAAGAAAAATTCTTTGACAGCTGCTGTCAGGTGAGGCTGGTCTTCTCCAACGAGCTAGGCTGGGTCAAGGCAAGGCCAAAAGACTGTAAGAACTAGAATAAAATGACATTGGGAGAAAGCAATTCAAAAGACTTCCTACTGCTTTCTGCTTGCTGAGACTGTGAAATAATGCTTGCTGCAGGCTGCATGGATGGGGGAGGGCCTGACAGCTACAGCAGCAGGAGTCTTGCATGACCAGAACTTCTCTCAGGGAAAGTCTGGTCACAGCTGGGGCACATGTCATTTCTTCTCTACTTCTTGCCTTTACCAGCCAAGTCTTTTACAGAAGCAGCTGCAGGAAGCTGGACAGGCTTTTATCTACTGTTGTCAGTTTCTGAAAAACTTAAATCCTCGTGTATATGTACCTCTGCACTTGATTTTTCAGGTGGTATTTCAGAACTGCTGACTTCTTTCCTTTTGAACAGTTTGAACAATAAGATGACAGGGAAAAAAAAGCATAAAGTTCAAATTTTAGACAGAAATACCCTACTGAAACTAGTAGTTCACAAAATAACTGTAGTTGAGCCCAGTTCTTTTTTTATCCCAAATCAGCTTGTTCATCTGTAAGATTAATAGTACGGGGAGAGGAGGCCAAGAGGAGAAATTATTCTGTTCTGTATACTTCAAATTAGCAGAAAAAGGCAATTTTTCTTCAGAAACCAGATATGAACAAAGATTACACTTTGCAGGTGTTTTACTGTAATACCTCCCACAATCAGACCTTTTTCTTTAACTGTGGTAAGTTCTTGCCTAGTTTTTTTGTCCTTCTCCCCATCCTCCCACCTTGCGTGTGCTTGACCCTCATTAGCCCAAGCTGCCATGTAAACTCAAGAATAGAGAACATATTTACTAAGTGGTCCTGTCTAAACTCAATGAGTGCTTCAACCCTTGGCTTAGACAGGAATTTAAGAGGTGTTGCTTGACATCTTTTCCACAGTCAGTACGTTGCTTTTGAACATGTACCTTTGGGGGTAGAAAATGGGAGGTCCCACGGAGAAACCTAGCAGGGGACTTATGGCTTCTGCTTTTATAATTTCTCAACAACTGAACTACAATTGCCAGTGCTCAGGGAGAAAATAATAAACAGAGCTGCCATCAAATTAAGTAAGGCACTTCCCATATGTCTGCACTTCTTTTATATGCATGTGTAAGTGGATGGAGGGGAGCAGAGAGCATTCATATCAAGTGATAAATAACAGCCCCAGGGGTTCTTGGAAAACAAATGGGATAATTATGGAGAACTTAAGTATCATTATTATGATTATTTATTATTAAAAGCTATGCAGTAAGAAAAAGCAGCATCAGGTGATTATGGCTATGTACATAGAGAACTTTCAGCATTTAATGTAAAAAATTCCCTCATGTCAAACCAATAATCACCCTTTCAAAATTATGCCATAGAGAGTCATATATATGGAGTGTTGAGTATAAATCTTTTGATTCCCTGTTGTAATGTGCAAAGTGTCGCCTCTCACATGAAGGTTGCTGCTGCAGGACCTTGTGGCAGCTGAAAAGCACATGTTGTGCTTCCCTCACCTTCTGCTTCACAGTTCCTTACAGTTTCTCAAAGTCTCTCTTGATAAATGTCTTCAGAAAAATATTTTATGAGGTGCTTACCTATAAAAATATATCTTTCAAGGCCATGTACACAATGAGGCCTTAAACACTAACCACACACAAGAAACACTGTTCATTTGGTCCAGCATGTAGATGCTGAAGGAAATAGAAAGCCATCAGTGCTCTGTCAGAGTCAAGGTGGAACATATTAGCAGTCTGCTGTAACTTGATGTTATTCACCTGCTGCCAGAGAAGAGCAAAGCCCCTCACAGATGATGCCCTTTTGTTTAAATGGCCATTTGTGCCTCAAGATATACAGCCTGAAAACAGCAGCATGTGTGATCAAAGACATGGTACAGCTTCCATATGAAGAAAAACTAAATACACTTGGACTCCTTGGTGAAAAGGAGGGAATGCTCAAGGGAGGAGACCTGAGAATGCTCAGGTCTGATAATAAATATCAGGAATAGTTTGAAGAAATTATTAAATTATTGGGAAACTTTTTTTTTTTTTTTTTTTGCATAGCACAGGGACAAGCAACCAGGTTTAGAGCAAACAAAGCCAAGTCGTTTTAAAGCCAGCACACAAATGTGACGTAGAGTTAATTCTCAAAATTCATAGCAAAGCTAAGGAATAGAAGTACTTTCAAAAGCAGAAGAAAGCTGAATTGGCAAATCCCACCTTCACCTGTGCAGTGCTTTTTAGTAATTCACAGAAGTATCAGTTCAAGGGATGACCCACAGGGAAAAATTTTCTTTTTAAATCCCTGGGAAATGTTTCTACTGTATTTAACAGCTCCAAAATATCATGGCCATTATAGTCCCATTTCAGGAGCAGCTCATTACAGATTTTATAAAGTGTTTTCCATTAAGTATTGGGTTTGCATAACCTGTTTTTTTGGGGGGCACGGGCTACAGGGGTGGGTTCTANGCTGCCTGTGGGATGGGCTCACACTGGAGAAGTTCATGGAGATCTGTGTCCCATGGGAGGGGACCCCACAGTGCAGCAGGGGGAGAAGCCACGGGCCATGAACTGACCATAACCCCCATTCCCTGTGTCCCTGTGCCACTGGGGGAGGAGGTAGAGCTGGGGCGGAGGGAGGAGTGGGGGGAAGGTGTTTTCTCATTATCTTGCTCTGATTTTGTTAGTAATAAACTCAATTCATATCTCTAATTAGAGCCTGTTTTTCCCATGATGGCATTTGAGGAGGGATGTCTCCCTGTCTTTATCTCAATCCATTATTAAATGGAAGTGTTTGTTTCCTCTCCCCTGTCCAGCTGCAGAGGGGAGTGAGTGAGGGGCTTTGTTGGGTGCCTGACATCTGGCCAGGGTCAAGCCACTACACATTATTTAGCATGTTTTCTATATCACACTTGAACCTAATCAGCCTGTGATTCCCTGAGAGAAGCAGCTTTATTTACTGTTACAGCTCTTCAATTCAGAAGAAAATTTCAAGATGTGTGACTTTCAAGGGACGTCAAATATCAAAGCAACCTGACCACATGTACCCTTCATTCAGTCTTTTCAATATACTGTGAATACACTTCTAAGTCCTGAAGTGTTTTCCCCCCCAATAAAAATATGAAATCTTTTTCCCTACACCAATACACAATCCATGTACTCAGACTGAATCACAAAATCATAGGATGTGGCACAGTTACAGCTTGATGCAACATAGCAGCTCAATTCACCATTTTGGTAAAATTATTTCAGCTATATAAGAACAAGGAAACATCAGTGGATGAGGAAGCAGATGTTTTGTCTGTTCTTGTTTCACAGTAAAAAGAACAAAAACATATTGTCAGCATGGTATATTCTTAAATATAGATGATTCTATACAGACCCTGTCCTTTGCATTGCGTTTTGTGAGGCTGCAAATTGCTGATGCAGTGCTGCACAGTATATTTCAGTAGTTCTTTAGTTTAAAACAAATAAAATTACAATATCAAAGAAAACAGAATACAGAGGAAAAATGGAAACAGCGCTGCAAAGGTGCTCTTCCCTCTTCTATTAACCACAGAAAGGTCTTCACAGACCTTCTTTGGATTAGAATTATATTCTAATTTCAGGCAGGGAGAGAGCAGCAAGGTCTAAGTTCTGACATGCAGTAATTACTTGAATTTTATTTTGATATTTTTAAGAAGATTGCAGTGAATTACATTTTTTCAGGTTTTAAAGAATAGCAGCAGAAAGATAGGTTTACTTTGAAATTCTTGGCTTGTACTTTAAGGGAGTTCATCTACTGTAATACAATTTGCTTTAACTCTAAAAAATACATAAGATATTGGCTTGTTATAGCTGGGAGCAATTTGTCTGTTGCACTTGTGACTTACTTAGAGACTTTATTTGAGATTCAAGCTCCTTATATTAGCTAGGACACAGAAACGAATCACTTGACACTTTGCATAAAGATGTCCCAGTGCCTACCTGTGTTTCTTGGAAGGAACTGATCAGTGCCTTTGCCTTGGGTAAGCCACGTTAGCTGGAGTAGCAGCTGACAGAAGCACTTCTCCTTTATGTGCACAGTAGCATCACCTCATGTGTCCCAGTGGCACTGGGTCAGTGCAGTGATGCTCCTGGTCCACCTGCTCCAACCATAACTACCTTTGACAGAGCTGTGTCAGACTTGCTCAAAAGTCACCTCTTTTACAGACAGACAAGTGTGGCAGGGAGCAGATAAGGACTTAGGCAGCAGAGTTAAGACTCTCTCTTGCACTGCTCCATCCCTTTTTCAGGTACTTCTGTCCAAAGTATAGTGCCAACCTTACAATGCAAAGGCTTCCCTAGCACATCTCATACTATGTTCCAAAACCAGGATATGTTCTTTCCACTGTACCATGAACTAATATCCCATATGCCTTTCACTACCAAAATCAGGCCTTACAGTTTAGAGGTATTAACTAGATGATTCAACAGCTCTCCCCAGGTCTAGCTCTCTCCCAAAATTACATGTTGAATGGAGGTTGTATTTTTTTTTTCTATGCTTGTACAGATGTATTCTGTACAGTCTAATATTAGATTAAATTGTAAGTGTTCTATATATTATGATTTTGTGCTGATAATGGTAAATCTAGGATCACCTGCAAAAAATCAGGGCATTCTGCTTTTGGCAATACTCGTGCTGCAAAAGAAAGAGAGAAACCCCAGAAAATTATGTCATACATCTACTTATACATGTAACAGCATCAGTGGCAAAAAGTCATATTCTTGCCCTTCTGTATCTGCCCAGACACTTAGCTTTCAGTTATTTCTATTACTGTGTAAGACTGCAGAGATACATTTGTAAGAAAACCAGTTCTTTTACAATTTCCAAGTTTGTGTGCATCTGCAAGTGAACACTGCAAAAAGGGTGGCTCCTTTACTTTTCATCTTTGCATACTAATCTGTTTTACAAATGTTTTAAACACAGCATGGCAACCCTTGCTGATAAATCCATGGAAAAAATATGACCGTGGACAATGACTAATGTCTGTCTCATGCATTTCTGCCCTATGTTCTGTCCTACGTTTGGGGGGAGAAATTATCATATGGATTAAGTTAGTAACACTCATCCTCACATTTTCAGGGAGCGCTTCCTCTTAAATCATATCTCTTTGGACCTTGACAGGCTTTCACACCTAGTCTTATTTCATGCTGGAACTTCCCAGGGACACATTAGTTGTGCTTCACAAATCACCATGTTTGCCAGTGAATGAAACACCCTAAGCAAGCATTACTTAAATATTTGAAGGAACTGGGAGTATTTTACACTTTTATTGGTGGTGAGATAAAGGGTCTATCTCCTTGAAGCTTCTACCATATGTTTTGTTCTCAAAGCAAGTATCTTAATAAGGTAGTCACAGAAGATTTTGATTAGTGTAAGATTCCCATGATATCTTTATCTCATAGTATCTTTCCTCTATGGTTTTCTGCAGGTGTTGTTTTTTTTTTTTTCCCTAAAGGATACTCATTAGGGATCCTACAAGGGGATTTTAACCAATTTCTTTCTTATTTTTATTCACCAAAAATGTATCTTTTCTATCCGGTTTAATATATTTCTCTCATAGGGGAAAAAAAAAAAAGCCACTACACATTATTTAGCATGTTTAAACATGCTTGAACATAAGCAGCAAGTATCTCTCCTATATACATAGACTGTAACTTGCCTGGTATCAAAGATCAGACATGTATGAATCTAAACGGGGTAAACTAAATTACTCTTGTGAAATAAAGACTTTTGTGGATCAAAGTATGACATTTTTAATCTGGAAATGAAGTTTGAAATAAACTCTCTAACCAAAAGAAAATCAAAAGCAGAAGTCTCAGAAACAATAGAGTCTTCTGCAGAAAGGCATGACAAGTTATTTCCCCTCAGATAGGTTAGTACCATCCCAGTGGCCATGATTTTCAAAACCCTTTTGAGACTTTTGGCTGTAATTTTGTGGGCCTTCAAAGAGCTGAGTGCATCCAGCCCAGCTGCTGTCTTTATTACACAGGTAGAATAAATCCACCACCAGTAAGCAGGTATTCAAACCAGTGTTATCAGATTAGTAATCCAGTAGAGTATGAGACAGGAGCCAGAGAGAAGCAAACCTTACCAGCTAGAGGAAAAATGAAATTGGTAAATGAAATTAGCAAATTTGGCCAAGAGCCCATTTATTCCAAGTCATTGTGGTGCATTTTCAAGAAGACTTGGCATCTGAAGTCTTCAGAGGCAGTGCTTGTCAATGGTGTTCTAGTAAGAAGAAACATTAATCTTGTGTTCCATAAATCATTTCTTGGGTTCTTCATCACAGCATCCTACCATATAGCTGAGTATCATGACATAAGGAAATACCATATAGCCACATCATAACAGGATAATCCAAACCTATTTCAGCTAATTTTGCCAGTTTCTTCTACAGTTTCTAAACTATCTGTGCAGAAAGTGGTGAGATTCTTAGAGGATTGCAGCCGGTTTTCCCTAGTGCAACAAGTTATGTCAGCTGGCTGTTGTTGATACAAACTTCCTACTCAAGGGCATAAGGTCTTTTAAGCTACTTCTGTTCTTGGAGGAGAAAGATAAATACCTCAAGAGGGCAGTAAATCTCATCTGAAGACAGGCAAACCCTGGAGCTGCTTATCTGCTAACCATGAAGGCAGAGTGGACTACTGACTTACAACAGAGAGCTGTGTTGCAGACAGCTAAAAATGGAATAAATTTGGCCTGTGTCCCATTGTGCACCCAGGTAATACAGCAGGGACAAAGAGGTGAGTGCTCATGCCCTGGCTTCTGCACCCAGACAGGACAACTTGAAGGCAGACAATGATTCAACTTTGCAAGGAAGCCAGATCTTAACATTTTCTTGTGAAATTATCGTGTCTCTGAAGGGCAGTACAGAACCCAACTAAAAGGCAACTGTATAAAAACAGGGAACTAAATCTCTGGTTTGCACAGATAAATAAGCTGTCTGAGTTTTAAAAAGGGCTCAGATTGATCAATTTTAGCAATTAAAATGCTTTCATTTGGTATCAACTACATTCCCTGTACTAGGCAAGCAATATTGCCTTTCAAACCTACGGGCATATTTAATTTTAGTTTTATTTATTTAAATAGAAGTGTTCACATGCCTAAAACCAAATATGTGAGCTAGGAGGCATGGCATGGTGTTAAGCTGGGAAAGCAGGAGAGACACACAGCTCAGCAAAACAAATGACAAACAAGAGAGAACAAATCAGTGCCACTTCACCAAGAAATCTGGAAGTTGCAGAAATATGCTTTAGGCTGTTTGGTGTGTAAACTGCAAGGTCATTGTAAACTAGCATACAGCATACCTTTCTGTCTATCCTTAAACATGTTCTTTGTCACCGTAACAAAAGCCACAGCTGTAAGCAGTTTATGCTGCAATTGCTTTATCAACAGCCATTGGAATAAAAGTAAGGTAAGTCCTCCTTTGTTGCCTCAACAACCCTCACCTCTGCTACAAAAATGCTCTTTAACTGGCTACAGACTGGCTTCTTCACAAGTGTTTCTAATTCAGCTAAACATCTTGATAGGAAATGTCATAAATTACGTGTATGAGACTGTCAGTAGAATTTTCAACAGAAGTAACATGAGGTCGTATTGAAATAAAATGAGAACCTTGGACAAATTTCTGAGCCTATAAATGTTCAACTTCACCTACAATCCCACTCACAAAGGCATTTGGGAAAACTTTGATGATCCCAGCAAACATGTGATTGGTGAGAGAAGGAGACTTGTAGACTGCAATTTCCCTAAATCTTGCACTGTAATCTTCCTGCACTTTCCACAAGTGATTCCATTTATGCTTTTCAGAAGTGATAAAATGTATCACATATGAGCTATTGTGTCCATTTCCTGAATACTCATCTCAGTCCGGAAAAAAACATTCTCTTTGCACTTTGATATTTATTTCCAGGTGTACTTATTTCTCTGGTAGGCATTTGAGATCTGGGTGCTGAAAAGATGCATGCATGTACTTAACGTTATATATGTGAATACCACCATTGATCTCAGCAGGACTACCCTCCATCTGAAGTCACTGAGACTGCTCATGTCTGAAATTGGGCAAGTAAATTAAACCCTTTCAGGATCAGGGTTAGAGCAGACAGTTTTTCCTCTTAATAGTGGTGAATGAAAAAAAAATCTGATTTTCAGAGGTAGTAATTTATTTTCTTGACACTTCTGTTATCAAGAAAACTTTCAGTTCAGCAACTAATTCTGCTCTGTTTCTCCTGCAGTTGTAATTGACATTTTTGTAAAACTCGGTTCTTGTTTTAAGTACAGACTATGCTAACTTTGAAGTATTGTATGCTACCATGTAGCCACATTTTAGAGGTGTTGATTGGTTTCCTGAGAAGTTAAGTATGTCTACTGCATGTGGTTCTTTTCTATTTTATGGGATTCATATGCCACACTACTCACTTTTATGCCTCTGGTTCTTCGTTAAGGAGTGTGATTAACATCTATCATTGTCAAATTTGCATTGAAATAGAAACCATTGCTTTGAAGCATCATGGATTTGAACTCCATGTTCTGGAACTGATGTGATTCTACACACACCACTCATCCTAACACAGTTTCAGGTTAAGGCCAGTTGCTGCATATCTATAACTCACAGTTTTATCCACCCTTTTAACCTCTTTGGAGTGCTCCTTCAAATCTCTGCTCTTGTGCTTCGTCTTGTTGGTCAGCTAAGCAGTCTCAGTAAAGTACAGCCAGACTTAAGGAAATGCTGCTTTTCCTTCCCATAATATCATCAATAAATAGAAAAACGGCCAGGCAATTCCAGTCAAAGTACAGCTTATATTAAACGGAAGGACAAGATTTAAGAAAAAGGAGGTTATAAACTAACATAAATCTGTACTCATGTCCACCTTAAAATAAGATGGGGTACCCAAGGAAAAGCCTGGTTTCTTCACACTGCAAAGAAATGCAAGAAGCAGTTCCACAGTAGTCCTGTGGATGGAATGGGGTGGTTTTGCTGTTTGTTGTGCTTTGCACATGATCATAACATCACATTTGGCTATAGTCAAAGAAGCAGGGTTTCCCCAAATAGTAGCTCATATGTTGCCACTTACACTTCCGAAGTGTTTAACTCCAAGTTGTCCTACCTCTACTACATATTAATGAGTAAGGTTTTTTGCTCTTTCTACCAGCAATCAGCAATTAAGTACACATTTTTAATCAGCAATCATTCCAGCAACCCAGACACAGGTCAATAGTAAAAAACAAAGGCAACAAATTTCAAATATATGTTTAAGTCTGTACATTTATATGTATATATATATATATAATTCTGCAGATTCTAACACAATTTCTAATTTCCTACACTTTCTCTCTAGCCAAGAGTTTCCTTTGCTCATGTTCACAGAGAAAATTATGTCAACTGCGTAATAAACTCATGATGGCATTCTTTAAGAGTGACTGAAATTGGATGCTCTAAAACCATAGATAAATTGCATTAGACCCATTGCTGTGAAATTGCTGAATCAAATACCAGCCACAGAAATGTCTCCATTTTCACAAGAAAAGGGTCTGGCTAGCATTTTCTTGCCAGTCTGGAAATACTCAGCCTGAACTGACTTTTTTCCTGGTAAATAAGATTCAGAAAGATCCCAAATTACTTTCTATAATGGGTTCATATAAAAATAACTCAAAAATCTTTAAAACTGTTGTCTAACCCATTATTATTTTCAGTATAATCCTTCTCAATGGTTATTGAAACAGGCAGCATGAGACAGAAAGCAAAGCCAGTCAAGACAGATGGATTGGTAGAAACGAGTCAAGGAAACAGTTTTAGACTGTTTCCTGAGGAAATGTACTTTTATGTGCCTCTGTTCATCTGCCTGCTTGTACCTCTGAGTACTGCTACCTTGCTGTTGCCTTGTCAGTTTGAGCCAACGTGCAGAGGACATAGTGCAAAATACTTTCCTGCATCTTCTGTAAAGAGATAGTAAAATAGTGGGGAGAGAGCAATGAGTCAGAGGCTACAGGCTTTATTCAACTCAGAGAGTCAGAAGGGTGAAAGATAACATGCCTATGCCAAAGAGACTAAAAGCCTTGGTCAGCATTTGTGCTTCAGAAGGCATCAGACAACTCAGCTTTGAGGCATAAATTCCTATTCATAAATAGGAGCCCTATTTTTCCTGATTTTTCTTAAACTAATTTTTGATTCATCCATCAATTATCTTCAGGAAAGCTGATCACTAGCATCACGTTCAGTGCAACCAACAAAGAGTGACTCACCAGTTAATGGTTGGGAATACACTCCTACATTTAAATGTTGGTACACTGTTAGTGATAAGAATTGTCATAATAGTACTTCAAAATTGCCTACGTTTTTGCTTTTTTCCAGGGATTACAGGAAATACTCAGAAAATGCATAAAAATTTCTACTCCTCTTCCAAGGAGGCAAAGCAGGCAAGAGGTGCCAGGGACAGGTAGAGATTAAATATTTCTTCTACCTTCTATTTGGTCATGTGGCCAAATATCAGCAAGTCCTGGAGTTAGTAGTAGTAGTAGTAGTAACTTACTACTACAAAAACAGTAGGAACAATTAAAGTAATAATTAATACATATATATACACCAATATATTACACCATTACCTGAGATCTGCACTGGGAAAGACAGAACCAGACAGCTTTACTGATATAATTCAGTATCAAAGCAAATAATAGGAGTGAAAATGCTCACCTCTGTCTCACCTCCTAAACAATAGACTGTGCTCTTTTATGCTTATCCATGTTCTCAGCTTTATGAATCCATTATATATAAAATTGCCAAATCACCATATAGTTAAGCAATTCCAGGTTCATATTACAGTTTGCATTGTGGTTGAAAAAATATTTTCAAATACTGCTTAAACTTACAATAACTCTTAAGAACTAGTTTTTATATTTGACTGGGGCCTTTCATCTCTTCCTAGTGCAGACAGGGACCTGACTCCATAAATCTGCAACTGATTTGTGTGATGGCAACATTTCCAGCTGCACAAGTGCTGTAACATCTACACCTAAATTAGCTCATGAGTCAACACATCTAGTTGGGTTATTACATTATTGCATCCATTATCTATAAATGAAATACAGCTGCGTTGTCTGTTGCACCAATTTAAAACACCTACTTAACGAGCCTTAGAGCTCAAAAAGATTGGGAGCCTTTGGTGACAACAAATAAAAAGGAAACTTAATCTGGTCCTGTATTATCCAGCTGTATTTTTTTTTTCCTGGTAGAGCCTAATCAGGTGTTTACCGTAAATATGGGCAGTACTTTTAGTTTATTTGCTAAATAGGAGTCGGACAAAGGAAGCATGCCTGGGTCACAGTCAAAAGTTTTCACTTGCAAAACAAGGTCACCCAGACACTTTAATTGTGACAGACACTTGAACTGAGAAAAGATTTTTTTTTCCCATCAGTTCAACATCAGGCTGACATTTTGATGGATCCTCCTTAATCTTTTTCACATTTTCTTTCACTAAATGCGGCAGCATCATCATGGCCTCGCAGTTTCCTCATTTCTGGGAGGAGAGGGAGGATGGGAATTATGGGAGGAGGGAAAGATGGGATTGGGGGCTGGGAAGTTGTCTCCGTATTTTCAAAAGTTGAAAGGATCTCCGGAGAGCTCCCAGATTGCCTGTATACCTCTTTATGTGCAGCATGTCGGACACCTGTTTTCAATTGCGTCGACAGATCAGAAGATCCTCCTCCTTGGAGTCTGTAAGCCTGGCTGTAGCATATAAAACATTCCATGCATATGGCTGTCATTTCAGTTTTCTTTGCAAATGATTTCTGTCCTGTGTGTAGGTGAGAGGCTTGTTTGAGGCCTGCTTACATCATACCTATGGAACTTGATCCCCATTGTAGGAAACGCATACAGAGGGCATTTGTTTAAATTTTTGGTCAGTGGGGGTCATTCTCATTGTAAATGGATTTTCACTCATAAACTATGTGAGATTAGTTTAAGTTCTCACTGGAGACCCCAGCTTTACAGAAATCGTGCCACATGAAAGCAAGATGACTTCTCATTTGAGCTTGTCACCGTGCAATTTCCAGATGCCGGCACATGGGCCAGCAGCTTTTGCACAGCTATCTGTCACAGCTGCAGCAAGGAGGACTGGGGAAATTCCACATTACAAGGAGCTGTGATACACCCATTCCTGGGAAATAGCTGTTTCAAAGAAAAAGTGGGATCACCAGAAGGAAATTGACCCTTCTGCTCACATGAAGGTCACCTTATTGCTCCTTATTTTGTAAATCCTAATGTCACAGACCTGGAGATGGAGCCGTGCTGTTGGGTTAAACCTGAGTACAATTTTGAACATCCACATTTATGGGATTCTAGAGGCTAGTGATTGATCAAGCTCATTGCTGAGATACAGTTTGGGAATGAAGGTCAGTCAGCTAAAGGAGGTGAAAAGGGAAAGCAATAGGAGAAAAGGACTTTGAGGGATGGGTTAACGATGAGTCAAACAGTTTGTTCATTCACAAAATATCACAATAAACAATGAACTTGACTGAGGAAACAAGTTAGCTCCTTTTTCCCCAAGGAAGTACATAAGATAAAAAAGTGACCCAAGAAGATGTGTGTGGCTCAGTGAGCAAAGAAGCATCACTTTCTTCCTGGTGTGTCCACGGACATTGCAGCTGCCCAGCAGCAGCACCTTCAGTGACACCCCAGGATCCTCAGGGAAAGATTGCTGCCATGGTACCTTCAGGCTGCAGCTGGAAGAGGCTGTACCGTGCACTGAAGTCTCCCCATGGATCTCAGAGGTCTCAGAGCCCGTGTCACAAACAGGTGCCTCCAGGGCAGACAAGCTACAGCCCCTGTGATGGTGTCCAGACACCAAGCACTCAAATTGCCTTCTTGTAAACAGCCTTTTTTTTTAACTATTGGAGGCACAAGCTGCTGGGGCAGTGAGGGGGTGTAGAATCCCAGAAGATAAGGGGTTAATGTGTCTGCCTGAAGTGCTGATAGCAGGATGGCTGTGGAACCAACCAAGGATGGTTGGATGGTTGGTAGTAATAAACTGTGGGAAAGAACAGTCTTTCTTTCTTTCTCTTTCTTTCTTTCTTTCTCTTTCTTTTTTTCCCTCTCTCTTTCTCTCTCTCTTTCTTTTTTCTCTCCTTCTTTCTCTTTCTTTCTCTCTCTTGCTCTCTTTCTTTTTCAGTCTCTTGCTCTCTCACTCTCTTGCTTTCTTGCTCTCTCACGCTTTAATTCCTCTTTTCCTTTGTCTCATCCTTTTCAGCCTACCTCTTCATCCAAAGTCCACTGCTCTGTGGTTATATAGTAGGTCAGGAACTAACTAATTTCCATGCCAAGTGTGTATTTACTAATAAAATTTGGTGATTTTTGGTGGGCTCTCTTCGACCACAAACATTTACAAATTTTGGGTAAATTTCGTAAATTTACCCTAAGGGTGAAACACCACAGGGGGTGCAGAATAAAAAAAAACCAGGCCGGTAGGAAGAAGTACAAGAGAAGCTAGATGTCGTACTCTGAAAGGATCAGAACAGAAGGCCAGCTCAGTGGCTTTCTCCAGGAGACAGATGGCCTCCCACAGCCTGCCCTAAGCTTGCCACTCACCTCGCTGGGTGCTCAGACCTCTGCCAGGACCCCAGGGTTACTCAGGGACCCAGGTCTCCACACAGTGGAGGAGAAATGCCCCACAGGGACAGAGGATTCCCCTCTGCACACGGAGGAGAGGGCGAGGGCCACTCTCCGGGGCGCTCAGGGAGTTTTGGTTTATAGTATCAAACCATCCTTGACGTGTACATTCCTCTGGACAAAGGCTTTCACACTTGAGACCCCCAGTGTTTTCCTTCCTATTATCATGATTACAGGGCATGTAATCCCTTTTCTCCTCTTTTTTTTCCTTCATTTGATCTGTCATCAAGGAGCTGTTTTCTTTGCTCCCCTGGCCACTCTGCCCCTCCCAGCCCCGGCCATCTCTGGGAAACACACACAGGCACACATGGCCTTTACTATAAGGGATCCCTCAAAGCAATGGAAAAAAAAAAAAGATCAAAAAGTCACAAGTGTAGCAGATGTCAAGTAGTCCCTCAAGACCTCTACTTAACCCCTTCCTCAGGCTTTGCTGGACAAGAAATCAATCAGTAGGAAAAGCAAAAGTTTTCTAAAACTTTACTGTGTTTTATTATAAATCAGGGGTCAGTTTATTTATCCCAATGCCTTGCCCAACTACAGGAAACATTTAATGAACTGGCTTAGAACCCTGACTATGAACACACTTTCTACTAATTGGGGTTGTTTACGACTTTATGTAATAAAGTTTGACATTGCAAACTGTGAACACTTTTTACAGAACTTCCTTCTCTTTCTACCCCTGAAATGTCATCTAAAACCAGGTGTATGAAATGTCTGTGCAGCAGTTAAGCAATCAATGCCTCTTATCTAAATGACAGAGATGCATGGGGCATTTAAATCCTAATGATTATAAATGGGGGAGAAAATAAGCGTGGAGGAACTTTTCCATCTTTTTTTCTCTAAGTACAGTATGTCTTGCAAATTTATCATATTCTCCACAAGCCACCTTAGGATTGCCTACAACTCCTCACAAAATGAAAAATTGCAAACTGTTTTGCAGAGGGAAAATAACTTCTCAAATTGCAGCTTTGTCTGCAGTTTGGGGAACGCTGCCCAAGTTAAAACTGGGGGGGAAAAAAAAGTAATAAAAAACAGTAAGTCAGCCTGAAAAGGTAGAAAACTTTGAACAGTTTGTTGGAACAAGCCATTGAAAAATTATTTCCCTGTGAGCACGGTGGGTTTTCAAAGTCTGCTGAAGACTGGAGAGGAGAAGGGAACAGTTCTACCTGTGTATTTTATTCTGGGTCAGGTTTGGTTTACAGCTGCTGGTTCCAGTTCTGCAATCAGTTCTACCCTGGCAGACCTTTTCACCTAGGCAGAGATCCTGTGAGGGCTTTTCATCTTTGCACAAGACATAACTCCCTCAGTTAGATCAGATTGCAGGATCAGGGCCTGAGCATGAATACATCCAGTCCTCACAGGAAATGCTTGACTCAGCCAAAGAAGTGTAACTCAAGAAAAAGCACTCTACTTTGTGTGGAAAAAACAACTTCACTGAATATATTAATCTCTTTCATTCTATCACTGCAACCAGCATCTGCAAGAAAAAGTGACATTTGCTTCTTCTCTGACATGCCAGTCCTCTTCCAGGATCATCCTGGAAGAATAAAATTACAACCAAATCCTGCACAGGTACAGAGGTCTGTAATTATGTCTCTTCATGCATGACTGGCATCTTGAGATTTTGTATGATGCAGTTTGATCTTTATCTGCCTGATTACAGGCACAATGAGAACAAGAGCATGACCTTCATCTCTACTTGTCCACCCCCAGCAGGCTGGGGATTTTCAGCCCTTGGTTTGGCTTATCACTGGTGATCCAGCCACTTTCCAAGACAAAACAGTGGAAATTTGTTCAGGAGCGTCCAGGAGTTGCAGCACACATACACTTTATCTTTTCATGCATCAGAGCCTTATGCCCTTGGAGGACCTCAACCTCACCAACACACACGAACACATGCACAGCAGGTTCTTTGACAGATCTACCTCAGCAGGTCTGTGTAGGGCAAAGCTTCCATTAGTTCTTTCTTCATAACTGATACCCTCCCCTAAACTCCACTTATCTGCTGAGGACAATGAATTTCACACACTGAGGCATGTACTGAGAGACATATCCAGACAGAGAACTGAAGGTGGAAACCTAGAACATGTGAACTAGTAAGGATTAGATCCAGCATCATGGACCCAAAACATGAGAGGACACGGGGTGGCATGCAAAAGGGGCAGGCCAATCTCAACACACAAAATCTTGAGCTGCTGTTGGTAGTCACAGGGCAAAAGGACACATCAGGCTCAAGGGTACATAGAATGATGCATACTTCTGCAGACATTCAACTTTTCATAAGCTCTGGACCAGGGTCGGCAATTCCGTGATACTCAAATTAGTTATAAATATGTCTATGGATCTAAGCTTGTGACTGCAGGCTCACTGGATTTTCAAACCAATCTGAGCAGGATGGATAGATGTCTGGCATGAAATTATCCTAGGTCTTAAGCATAATTTGCCTTCCTGCATCTGAAAATTCAGAAGTATCTGTCTGTCTGCTGAGGTCCCTAAATACCTTTGAAAATCTGGCACTTAGCATCTGGGATCTGTGGAATGATGAGCCCCATTACTGGGAACATTCAAAAGGCTTCTATTTAAGACAAACAGGGCCAAATCTTGTTTTCTGTATTCTGTTTTTTGGTTGTTTTTTTTTTTTTTAAATAAAGTTTTCCTAAGGACATCTGGAACCTAGCTGGGATTCTCAATGCAATGCTTCATGCAGCATTATGTATTGTTCACTTAGCTCCTGTAGCTAAGGAGTATTTTTCTGTGTCATTTATAGAAAAAACACTATCAAGTCAAGTTAGTGTTTCTTTTTTCTTGATTTCTGAAGGTAATAAAAATATAGTGCAGGTGCAATTAATCTTTTTTTTAATATAAAAAACAGTTTTCCTCCACCATAGCATAAGGGGGGGAAAAGAGAAATAGTTTTCTCTAATGGTACAGGATTTTTCTCTTTAATCAAAAGCATTTGATGGCTGAACATTAATAACATGTTTGTCAGTAACAGTAGTCTGGTTCAAACACCATTCTTTGAACTAGAGTATCATGTTTGGGTACATTGCAAGTCCACAGTGATTTTTACACAGCGTTTTATTTTACCTTTTCCTTGTGTCAAGAGATTCAAGTTACATGTGAACTGACAGACAGATGCAATAGATCCTCTGCAGAGAATAATGGTAGGCAATGGGTTTTGTAACTTTTCAAAGTGGACTGCCATATTTCAAGTGTCTAACCTGGTGATGAATCTGCTATCATTTACCATTAAATGCTTTGGTCTCTGCTTTCAGATATGCTTTTTGTTTCAGCCTTGTCATGAAATACAAAGAATGACCAGTTTTGCTTTTATTAAAATCCGTGCCAAAACTATAACAAATTCCAGGACAAGCAGGACAAAACCCAAAATAAACCTATGAAATTGTGTCATGTGGAAACCTAGCCATAACGTGGAAGAGATATGATTGTCATGAAGATCTTCCACAGCCATCAAAGTCTAGAAGAATCTCTAATAGATTATGTCTGGCATTTGAATGGAAGCAAGTAAATATTTAACAGTTTAAGAAGAAGTAGGTGTTTGTGCCAGACTCAGATAAGGTATCAATCTTCGGTCTTTGAAATAAAATAATTATTCTTTGTTGACAGGAGAATTTTTTTTTTAATTTTTAAAAAGCAGTTAAGAGGGTGGGAAATTTTACAAATATTTGAGAGAGTTTGAGATCGTTTTGGTTTGTCTGATGTCTCTGATACTGGCATATACAATGCAGAGAAATGACAGATTGATGGTCACCACAAATACCAAAGACTATCACCTGCTGGCCCAAATATGGCATACCCTTATGGTGTCAGATTCTACTTGTGCTTTTTATTATGGTTTACTTAAAAAGGTCAGAGTAGACTGGGAATCCCAATGAAATTCAATCTCTCCATTTAACAAGGAATCTAGTAAGATGCCTTGAATAGGATAGGAAAACTGTATTTTGAGGACTGGAGTAATCCCAAAGGAGTCTTATTCTGGTCACAGATGAAATAAACTGACCTGATACTTTATTCATAGTCAAGCAATATTTTACTTCTTATTTTTAATTAAAATGTTATCTCAAAGTGTTTCTGTGTACAGACATAGGATTTGTGAGAGACACCATATAGTAGTAGGAGCAGTGTTTTATATATAGATATAATACAACAAAATATACCTGTCCAAAGTCAGGAAAGCAGAAACCTTGAATAAAAAATGCACTTCTACAAGTAGCGATTTATTTGCCCACATATCTCCTCTGTGAGGTAAATGTGGAACAAGGGAATATGATCTCATTGAAGAAAGAATGGTTTCCTCATCCAGATTCCCATCAGCACACAAACCATAACCTCACATTTCAGAATATTAGATTCAGTCCCACAGAACAATATGCCACACAATAGTTCTTTGTCAACTCCTCTTTAACACTCTGCGAAGAAGCTGTCCCATTTACCACTGTGACAAGATAATAGCTTCATACACTCTTCTCCTACTTCTGATGGAGATGTTTGCCTTCAAAAATAGTTGGCTNCCAAGAATCAGCCCTCAGGCACCGTTTATGTTTGACTCCAGTGAATGCAGTTAGTCCCCCTGCTGTCATAACCACCAAAACTGCATGCAGTTTCTTCCAAAGAAAGACAATAGTCAGGTCCCATTTGCTGGGAAGTAGACCCATGCCTGCTGACAAAATAAAGGCAGCACTGACAAAAAAGGCAGTTTTTAGAGTTACACATGAGATTTCACTTTTCAGCACACTCAGCAACAGAAAACAGAAGCATTAGAAACATACATGCAATAAAAGGTAATTTGTTCTTACAGCATCCATCACTTCTGACAGGAAACTTACAAAATCCATATTCCTTTTTTCTTCTCTTTTCTGCTCTCCACTATCAGTCATTCCCTTCAACCACAGGTGAAAACCCTTGAAGTGTTCTTGAATTATTTGTTAGCATGTGATGCTAACATCATATTTTTAGGTGAAATGGTTTCTGAGAAGCAGCTTCTGAAAGATCAGGCAGCCTTTTATCCTCTGTGAGAGCCCCTCAGGAAGGTATTCCTCTGCCATGTCCCTACATTAATGTCAATGAGGTGATAGGAGGAGTGAGGTTAGGAGATACTTCAGACTGTTCTCTTTGGCTGACATATTTCAAAGCAGTCCCAGACACTGACTGCAGCATCAGGGCTGTCTACTGAGAAACGTAATTTAGGGAATTATAACCAGATCCTTGATTCAGCTTCATATTTTCCCTGAACTGGCTGAAATCTGGCAACAGGTAGCAATCCAGTCTATTGTGTGTGGTGGAAGCAAAGGTCTTCAGAAGCAGAAGCAGGCAGCAGCTCAGTTGCCAAAATAATTTTCTGATGGGTCAGTGTATAATACTTCAGTCAGCTGCCTTTTAAATTAGTTCAGTTGCCTCTACCTTTGCCCTTCTTTTGGGTTCAGGTCCTGTGTCTGTTCCCAGACAAGTCAGTAGGAAAATGGACCCTGCCATGCATTGCAGTATCATTGCATATCCTATCCACTGGCTGTCTCCCAGTGGAAAGAGTTAATCTTCTGTGGGTGAACAGCAAGAGCATCTGAGCTGAGTGGTCTGTGATGGTAATAGGGTATCCTGAGAAGTCATTGCAGCAATGTTGGCATTTAAGTCTTCAGAAAACTTTGCAAGCAAATTGTGAGCTTTGGCTAAGGAACATCTCTGAACTGTAGCATAAATACCTGCCACAAGAAACCCAGTCTGGTCTGATTTTTGTCATAAAACTATCCTGTTTGGACTGCAGGAGGCTGAAGAGTGGACTTCACTAATGAGAAAAATCATCACTTTTTTTTTATTAAAACCTAAAGAGTTACAGAAAATGTATTTAAACACTCATTCCTTTGTCTCAGCACAGAATAATATTCAGCATAAGTTTTTTTAAATCTTTTAAACTTGTAAGCAGAACTTAATTTCAGCCTTGAGAAATCTGATGGAATTTTCTCAGTTTATCAATTAAAGTGTTGTCAGAAATAGAGTGAAACATGTGACATATCCAACTCCAGACCTTTCACTAGGCTTATGAATTTAGGTGTAGCACCTGACAGTGGATTAACAGTGCTGGAAAGCATCTGCTTTCAAAGCAGGAAACATGGTGCCTTTCTGTTAGTGTTGGCCCTACCTTGGACCTTCATCTGGAGCTCACTGAACCAGCTGCAGGGGGAGGTGCTGGGGGTATTTAATCCTGGTAACTCTGTGCTGGGGTATTTAATCCTGACCCTCCCGGGGCTGCCTCTGACACACCAATTACTGCTAACTCTGCATGGACACTGACACCTGTTCGTTGGAAACTAGGGTGATGTAACCAAACCCATTTTTGCTCAGATTGTGAAGACTCCTGGTGCTGCTGGTTGAGACCTGGAAAACTTACTTTTCTGCAACTGCCTCTTTTGCCATTGTTTTTGAGTTTCTTTTGGTTGGGAACACTTTTGGTCATCATTACACCACCTCAAAATCTTACAATCAGACATGTGCATAGTAATAGCCAGAAATCCCAAAACACTGTTTTCAAGGTTACAAAGGACAGTGTACATGGGACAAAGAAATAGAATCTATTCTAATAGAAGCAACTGAGGTTGCTTTCTCTTTGTCTACACCTAGGACTGGACGTGGAGTTAGAAACAGGTTCATTATTGTTAATACATGAAATTCAAAACTGAGAACAACGAAGGAAAAAATCTAAAATTTAAACCATAATCACACCAGCTCTTGGACATGAAATATAATGTATTCAACAGCTGCACGTTCTTCAGCTTGCACCAAAACAGCTGCAAAATGACTGTGTGCCTCAGTAAAAGTGAAATCCAAAAACAGAGCAGTCTGCATCTTAACCATAAAGCACACAGGCCACCACATATGCTACAACAGCACCTTTCATCAGCAGCCAGCTATAAGAATCAATTACTTCCTAGAAGAGCTCTGGACATATTTTAAGCACAGAAAAAATGCTGTTTTCAAGAGGTTACTTTTCAAGATTTATAATCAAATGTCTGACAAAACTATAGGCCTGTGCATTACCAAACTGTACAAAAATTACTGACTTCTGCAACAAGCAAATTCCACAGGACCCAGCTCTTTTTCTGGAGGAAGAACAAAGGATACAGCTGTTCTAAGGATAGTGCTTCAGCAGACTTCTCTGCATGCAGCAAGGAACTCTAGATCAGACTAGAGTGTTTATATTACTTATACCAAACTAATAAACTTAAGCAAAGCTGGCACTCCCCTAATAGACAAGAATAACACTACAGAGAACAGTAGAAATCACAAAGGGAATGGATCCCTGTAACTCTGCAGAAGTGTTAACTCTACATAAATAAAAGACAAAGGATGTAAATGATGGGCTAGTGACAATCTGTGGACAAACTTGTACGAAGCAAGGACTTGCAAATATTCAATTCCATCATTTTACATTTTATTGGAATGGGCAGATACTAGAGGATTCATTGTCTGGTTCACAAGTACATGACACCTGCAGAGGGAAAAGAGCATATAGGTTAGTGTCCCAATACAGAAGATAAATAAGCATAACATTCTGTATAGAAGCCCTTAACTCATGATATTCAGACTTCCACAAGAACACATCAAACTGGAAAACCATGGGTTCTCCACGTGAACTAAAAATGGACCTGTGAGCATAAATGTGGAGACAGGTAAGTTAAACTATGGATGGAGACAGTGGGAATATAGAGCAGCAATGACAGGCATTGTCTGACCTTGGATCTACCATCACAAACTGCATCCTTTTCACAGAACAGTTATTCAGCCTGCTGGCCAGTGACAGTAGCCTATACTGGTCACAGACAGAAAGCATGGAACCACTCAGCAGTGCAGGAACCAAGGCAAGGGGAGACGTCTTTTACCTGAGAACAGTTTGTGCAGTGCAGCAGAGAAGGGCTCTATCCAAATTCCATCTTTACCACACTGCAGACATTTAAGGGCCAAAATATTTCAGGAGAAATATCAGGCTGTCACAGTTTAGTAGCAGTGTTCCCCAATTTAGTACTTCCATTGGAAAGAATACCACAAACTATTACTCTCACTGCTCCAGTGGGAGACACAAAAGGTGAATTATTTGATTATGGGTTGAGATAAGAACAATTTACTGGAAACAGCAATGAGATGAAAAACCGAACAGTAACAGCAACAATAGTAATAACTACAGTGTAAAAAGGAGAAAATTATTTGCATCACCAGCCTGAGACAATGGACAATGGTGGATGGACCCTATGCCCATCACCATTTGCTCACAACCAGAAACCACATACATCTTCTTCTCCAAAGTGAGAATCCCTCAGTTCCACACACACACATCCAACCCCCATCCCCACCAGTGATGTGTATGATATAGAATAACGATGTAGACAGACCCATGCAGCTCCAGGATCCACTTCCACACAGCTAATGTGGAAAAATTAACTCTGTTCTGGCCAAAACGAGGACACAGACAGAGACAAACAAATATGTAAAGCCAAAGAATGGATGAGGGTATTGAGTCTTTCATTAGTAAATTTGCAGATGACCCTAAGCTGGGAGCGTGTGTCCGTCTGTTGGAGGGTAGGAGGNGGTGGTTGTAGCCAGGTGGGGTTGGTCTCTTCCTCCAGGCAGCAACTGAGAGGAGGAGAGGACACAGTCTCAAGCTGTGCCAAGGGAAATACAAGTTGGATATTAGGAAGAAGTTTTTTATGGAAAGAGTGATAAAGTTCTGGAATAGTCTGCCCGGGGAGGTGGTGGAGTCACCATCCCTGGATGTGTTAAAAAAAGACTGGATATGGCACTCTGCCATGGTTTCGTTGAGATGTTAGGCCATGAGTTGGACTCGAGGATCTTGAAGGCCTGTTCCAACCTAGTGATTCTGTGATTCTGTGTGAAAGAAGGTTATGAAAATGAGCTGAAATCTTCCCAGAAGTAAATCTTGGAAGTGGTTTCATGAATGAATTTTGCAGGGCTATCTCTGCAAATACATGAATCACAGCACTACAGTGATGGATCACTGAGTCTTAATGTGACATTACAAATTAATTCCCCGTCCCCAGTGCTAAAACCTAACCGTCAATATGTAGGATGGAGAGACGAGTACCATTGCAAAACACACCCAGCAGAACCCCAGCTGATAAGAAACCAAAATCTATTAGGATAGGCTGTCATGAAACCACAGGTGGAGAAAAAACACTTTGTGATGACAACCTGCTTTCATCACAAGACTAGCACCCATTACATCACCCATACCTCCTGCACAGAAGGTGGAAATACAGGGAAAATAAATTAACTCACAAATAAATAAGGTGAGGGAGTGGTGAGTGTGCAGTAAGAAATATGTCTTTGGAACATTTTGCATTATTTGACTGATAACATCAGATGTAAGGAACACAAATAAAATGCTAACAAAGTTAGAAGGCCATGGATATTGTAGTAAATTTTGCTATCTCAAATAAATGTGGTAAAAGGCTGTTATGATGGACAGCTTCCTGAAAGAGGAGGCAGAAGATAATACATGTGGTAACATGAAAACTCTCTTCAGAGGAAATGCTTAACAAGATAGACTATGTGGGAAACCCACTAAAGACTGAATGTTGCATTTTCTTGGCTTCTTCTCTTTCTTTATTATACACTGCAGAAAATGTAGAATGCTGTTCCCACTGAGGGCAACCAATCTCCTGACATCTCTCCAGGCACTTGATGGAACAGTTGTAGTACAGGTTGCTTTTGCTGAGGTTAAAAGTTAAACAGAATTCCGACTTTAAATACATATCGGAAAATATGCTCGGGCAAAACAGAGTCCTCAGGGCTAACCAATGAGTCAGAAGATTAAGGTTCTGCTTGGAACAGTTCATAAAACAATTCCCAGTTTGTGTCTGACAAACTTCCTTTGTCACCTGTGGGTTTTGTTAGTTACCTTCTACCCTTCCAAGAACAAACCTGTACTTTCTGCTTGTCATCATTAAGTGAAATGAAAGGCTTTTGTTAACCACTTTGAGTTGTTTGACTGTGATAAAATAGTTTTGATTAGAGACTGTTTTATGTTACTTTCCAGAGTTTATTTTTCCTTTTAAAGGTAATATGAGACCATAGGTTAGATTTAAAGTTTTCTTAAGTAGTCTGTCCAGAGGTAATAGATACTTCAGTGAAGAAAAGGCTATCTGTCTTCACTTGCATTATGCTTGCTGTTTGTCTTCTTCATAACATGAAATGCATTTTATCTGCTGTTTCCAATACCATCAGCAGTCACAACTTGCCGTTGACCTCTTTAAGATAAGTACATGCTCTTAATGTGAGCTTTGTAATTCCCTATGAAACAATAGAGCTGAGCTACCTCCTGGTTCTGCTTGGGGCGGGGGATTTATAACACCCCCAGGCTGCAAATACACATCTTCATGAGCTTGACACGAAAATGGAGAAACCAGGAGTGAAAAGGCTGTAATGAGAACTGCACCCATCCTGAGAATATCATTTGGATCCAGCTTGTAGAAGGGGGTGATGGACAAAACAGAAGAGACAAAGATGGAACTGAAGGTTTGTACAGGATATTTTTAAAGCTAAACTGTTTCCATTTTAGGGAGCTTGGTGTTTAAAGAGGGATTAACCAGCATTACTGAAAATTATTGTTGGTCAAGCATATCAAAGGAGAGGAGACAACTGCAGATGAGCAAGTTAAAAGAAATATTCAAACAGCTACCTCAAAAGTTTCAAGACATTTTAAATTTTCCCTCACACAACAGATACTTATTCCTCAAGGACTGTGTTTAAGGGAAGCTGGAAAACACAGGACCTGAGACGTATGGATTCCTTTATCGTACGTACAGGAAGAAAACTAAACAGTATTACCTTTTGAAGACTCACAGCAGAGATTGAAAAGCAAGAGTCAACTTCAATCACTGTCAATGAACTAGTTAAGCATTGTTACGGATCTCTGTGAGAAGGCTCCTTGGCATTCAATATCTTCTGTCCAATGGGCAAGAAAGTGATTGCCAAGGTATGCTCTAGGGGTTGTACCAATAAAAAAACTAATGCCTCCTTTTCCTCTCCTGGCTGAAGACCCTCCTTCCAGATTTTGAAGGTACTGTGTGGACAGAGGTACTAACTCAGTAAATTCAGCTGCTGCTTTTCTGCTTCATACACCAGTGGAAAGGGGAAGAACCAAGCATTTTATATTACCATGCATCTGCTTTAAAACAGATAACCAATACCAACGATTAATAAACAATGTGTATTTCATCTCTGTTATGAATTCTTACATAGTTTTCAAACCTGCTAATTCATAGTTTATATTTTTAAAATAAAAAATTTCAATGTGATAGAAGCCAGACATAACTGTGCATTGAAATTTTCCACAGTTAAAACAAACAAATAATTCAACACATTAAAAAATAATTCTAAGTAAAGCCCAAAGCTATTTTTAATGTGGAATTGTTCATTTGCTTGTTTGTTTGTTTTTATTCTTGAAACCCTACATCAGAAAGTAGGTAGGGCCAATATATAAAGACATGGAATAATATAGATTGGATGGGACCATGGATGCTTGTGATCTGATTCTCTGCTCGAAGCAGGGTCAGTTTTGAAGTGAAGTCAGACTGCTTGGCCCTACCAAGCCTCTTGTATCTCCAGTGACAGAGATTTCATCACCTCTCTGGGCAACCTATGGATTAAAAAAGCCCAAACCTTCTTAATAAGAAGCACAGGTAAAGGCACAGCTAATGCATAATACCTGACATCTTAGGTGTTACTCATACAGAAGTGTAAACAAGTAATTCTTAGGTCATATTAGAAGGTTTGCATTAATTTTTCTGGGATACCCCAGTTCTAAGGTGGTCCTTTTCACTCTTCCTAGGCAGTCTTACAGCTTAACAGTCTTGGACCAAATTTCAGCAAATAATCAGATTGCCCTAAGCTTATCTCATTTTATCTCCTTTTTTTCAAGATCAGCCACAAATATTGCTTCTCTTTCTTCACTGTTTCCAAGTTTGGGAGGTTGTTTGGGGTTATTTTCACTGCCCAAGTTAGCTACAGTTATTTAGTTATTAGTTATTTTTCACTGCGCAGGTTAGCTACGCTGTCAGACTATTCACTTTCATCATTGATATGGTACCTTTTTAAAGCAACCAAAATCATACCATGGTCTTAGCAACACTGATGTTATTAGCTCAGAGAGGGCTGTGACGCTTCAGAATGAAGCAAGGCTGTCACTTTTGTAGACCCATTGTATTTAAATCAAAGAGCATCCTGGACAGTTTTTCCAAAGTTCACTAGCACCTAAGTCTCTCTGTTTCGATTGCTTATGGCCATGCTTTTCTTTAATATGCAACTATGTGTTGCTGATAGCACTGTCAAACCAGTAGCCCCAGCAATACAGCCTCCTGCTTTCCCTTAGAACAGTTATACTGCAGCTAGCAAGAATTTCAGAGCAGTGTGCCAGCTAGGAGAGTGACTGACGTCAAGAGGAGCAGCCTCTGTGTTCAGTCTGCATCAGATCTGTCAGTTACTGTGTAGTGACCAGGAAGAATTTGTTGCAAAAATAACATTTGTGTACTATAAACTGAGGAGGTAAAAAAGAACTTAAGTTCAACTGCAAACACACTTCCTCATGTGTTATCTTAAATAAAATACCATAGAAGTTCTGGAAACATACAAGCAATTAACTTTGTGTTCCCATAAACTCTACAGACACAATATGAAGGATTGTGGCCAAGGCTGAGTGGGTATTTTTAGTTGAAATCTAAACCCACTTAAACCAGTTGCATTCAAATTAGCCAGTTCACCATGTATTTTCTGGTTCAAGGCTTCACTGCAGCCATGTGATAAGGGAGTGGTTTTCACCTGGGCACTTGCCTGGCTTTTTCTCCAGCCACTCCCTCACTACAGCTGTCACTGTCACCATGTGCTTTGTACTTCCTCACAGCGGTGCTCACCACAGGAGAGGAGCCAAGAAAGCAGAACAGGTTAGGGACACCTGCCCAGGCTTCCTGCAGAATGGCTGGCAGAATGAGCAGAGGGAGAGCTGATCCCTGTGGGGATCATGGGAGGGAGCAACAGCGCAAGGAAAACTCTGCACATCTGCAAAGTTGATGTGGCTCTCCCTCAGAGCCAGACAGGCTGGGGAGGTATCAAGGCATTGCAGGGCTGACATTTTTTGGTGATTGAAAAATAAAAGCAAAGATTGAGAAAAGGATTTGTGGCAGTAGCATGCTGAAAGAAAGATGTGACAGAGGCAGAAGAGAAAGAGAGGAGGATGAAATGGTATTCTCAGAAGGAGAAAGGGATGATGACAGACTCAAAAAAGGGATCAAGGTCAAAAAGGTGAACAGAAGGAGTAGGAACCAAAAGAAAAAAGGCCTTATGCAGACTACCAAATGGTAGTCACGTTCATCTGGCTGACATGGCAAAGTCCTCAGTGGAGATGCAGAATACATGAGAAAGAGGAGAGTGAGTGAGAAGAGGCAGCAGGATACTCCCTTTCCACAATTCTCCTCACACCTCTCCTCATTTATATAAGCCCATTTAAATATGGCTCAAGTACACAGCCATGTGTAGTATTCATTTCTTTCCACATCCCATGTCCCATCCCAGCACAATCCACTCACAGGACAGCTGTCAGGCCCCTCACATGCACCAGAGCTCCCAGACACTGCCTCCAGTTTTGATCTGTTTTAATCACTAGTGAGTGTTGAGGCAGCAGCCTCTGAGAGAGCTCTCGTACACTTTTTGCATGTACCCAGTGCACCAATAACTGATAAGCCAGGAGCCTCAACAGGGCTGTGCATTGGCATTGTCCACATCAGTCAGAGACCTGAAGACAGACATCTTCCCAAGACCCGAGTTTGCAAGCAGCCTCTGAATCTCTGGGGGTTGTAAGGGTCAACAGCAGGAAAGCAACCTCAGGACCAGCTAGCCAGGGGTGTTAGTGCTTGCCCTTGGCATCAACCTCAGCTTTGAAAGCCACAGATACCACTAAAAGCTATACATTTGCTAAGTAGTCCTAATGAGGCCTTGATACTTTAGTGACTTGTTTCTCAGCATCATCCCAGAAAATTGAGAGACCAAAGGTCTGGAGTAATCCCCAGAACATGTGAGTGAGTGTGCTTGTGTCCACATTCCTCTGCAGTGCTTGAGACCTGCAGCTACTCCTGCTTCTACTGCAACAGACTTCTTGGCATGCTCATGCCTTTCTTTGGTCTTCTTTCACTCCTTTCCACTTTTAAAGACTGCCCTTCTAGATGTGCTTGAATTTTAAGCTATTTCCCACATGCTGGTTCTGTGGCTTTCCTTATTATTTTTCTTCTTGTTCTCCCTAGGTCCCATACGATCATGTTTCATTTTTTTATTTTGTCATTCTATGCCAATGACTGGCACCTCTAATCCTGCATTCATTACTCTGTTCAGGATTTTAGATACTGTAAAGGTGGGGCACTCTACAAATCCCACTATTATTTATGGGAGCCACGCTGTTCTAAACAAAACATGAAAAATGATACTCAGCAGACCTTGATTTTATTCCAACACATCATTAACCATAACTTTGAAATAGTCAAATGCATTAAAAATGTGATGTAGCGAAGAAGTTTACTAACAAGGGAAAAACTGACACTAGTCATAACTTCAGCTGAGACTTGAGTGAGCTAACTGGCAAAACATTCTGATTTATTTTGCATTTTGAAAATATGATCACTGCATATTTACAGCACTGACTGAAGGTAAGTACATTCTATAAAGTGCTACTGAAATGTATTTCCTTCATTTCCTTGACAGCAAAAGGAAGCAATGAATGCCTTAAACCACAGAAAATATTGATATTACGAAAGATAAATGGAGGTCACATTCATTTACTGCAGCATGCAGAGTGGCCCATATTTTACTAGGTTCAGCTAGAGTTCATGGGAAATTATTTTGGTGGTTTTTCTCCTGGGCTGTGCAGCAGGCCACTGGCAACTGGGCCCTACAGTGGTTGTTTCACAAGGATGGCAGTCTGGTTTTACAGCTGACAGGGATTACTTGAGGAAGAAAAGCACGGTGCTGGGCTGCTGAATGGTTTTCCTGCAGCAATTCTTGACAATATGTTTTTCTGGATGGGGCTCTGAACAACGTGGTCAAGTGAAAGGTGTTCTTGCCTTGGGGTGGGGCAGAGGGGGTGGATCTCTTTAAGATCCCTCGCAATCCAAGCCATTCCATGATTCTATGATTATCACAAGAGAGTAAGTCTTGCCTCATTAAGTCATATACACATTGAGGAACAAGAGATAAGAGGGAAGACAATGGACCAAGTGCATACAAATTGCCACTCAGACCTGAAAATTTAATAACTTTAGTCACATTCCTTTCTATGCTATGTAAACATTCCATCAAAACAACTTCTGGGATCTTGGATTAGAATCACCACTTTGTCAGGTACACGCTTGAAAGTACTGTTATGAAGAAAACCTGGATTTCTTCTCTGTAGAAGATAAAGTCGGCCTCATGCAGCCAGTACAACAAAACATATAACAAAACGTACAACAAAACATCCAACAAAACGTACAACAAAACGTACAAAACATACAACAAAATGTACAACAAAACATCCAACAAAACGTACAACAAAACATCCAACAAAACATCCAACAAAACATACAACAAAACATACAACAAAACGTACAACAAAACACAGACTTCACTATGTGAAGTCACTTCACTGTCAGACATTGCCCAGGTTTTCAATGGCAATGGAGGGCACTCACATACAAAACTGAATCTTGGAATCACTGACTTTCTATTCATCTTCTTTCCAAACCTTACACAAAACAAAACAGAACAGAAACAAAACAAAACCAGAGACAAACAAAAACCCACAACAACAACAACAAGACACCACCTGCAAATTAGAAGAGATTAAGATAGATTTCAGAAGAATAATTAATTTTTTTCTGTTAACTGATATAGTTAAAATTAACCTCAGGTTAAATACATTCCCTCTTTTTGTGTCTACCTGAGAAAGAGCTATTGCATTATTTAGGCTGGGCATTTTTTTACCACATTTTCTGCTGGAAAAGCTGTCCCTAATTTAAACATATTTTTATTATGTGCGGCCACCTGTGTGCTGAAGGTGTTGGCAGAAATGTAGGAGTGGCTCAGAAAAATGCTGTAAGATGTCAGAAGAACTCTAAAGCATAAACATCATTTTCTGAGTGAAAACTGAACGATATGGCAATATCCAGCTGAAAATTTGGAGCAACACATGTGCCTCTTTACTGGCACATAGACAATTGTCAGCAGCAAAATGCAAGTGAAACACTGTAGAAAATGAAGCTGGCTTGCTATTTGTAGGGGCAGGCAAAAGCTGTTGCAGGTCTCAGGAGAGGCAAGGAGAGCAAGGAAGATACAGAGTGCTCTGGCTCAGCCTTTCTGAGCTGGGAGAGTGCAGCACTGCACACAGGCTGTGCCCAGCTTGGGCAAGCCCGGCCAGCCAAGCCCATCCTCAATTTGTGCTTCTCCCTGAATTTCCATTAAAACATCCCAAGTGCTCTCCCTGGCCTGAGGAGCCCTGGATTCATGCACACTACCTGAAGGTGCAGCCAGGGTAGCCAAACTTTTGTGAGTTTGCCCTAGCCAAGAGAGAAAAGCAAAATGCAAAAAGAAGGGTAGGGTTTATTTTTCCCTTACGGTCCTCAGGTATTTTAATACATTTTGGCTATATTTTTGCTTGCTGTTGCTTATATTAATCCCGTGGAAGCTTGAAACTAAAATATGTCTGA